>JAFIDM010009631.1:179825758-179855970 GCA_023159025.1 Thereuonema tuberculata
TTCCTAATATTATTTTTTTCCAATAAGCTTTTTTTATTAAAATTAATGTAAACATTATTTAAAATTTTTAAAATTAATTTATTAATATTTTGTAATTGGTGTTTATTTACAAAAATCCAACATTTAATGCCGTAGTCAAGCACTGAATCAATTAGTGATTTGAAAATGATTAGTTTCTGTTTAAAGGAGAATAAATGTTTTATGTGAAAAAAGAGATATGTATAGGTGTGTAGTTTTTTAATAACAAAATTATAATGAACTTCCCAAGTAAATTTCTCATCCAGATAAAGACCTAGATATTTCTGATGAGTTACGAATTCAATTTTGTTGCAGTTGCAACTGTTGTCATCCATGGCATTGAGATGCAACTTGCCGCAATTGTTGTTATGAAGTAAAAGATAATAATCTTTATTTATGATTTTGTTTTTATTTTTGATAATCATAACTTTTGTTTTCTTACAATTAATTTTCATTTTGTTATTTATTGCCCATTTAGTTAAATTGTTTAAATCATTTTGGAGGAAGTTGTGAGCTTGTAATTGATTTTTATCACTAGAGATAAGAAGAACATCGTCAGCATAAATATAAATATTTGAGAATTTAATACAGTTACTTACTGAGTTAATATATAGATTAAAAAATAAAGGTCCCAAGTTGGATCCCTGAGGAACACCAGCTTTAATATTGTGTAAATTACTGAAAGTGTTATTAATTTTGATTCTAACTTCCTGTTCTTTAAATAGCTTTTTATTAAATTATATATGTTACCTCTTAGGCCCATTGCGTTTAACTTTTGTAGAAGTAGATTGTGATCAATGTTATTGAAGGCTTTGCTAAAATCAATGAACATTATATAAATGATATTATCTTTGTTCAAGTTGGTGTTTATATTTTCATTTAGGTTTTTTAATAAATTAACTGTACTATTATTAGGTTGATAGGCGTACTGATTTTTGCTTAAAATATTCATTTTTTTAATATAATTGTATATAGCATTTGATATGTAACTTTCAAAATTTTTTGATACATTGGAAAGTAGAGATATCAGTCTATAGTTGTCAAAATTAGTAACATTTCCACCCTTGAAAATAGGAATGATATGTGCAATTTTCCAAAGATTAGGGTATATACCAGTGTTATAAATATTTTTGAAAAGTTCAACAAATAGAAGAGAAATATTTTCTTTAAAATTTTTTATTTCATTTAAAATGATATTGTCGCTTCCAACAGAAAATTATACTTTTTGTCGATTAATTATATTCAATATATCATGAGAGTTGGGAAGAAAGATAGCCATAGAGTTGATAGAGAGATCATTCTCATAAATTAAATTATTTTGTGTTATTGAATTTTTACTAAGCTCATTTTTTTGAGTAAAAATTTTATGAAAATTTCTGAAAATAATATCAATATCATAACTTTCCATAAGTTTATTTATTTCTTTTTTTTCAGAGTTTTTTTTGCTTATGACGTATTTCATTGTTGATAATTCTCCATAAGTTGATGCTAGAGTTATGGTCATTTTTTATTAAGTTCCTGTAATAGCTCTTTTTTTGTTTGATTATGAAATTTTTTAGCCAGTTTCTTTTTCTTTTGTACAATAGTTCGTATTGTTTATTAGATTTATTTCCTTTATATTTTTTAAATAGTTTATTTTTTTCCTCTACATGTTTTAGAGTTTCTTGGTTTATCCAAGGTTGTTTATAATTGTTAGTGTTAAAGTCTTTTGATTTGTTATATGGTTTATTTTTATTTTCTTTATTTTGAGTAATGCTACGAGCTTTCTTAATGATTTTGCTAAATTTATTAATATACTTATTCGGGTCGTTTTCATAATTTGCTCTGATTTCAATAGTTAATTTAATAATATTATTATTAAAATATTCTTTGTCTAATGGATATTTTCTTTTAGTGAGTTTGTTTTGACTTTTTGGTGTATGATTATTATTTTTTGTTAGTTCAAGTAAGATGCTGAAGTGATCGGACATATCCCATTCTATTATACTTATATTATTCTTAGTATTGGAAAAACAGTGATTGATGCAAGAATTAGAAGATGAATTTTTAGTAGTAACGCTTCTGGTGGTTTTATATATATGGTTTATAAAACCGAAATTATAGAAAGTTTGTAAATATTTTCAAGCAGTTTTATTTAGTATTTTTTTTCGATATCTAAGTTGGAATCACCTATAAAGATTAAACCTGAGTTATGTTGTTTTTAATTTCCGATAAGTTTTTTTTTAATTTATTGACAAATAAGTTTTTGTTCGTGTGAGGTGGTTTGTAGATAGCATAAATAACTAAGTCATTCAGAGTAGGAGTGCTAGATTTTATTGTACAGATCATACTTTCATAAGTAATAGATTTAGAATTTATAGTTGTTAAGGAGTATTTATTTTTATAAAAAATAAGAATACCAACACCTCTAGAACTTGTTCTTAATTTGAAAACTTTATTGAAACCAGATACATTAAAAAGAGAAATTTCATCTTTAATATTGACTTCTACAAGTATTATAAGATCTAAATATTCAATGTTAGTATCATTGTTCATGGTTAGTTAGAGAAAATTTGATCTAAGACTTTTGATATTTAAATATAATATATTGATTGAGTTATTTTTAGGAATCCAAGCATTTATATTATCTATTGTATTTAGTTGACCTAGTTCAATCTGAGTATGATTTTCATTCTTTAGTGTTTCAGACATAAGTTTTTTTTAATTTACATTTTAGTGATGTCTTCTTCGCTTTGGATATTAATGATTTTGGCATTTTCATTTTTCCTTGTTAATATTTTATTATTTTTAATCCACACAAATTTATATGCTTTTACTTTAGCTTCTGTTTTAGTTTTTCATAGTAAGTTTTTTAAGTTTTGCATTAAGTTTTCATTAATATATATTCTCCTGTTTCCTTTTTCAAAAATGTCAGCGTTTGTTATGTTTCTTTTTTGTTTGTATTGGAAGAGCCACATGTCTCTATCTTTTCTGTTTAGAAATGTAACTATTATGGGTCTAGTCTTATATTTATTTGTTTTTCCATATCAATGCATCACGTCAATAGTTTCAAGAGGGCTTTTAATATTTAAAACTCCTCCAATTTTTTCTATCAATGTTGTTAGGTTTTCATTATCATTTTCATCTACTCCTACAATTTCTAGATTATTTTTCCTTTGGTGGCTTTCTAATCTATCAATATTTTCTTGTAATTTTTGTATTTTCTCTTTATAGTAATTATTTTCATTTATTACTTTATTTATTGATAGAAGTTTTATTATAATCACAAATTAAAAGAGTCAAATCTCCTTGGTTATTCCACCATACTGCCAGAGATGTTAAATACATTTGAAAGTTACATGGCTTGTATTGATTAACAAAAAAAAATAAAAATATTTATATATACATACATACTAATACATTCTAAGGGAAGTGTTATAGTAACTGAAGTGAGACTGTGACTAAAGAACTAATTTGTATACAACTATTTGTAGAAGAACTAAACGTTTACAATTGTCAGAAGTGCCATAAGGATAACAGTCACAGATCATCTTGGGATCCTTAAATGATTTGAAACTGTAAGGTTTTATTGCCAGAAGTGCAAAACAAAATTTCTAATTTAAGATAGTCTTTTTAGGGAGATTTTGGCTTGTAGAATCTGTTTGGTAAAAATAATTATTGGAAGCAACATAACAGTTTTATCATAGTCACTAAGAATATCATGGAAATTTTCTTAATTTTCCTTACATTTTGCTTATGGGCTGACAAGATTTGTATTTATGACTTTTACAGCAAGGGCTTAAGAAAACACCTAATATATCATAATATTTCAGCAATAAATGGTTTACAAAGTAGAATTTTTTAACTTAAAATATGTCATTAATTTTAAAATTTATTTAAAAAGACTGTTTTAGAATGTAGAAAGATTCAGTTGATAGCTGAATCTGAAATGATTTTTATAAATATTCTTTAAAATTAATGAAATATCTTTCAGTTAAAAAAAAAAAAAAAAGGAAAAAAGTATTTTAAACTCAGTAAGTAATTAGGAAAAAGAATACATTCATACAGCTTGGCTAGAGGTGAGTCAGAAGCAGCAATACAGTATGATTGTAATCAGGAACGATTTCACAAAGTGTTTCAAATATATATAAATAATGTGCCTTAAAGTACGTGAATAAAGAAATTGAATTGGTGAGTAAGGAATTGATTTTGTGCAAACCAACAGTGGAAGCCAGCGTTATGATTACACTGCCTTTCTTACTATTGGCATCATGGAAAATGTTTTAAATCTTTTGAAATCTCTCAAAATATGGTTGAGGGCTGGAAAGACTTGAAACTAATGATGTTTGTATGCTGAAAAGCAAACAGGACATTTCTTAATTCATCTTAAGTAATTAGGTAAAGGATACAATGAACTAATTTGTTTAAAACTATTAAATGAAGAACTCAGATAATTTTAATATGGTTATAAATGACATCAGGATAGAAAGTTTCAAACCATTTGAACTTCCCTAAAGATATACATATGACAGCAAATGACTTGAATCCGTCATGCTGCTACAGTCATGACAGAGGAAGAATGTTCATAATTTATGCTAAAGTAACTGGATACATGAATTTTTATTTGTTTCAATGAGTATTGCTTAAAGCAATCTCATAATAGTCACTAATGTCATCAAAGAAAGATTTTCAAGTTGTTTCACCTACATGTATATCTGGGATACTGAAAAGATTTTTCAAACTCATGATTTTACTATAGTCTTAAATAGAGACAGAACTTTTTTTAATTTACTTGATGTAAACAGAACTTAGAGAAACAAAGTGACTAAGCAATTTTCTTTACAACTTTGTTATAAACATTAAAAGAAGTTTTGCCATTTTTACAGTATTATGAAGAAAGGTATTGCACATCTATCAAACATATTTACCTAAAATCCTGATGTGATTTGACTGATGATGTTTCATCAGGAGTGCAAAAAAAAAAAAAAAAAAAAAAACCCTCCTACTTTGTAGTAACTGGATAAATGAGTTAGAAAACTAATTTAAGCAAGTTCGTGATTATGAGATTAATCTGTTTAAAGCTAATACTAGAAGAACTAAAAGAAAGAAATACTATTGCCATCAACTTCATAAGGGAGATAGTTTTAAGTCATTTGAGCCTCTCCACAGATCTATCTGAGAAGCTTAAATAATTTGAAATTCAAACTGCTTATGTAGAGACAAAGATCATAAAGCACAAATGGGAAAAAAAGAAAGAATTTAATTGAGTTCAGGTCATAAGTTAGATATGTTTGAGGGCAGAAATGATTTGAATTTCATGACGGTTACAGGGAATAGCATAAAAAAAATACTTCTTAAAATAATTCAGTAATGGATTTTAAGTGTATAAATTACTGACGATATAATTTGTTAAACCATTAGTGGAAGCAACATTGCAATTTAATCATTTTTATTATTGACTTCATATTTCAGTGATTGAAAGTGTTCCAGATCTTTGATCTCTCTCTTGATGTGCTGTGGATGTTAAAAAGATTTCAGTATGATTCACTTAACAGAATAAGAAAAAAAAATTCTAATTTATTGTAATGTAACTAAACTATATTATTGAATGGAAATGGAGTCTTAAAGAAAAGTGTTTTTTTTTTTTTTTTTTTAATTATTGCTAGAAGAACTTGGATGAAGCTTTACGTAATCATACCATAAAAAAGGTTCAAATGTTTGAACAATCATAGGAATTTGCTTCTATAGATGAAAAGATTTGGTAATTATATCAGCTATACAGTGAGAAGTCCATTAGAAAATTCTAAATTAACTGGATAAAGAAATTTAATTGAGTTTGTGATTATAAATTATTTGTTTAAATGTCTTTGGGATCTAAGAGAAGTTTTACTATAGTCACAGCAACATCAGCAAGGGAATGCAGAATCATTTGAGCTACCCCATGGACCAGTGTGGGTTTGTTGATATGATTTCCAATTCCAGCTTTAGCCTAATAGTCTTCAATATTTCAGAAGTTAGATCATAGTGATAGGTGAAATAGGAGAGAGATTCATATGTTTTGAGCTACTTAGAGGTCTGTGGGGTGGGAGGTGCCAAAAATATTTCAAATATTCCATAAATATATATACAGTGAGCACAAAAAGTATTTGCACACACACACAATTTTTTGCAGAAGTAACCATAAAAAGCAAATTTGATGCTAATGTTTTAACTATTAATTTATGTAAATAAGAAGCAAATAAAAATAACTACCCTTTACCTTACATTAGTATTACATATTTTAAAAAATAAAACAACATTTTCTCATGCCAAAAAAGTATTTGCACAAGAAACATTGACTGTTAAAAAAGGTATTAAACGTGAACATTATGCAAATATTTAGCACATCAATCTTATAGTACATTAGCCCCGCACATTAAAGTCACATAATATATTAACTGGAACAGGGATTATGAGGAGTTTTTATTGTTATGGCGCCGAAAACATGTGAACTCTCTGTAGCTACCCGTGAGAAGATTATATTCCTTCACAATTCTGGTTTAAGTTACCGAGAAATTGGTAAAACATTAAATTTAAACTTTTCTAGTGTTCGTTATGTAATTAAGAAGAAAAAAGAGACTGGTTCGACAATAAATAAGCCGCAAACTCAGCGTCCAAGAAAGCTAAATACCAGGCAAAGGAGAACCATCATAAAAGAATCTTCAAAACACCCTTTTCTAAGTGCTCGAGAATTGACTGTTGATGCTGCTTCAACATCAGGGACCACATCACAATAGTTACACCACAAACAATTAGAAATATTCTTCAAAATGCAAATATTCGAGGAAGAGCCCCTCGCAAAAAACCATTTATTAGTGAAACAAATAGGGTGAAAAGACTTGAATTTGCAAAAGCTTATGGCAACAAATCGCTGGAGTTTTGGAAAAATGTTATTTTTTCCGATGAAAGCAAGTTCAATATTTTTGGCTCAGATGGTAAGAAAACTGTGTGGTGAAAGCCAAATACTTCTCTTCAAAGTAAAAACTTGAAAGCAACTGTAAAATGGTGGTCATGTAATGATTTAGGAATGCTTGTCTTTTAACGGAGTTGGTGAAATTGCCTTTATTGTATGAATGCCAAACAATATATTAATATATTGTGAGATAATTTATGTAATAGTGCTCTGAAATTAGGAATTCCTAATTCATTTTATTTCCAACAGGATAACAATCCAAAGCACACTGCTATACATTACGAGGTCATGGTTGCTATATAATGTTAAAAATCAATTGAAAACGCCACCACAATCACCAGATCTCAACCCGATTGAAAATTTATGGCTTATTTTGGATATGAAAATAAGGAAAAATAAAATTTCTAACAAATCAGAGCTTAAGCAAGCTCTTAGGTAAGAATGGCTACAAAGCTGCAGCGAAACTTGTCACAAATTAATTGAATCAATGCCCAGACGATTATAAGCTGTAATTGAAGCAAAGGGCATGCATACTAAATATTAGCACTGTTTTAACTGATAAATAATTCCTAAATTTCTATTCTTATTGCTAGTGTGCAAATATTTTTTTGGCAGTACAAAATGTTACTTTTTTATACTTTCATATTTTCAATATACTTATTAAGTCAGATATTACATATGTTTATTTTGTTTTGTAAAAGGTTTTGTATTTTCCATGTTTAGGTGCTTTTGTATTTATTTATATGTATGATACAACAAATTTATATGGTGTGCAAATACTTTTTTTGCTTGCTGTATATGCACAGGATTCAAAAGATTTGAAGCTCTTGATAGTTACGTGTGCAGAACAAAAATTCCAAAAGTTATTGTGATGTGAAAAAAAAGTGGGGTTACTGATTTGGTCACTCAAAATGTAGTTTGTAAATAATTTATTGTAGAAGCTGTATTTCAATTTTACAATAGTTATTAAAGAAATCATGGAAAACATTTCAGACTTTTGGAGCTATCCTATAGATGTGCTTTGTGGCTGAAAATATTTGAAACTTATTACAACTATTTAGTGAGAATTTCTTATGTTGAGTTGGGGGGGGGGGGGGATTAAGTGAATTTCAGTATAATGAATGAATTCGTTTAAAATTACTTGTGAAACTTAAAACTTTTGCTTTAGATCCAGTCTATCAGGTCAGGACTTTCTTATCAACTGAATATCCAACAATTTCTATCTGACAATCTGATATGTTTTGAAAGTAAGGGCAATGTATGATTTGAAAGAAAGAAGAATGTTCCTATTTGTGGTGGGTAAAGAAACACAAATGAGTTTGTGAACATGAAAATCTTTTTATTATGAATTGGTTTCTTTTGTTCACCCGTTAGAGGGTTTTTCTTCTTCTTCTTATTTTTTTTTTTCATTCTTTGCGGTCAAATTCCTTTTGTGGTGAGTGTTTAGCTGCCCAAGGATTTGATTTCCACAATATACTGTTGTTTTTTATTTTGTTGTCTTTAGTTCTTCAGGGGTCATTTGCCATCCGAAGAATATATTTCTCTTCCCCTGTACGCCTTTTGGGTTTTGCACTGGCTAAGTAGCCTTGGCTGATGAGAGCCTAATAAGCTTGAAACAGCTGTCTCCAAGATCTCAGCTTGACTCAAAAGGCATTCCATTATCATGAAAATAAGCTATTTTGAGTCAAGCAGAGACTCTGCGATGGCCATTTGAGCTTGATTGAAAAGGCTTCCCCCTTTAGCATCACTGACTGCTCACTTGAAAGTGGACACCTACCGTAGTGGAATAACCCATGCAAATTCGGGCAATAATTTGAATATATGGGTGAATCTACAGAAAACCTGCAATTTCAGTCAAAAATTTTTGAGATTTTAAATTACAAGATTTCCTTTTCAAAAAAATTGAGATGATTGCTTTTGACGTTCTTACATCCATGATATATGTGGTTCAGGTCAATGCATTTTGGTTATTTTTTTAAAAAAAAAAAAAAAAAAAAAAAGATGTTAGGCTATGTCTATAGAAGTAACTTGTGTTAATAACGATGTCGAATTTTAATGTAAATTATATTCAAAATAGTGAATTTACGTGGGAAATACTATGAAATAAATAAATAGAAGACTATAATTTATGAATTAAAAGACCTTTTTATCAAAAGAGAAAATCATGTACAATAAAAATGAATCAGACTGTCAATCTTAAACGTCTATAAAAATGTAAATATATAATTACATATATATTATATTATATATATTTATATAATTATAAATATCCTTATTGGCATTTAACAAAGACTGGAAGTGAAAGACAAGTTTTCTTGAAAAACAGTATTCGCTATTGTTGATGATCATGGAAACCCCAAATGTCCATGGAAGTGATGTCCACGGAAGTGACGAATACTTATGTTTCTTGACCCATGTGCTCTTCATTTTGAGGTTAGGAACACGTGTCATTCAGAAAATTAAGTTTATCATATTTCAATTATCATGCCTAGAAATAATCATTTTTCCATAGAAAAATTAGGTTCTAAACAAGACCACAGAAGTGATGGGATGAGCTGTGCAAATTACGAAAAATGAATAAAAAGGTAATTTTTTCCTGACAAATGTGCGACTCAGACGAATAAAATCACTTCCCAATCCAAAATCGCCACATAAACTTTTGTTTTTAAGTGAAATGGAAGACAACTAGCGCATTGGGTGGATTTTTTAGAAAGTTTAGGAATGCCCACAAAAGTGATGGCTAAACCGTGTGACAAGACTTGAGGTTGCAAAAATTTTTTACTGATAATTCGAAAAAACATTTCACTCAATATTATGTTAAATTTATGTATTTTCTGATTTCACAATATATATATTATTTGAAAATATTAAAAAATAAAGCAGTTTGGATCTTTAGAAGCTATCCAACTGTAGGTTGTGACAGTCCACGGAAGTGACGAATCACCTTCTGTGGACAACTTTTTTTTTGGAAATTCCATAAAATTAAAAAAAAAAAAATATACTAAACTATAGTATATTTTGTACTTCAATGTGTTGTTTTGAAAAATGACAAATTTTCAATCATTTTCAATTTATTGCTCTGTGATGCGAATTACAGGTTTTCCGTAGATTCACCCATATTCGTTATAAAACAACATGATCATGTGTAGTTGGAGTCATTTGGTGTCTAACCACATGCTGATTTAAAATGCCACCATCAAAGCAGCTGAGCGATTTTCAACGTGTAGTAGTCATAGGCTTCCACAGTAGTGACCAGAGTGTGCGAGTCATAGGAGCGACACTGAACCTGCCAAAGTCGACCGTGGGTGCTATTATACGAAGTGGAAATGTGAAGGAGTGGAAACATGACGTCACAGGTTGCCGAGCCCGCATGCTACCGATAGAGACCGGAGGCCCTGAAGCGGTTGGTATGGCAGACCAGGCTGTTCCAGCAGAACAATGGCAGCAGGACTTCCAGCAGGCAACAGGAACAACTGTCAGTACCATGACGATTCGTCGGTAGCTCAATGCCTTAGGGTACACCGGCCGGCTGCTGCCCACAAGCCTAACATCACCCCTGTAAACGCCCAGTGTCATGTGGCCTGGTGTAAAGAGCGACGGTCTTGGTCAATGGATCGCTGGAAGAGCCTTATGTGGAGTGACGAATCACGCTTCACACTCTACCAATCAAATGGGCGCATCTGGGTGTGGCATTTGCCAGGGGAGTGGCTGCTACCTGAGTGTGTCATCCCAACAGTGAAGTTTGGCGGTGGTGATGTGATGGTGTGGTCGTGTTTCTCCTGGTTTGGACATGGTCCGTTGGTTGTGATCGAGTGGACATACAGTCTCTGGACGTGCTAGCCAATTCCATGCTTTCTATGTTGTGGTCGCAGTTCGGTGAAGGGCCATTTGTGTTCCAGCATGACAATTGCCATAAGCATGTGTTGTCAGCATCGGGTTTCGGACAATAATGTTCAGAAACTTCAGTGGCTCGCCCAGAGTCCGGAACTCAACCCTATTGAAAATCCGTGGGATGAATTGAATGGCAGATTCGTATGTGTCCAATGCGACTGCAAACACGCATCCAACTTGTGCAGGGCTTTGAAGAAGGCAAAAATGCCGGTTGCTTGCTATCAGAAACTGGTGGAGAGCATGCCACGGCGTGTGGATGCTGTGCTTAGGGCAAAAGGCCACAGTATATGCTATTAGATACGCTGTACATAAAGCGTCTATTCCATAACACAGGTGTTCACTTTTAATTGAGCAGGCAGTGTATTGTGTTTGTTGCTTTTCTTTTACCTTTCTTTGTGGACAAATACTTTATGAGGCACATTGTGATGCCCAAGATTTTAGAATTCCACATTTGATTGTTGTTTTGTTTTCTTGTTCTTGAGTTTTGAGGAGTCATTTTGTCCATCAATAATAAGTGAAAATAAGTTGTTTGGAAGTATTGGTAGAAGAACTAGTTATAGTTTTACTATTTATAATGCGAAATGCCCATAAGACAGGAAGTTGCGAATCAATTAAACTATTCCACAGATCAGCATGTAGATATGATTTGAAATTCATGATGTTTCTGTAGCCTAAACTGCAAAAGGAAATTCTGTGTTTAAGGTAAGGTAATCTTTAAGGTAAGGGTAAAGAAATTTAAGTGTATTGGTGACTATAAAAATTAATTTTTGTGGAAATATTGATAGAAAAACTATGGGAAGTTTGCTCACAAAGCCCTTGAAGGAAGTAGTTGCAAAACCTTTGAACTTTCCCACAAAACTGCCTTGGATACTGGAAAGATTTGAAACTAATAATGATATCATAGAAAAAATTTCAAATCTTTTAAGTTCTACCCTATATGTATGCTTCAAGACTGAAAAAATTTGAATGTCATAATTATTCTACAGTGAGAATCGCTAAAGAAAATAAATTTACCTAAAGTAAATTCTTAAAGGAATTTCACAGCATTATTTACTAACAAAATATTCTGGTAAAATATAAGTATTGGAAGCAGCAATACTGTTTCACCTTAATATTGTTCAAATCTTTAAAGCTATGCAACAAATTTCCTGAAATGCCCAAAAGTTTGAAAGTTATATTGATGAGGAACAACTTAAGAAAATTCCAAATTATCCTAAAGATAAAGCAAATGAAGAGAGTTGCTGACTAACCAACTCTTTCAATCATTTGGTAGAAGAGTTAGGAAAAGTTTGATATAGTCATAAATATCAAATGTGAGGCAGTTTCACATCATTTCAGCTATCCCACAGATTTGGCTGGAATACTGAAGTTAATTGAAACTCGCGATGTTTCTACAAGGGTCACTCCAAAAGTAATGGACAACATTTATTTTTTAATTTACAGATTTGCTATTTTCATAGTACACAAAAGCATCCTTCCTGCCTATATGCTTTGTAATGCAACTCGTTCCCACAAGTGGCACAGTTGTAGCAATCCTGAAAGATGGCTACTTCTCTTGATGTGTGTTAAAAGCAACGTGCTGTCATTGAATTTCTGGTATGTGCAGGGGCGGTCTGACAAAATTGGGGGCCCTCGGCTGGAAACGAATTTGGGGCCCTTTAAGGCTTTACCATTTCTCTGGCGAACGTAACCAGTACATGATTTACCGGGGAGAGGCAGAGACGATACTAGGAGGGTGCAGGGCCCTAAGATGAATTTTGCGGGGCCCTTGACTTACTTGACAACCAAAAAAAAAAGGGCAATCCTATCTTAACAACCAAAAAAAAAACAGGGCAATCGGGGGCCCCCCCTGGGCTGGGTGTCGTTGGCAATCGTCGACCCGCCGACCTGGCCAGACCGCCCCTGGGTATGTGACAATGAGACAGTAGGAAACATCCACAAGAAATTGAGAAAGGTGTATGGAGAGGTCGCTGTTGACCGCAGTACCGTTAGTCCTTAGGTAGATGAAAATGGCCAAGCCAATATTCAGGATTTGCAACATCATGGTAGATTGTACATCGCACAAACAGTTGCCAATGTGGAGCTCGTGAACAACATGGTAATTGCAGACGGATGCATAATTGTGAAAGAAATGTCAATCCAACTGGGTATTGAGGAAGTTAGTGTATGCAGATTACTGAAACAGTTGGGGTTGAAGAAGGTCTGTGCAAGGTGGGTTCCAAGCATGCTCACAATGCA
Organism: Thereuonema tuberculata; assembly: GCA_023159025.1. Taxonomy (NCBI): domain Eukaryota; kingdom Metazoa; phylum Arthropoda; class Chilopoda; order Scutigeromorpha; family Scutigeridae; genus Thereuonema; species Thereuonema tuberculata. The sequence continues at coordinate 179,838,837 of JAFIDM010009631.1, forward strand.
CACCATATGCAGTGAAACATTTGATGCAGTACGAGAAAGGTGGAGTGGAATTTCTTTCAAGAATTGTGACAGGAGATGAAAGATGGCTGCACCATTTTGAACAATCAGTGGAGTGGCATCATGCAAATTCATCCAAGAAAAAAAAAATTCAAATCTGCACCTTCAGCAGGGAAAGTTATGGCAATGGTTGTCTGGGATTCGGAAGACTCCTTCTTTTTGACATCATGCCATGAGAGACAAACATTAATTCTGATCTTGGAAAGCAATCTTGAAAAAACTTCAGGCTCAGCTGAGATGTATTTGACTGCATCAGCAGAAGAAAGGTGTTTTTTTTGTTGCACAATAACGTCTGGCCACATGTAAAAAACTATGGAAGCGATCAGAAAACTTGGGTGGACATTGGTGGAAGTAGCATTAATGATTTGTCTTATTCTCTGGTAAAATCATGAAAAGTGTTTTAAATCTTTGTAGTCATCATGCAGATAACAGCTGAAAAGATTTAAAACATCCATCGCACAGCCTTGATCTGGCACCATTGGATTACCATCTCTTTGGAAAACTCAAGGACTTCCTTCGTGGAACAAAGTTTGACAATGATGACTCCCTTGTGATGGCTACCAAACAGTGGCTCAGGTCCACAGTTTTACAGGCACACATATAGGCACTCGTTCCAAAGTTGCGTAAGGCTATTGAACACCATGTTGATTATGTAGAAAATGACATTTTGTTATTAAGGCATGTATCTCCACATTGTAGCAATAGCAAATCTGTAAATCAAAAAATTAAATTAAAAAAAATGTTGTGCATTACTTTTGGAGAGACCCTCGTATATTCTATGATTGCAAAAGGAAATTCACCCTAATATAATTGTTAAGGATTTGTGTGAATTGGTGACCGATGAGTTATTTTGACAAAAGCAATTGGCTGAAGATTAAGAAAACTATAAGAAAAGGCTTGTTGGCATAGACCATTTATTCCACACTGCAATCTGACATCCACACATCTGATGCAAGTCCCATCTCCACATCATCATGGGATGTATATGAAAAGGTTAAACATAAAATGTAATGTAAATATGCATAGGGAAATTCCTAATTTATTGCAAATGGGATGATGGAATTTAAGACAGTGGGTGACTAATGAAGTAATTTGGTAAAAACATTGGTGGAAGTAGCATTAATGATTTGTCTTATTCTCTAGTAAAATCATGAAAAGTATTTTAAATCTTTGTAGTCATCACACAGATAACAGCTGAAAAGATTTAAAACCAATGATGCCTATAAAGTAAGAAGATTATAAGAAAATTCCGTATATATTTAATGAAAATTGTAACAAAAGAATTCATGTGCATTGGTAATTCAGTAAAGTGTATTGTCCTTTTACCATAGACAGTTGTCACATGATGGACCATTGAGAGGGGAAGTTGGTAGCAGTTGTACCCCCCCCCCCCCCCCAATTGCATCCAAAAACTGAAAGAAATCCTAGATTTTTTTTTCAGTTTTTTAGATGTAACCTCCCCATTCAGAAAAAGAATACATATTTTTCTTCTTTGATTGGATGACCATCATAACCCTTCCCATTACAAAATCTTGGATATGACTAAGTCATGGACTATTAGAAATGTTATGACTTATGCTCTGTCAATAATTAGTGTTTGTCAGACAGATGTTTGATAAAGTAGTAGGATGAGGCTGTTGCGATCCATTCTATCTTCTTGTCTTCTCTGGACTTTCAGTATGAGAGTGAAATTGTAGATCAATGATATTGCCCATCAACACTTGCTGATTGAGGACTATGGGTGAAAAAATCTTGATTTCTCTGATTACAAAGTGTGGTTTTCTTTTGTCATTTAAGTCTGTAAGGCATGTGTCATGAAGTGGCTTACATTTTATATTTCTTCAAGACAAGTGGTAAATCCATTACATATGAAGCCCTTTTAATTATGGGACACTTTTTTTTTTGGTATTTTTTTCTTTAGTAATTTGCCTATTTAAATATTTATACATTTATTTTTATTTTTATTTATTTATTTTTTCTTCCTTCTTTGCATGAAACACAAGTTGTATGGGTATTGGCCGTCTTCTCATCTTCAGCCGGTCTTGAAAACTGACTCAGATTAGTTAAGGAAATTCATCACCTCTCCCCTGATGAAACTATTGCTCTCATTTATGAAGCTACCAGTAAAGATATCAGTGAAAACACTTAGTGGCTTAATTTGCCACTAAGATTACATTTGACATAATGTAAATAAGTCAGTAACTTTATACAATAACTACTAAAGTGATAATTTTTCTTTTGTCTTGAAGAGTAAAGTTCCTATGTAAAGAATTTGTTTTCTTACAACCTCCTTTGCCTTAATCAGTGCTGTGAAAGCATTATTTTTTTCCCCCTTTTTTTAGGGGATAATCACTCTTAGTTTTTTTGTATCAAGTGACATTTCTTATATGGAACATATCTTTCCTGTTTAAATATCATTTAAATTCTATTTCATTCATTTGGAAATATTGATTGAATTTGTATGATGCAGAATCATATTTGTAAGTTAAATACTCCTGATTGAGAAATCTTGTATAAGCTTAGTGTTACAACTCACTTTTAATCTTTATATCCCCATTAAGTTTATGCTATAAAAAAAAAATAAAAAAAAATATCGAGTCAAGAATAGCTTGACAAGGGATATTTAAGGCTTCAACAACTCAGATGATATTAATTGACTGCCTCTTGTTTCTATTTCTACTACGTTTGTAATTTGATATGGAAGCTACAAAACTTTGGCCTCTCTCAACATCTCCTTTTATTATTTGCTCAGTTTCTTATTACAATAAAATATACATAATTTTAGTACTATAAGGAGTTATTGATGTACTAACTTTAATAACACATTTACATTCATTTGCATTTAATCAGCGTTTGATTTTTTTTTAACTGTGTCTCAAAACATGATATATATTACAATCAGTACTTCCACTATCTTGATAGCATTGGCATTGTTGATGAACTGAGTAAGCCAAATGAGAATACTATCCTTATATTATTGAATGATTCAGTAGCAAGAGATAGAAAATACACATGCATTCCTTATAATCTTTGTAAACATTTAGTATATACAGTATCTTAATTTTTCAATTTTATTTCAAACACAGAATGTTATTTATAATTCCTTTTATAAAAGATGAATTTGATTTCAAATTCACATTCATTGAATATATCAAGAAACATTAATCACTAGTGAATTTAACCCTTTTTTCTCTTTGACTTAATTATGTCTATTTGGAGGGTAACATCAAGGGGGATTCCTTTTTCCAGAGATTACCTTCCATACATTGGCATACAGAGGGAGGGCTTAGTAGGATTTGTAACTTCCCCTTCGCATTACATCCAAAAATGGAGAAAAGTTTAGAATTTTGGACCTTTTTTTTAGTAGGAAGTTCATTGGTTACTCTGTAAACTCTCCCCCACCCCCATCTGGAAAAGGACACAACTTTTACTTTTTTTTGGTTGAATGCCTGATCATAACTCGTCCAATTCCATCTCCTGGGTATACCTATTTTTTTTATGGTCCTGCCATGTTCTAAGAAAGGAGGATTGGCAATTGAGCAATTTCTGCTTGTTTTTCATCTTGCTGTCAGTTGCAAAATGCTCCTCTGGTCTTAGCTTCTAGTAAAGGAAAGACATCAGGTGACCCTCTGAGATCATTTGCTTGATTACTGGATCATTCCATGTCAGATCACCTGATGAGTTCACCACACCATCACAGATTTTCATGAAAATTTATTTGCATGTAATGGGGTCATAAGATTACACTGCAAAATATAGAATTTTTAGGTTACATACTTGCAGAGATATGAATTTTTGAACTTATTATTTCTTTTAGGTGCCACACCCCTTATCTTATTTATTTTCTTGAATACCTCATCTCCTAATCAATCAAACAGAACCAAATTTGTTTTCCACATTTATATTTTTATGCTGAATCCGAAAATTCCAACGAAATTAGTCTGGGACTAACAATTTTGTAGTAATGAAAAGCATGTAAGTATTAGGGAAAAATTTAAATGGCCGTATGGGATTAGATTTAAAAATTTTAGATTTTAACCCAAGTCTGAAAGGTCTAAAGTAACTGAAAGAAATGAATCAAGTTGGAGTTTTGTTCCTGAGCCTGGGAAAAAAAAATTATAAGGTAGATATATTTTTATGCCACACTAGAAGAAAAGTACTTCAATACAGAAAGAAGTTCCTAAATTCACTAGATCTATCTAAAGTACTTCACAAAGTGCCCTAAGCACTTACTGTTGAGATACCCTTTTAACCTTTCCCAGCAATTGGCAATTTTGCTAAAACTGTTGTTGTACTTGTATAAATGGAATGTAGACCTGTCATTCCGGGAGGGCCAAGCCAGCATATTTGTTGATTCGTTTCTTCTCATAAAGTCTTCTTTCTCATTGCTGCACTTGTCGATATAGCCAATGTACCAGTGATCATAGTACATGAAAGTAACATATATGCCTGTATGGTAGTCCATCAACAAATTAAAGATGAATCAATAACACTCACTTTTGTGCTAGTTTTTAGCTCATCTGATGATAGCTCATCCTTTTTTAGGTGTTGATGGTATTAGTGGTGTATTGCGTATATCAATTAGTTTTTTTGTGTACACAACTCGGCTCTTCTTATTTATTGCATGTAACTTTACCGGCATACATCCGAATTTTGTAAAACTTTCGTTCAATAAGGGATTCAGCCTCTGATTCATCAGACAACGTACAGGAGATCCATCAGGAAAATGGATAATTTTTTCCTTATTACAGTCTGCTACAGGTAGTCTACATGAAGCACACAATTTCTCACCAGGCTTCAATCTGTTGTAAATGGCACACCCTGTATGGTCTTTTGCAACTGCAAATTGATCTCAGTCCTTTCTTGATGTTCTTTTTATGCTTGTTAAATGGGTTGCAACAATGTCTTTGTAACTGTTCGTACTTTGAGAGTAGCGATTTTTGGTGGTGGTGACAAACTGAATTGGCAGCAGAAATATCAGACAACCGAGACCTTAAAAGCATGAGTTATTTTTCTTCTCCCTTCAATTCATCAAAACAATTCAATCCAACATTTCTTGAGTAAGATGTGCTGTCATATTCAGTGTTTAAAAGAATTCCAAATGAACACTGTAGCACCAAAGAATGGTAAGTTGTACCAGATCCAAAGTAGATGGGGGAATACCTAACCTTCCTAAACAGAAAGTGAAGGTACCTGGCCTCAAACAGAAAGTAAAAGTCATTTCTGCCCTTTCATTCGATTCAACAACAAAAATATAAAATTTATTTTGAAAAAAAAAAAAAAAAAAAAAAAAAGGGATGTGCTTCATTTTGTCCTGAATAATATCAATTAACTATTAGTTAATATTGTAGAAATTTACAGAACTTGCTGTATAATAATGTCAGTTTAGTATTTTATTTCTTTATTGTCAAAAAAAAATAATTTTTAATTAAAATATTTTAAGTAACACCTAAAAGATATTTTAAGTAACACTTTTATTAAAAGATATGAAGATGAAGTTAAAAAGGCTTATATTTTTTCAATAACATTTTGGATTATTACTCTGCTTAGTGTCGGCGATTGAAATGGGTAAATTTTGAGTTTGAAAATATGGGTTGCTCCTGGCTATAAGTGAGAAGTACTGCTTACAGACTAATAACTAATGAGTAACTTGAACTTACTAAATTATTTCAGTGACAAAAGTAAAAATTGTTGGATATTTCTTTATGCGATTTTTTTTCTAGGCTCAGGAGCAAAACACCAACTTGAATATTTTTTTTCAGTTACTTTAGACCTTTTTCAGATGGGTTAAAATCTCAAATTTTTAAATGTGATCCCACATTTAAATTTTTTCCTAAATGCTTACATGCTTTCCATTACTACAAAACTGTTAGTCCTAGACTAATTTCGTTGTTAGTTTTGGATTCAGCATAAAAAATAAGTGGGGAAACCAAATTTGGTTCCGTTTTATTGATTAGATGAGGTATTCAAGAAAATACATAAGATTAGGGGTTGGCACCTAAAAAAATAATAACTTCAAAAATTCATAGCTCGGCAAGTATGTAATCTAAAAACTCCATATTTTGCAGAATGTGTTATCTTATGATCCCTTACATGCAAATAAATTTTCATGAAAATCATGTGATGGTGTGATCTGACATGGAATGACCCTACTCTTACTGCTTCAGTAGTAAACTTTGACCAAGGTCAATCATGCAGTTTGGCATGGCAGGGGTTTTTGTATCTTCTCTTTCTGGATGTAGTCTTTATGCATCCTAAAGGCTTTTTGGCTACCATTACAGGCTCTTGTTAGGCTCCTTGGTGGATGGGAAGCAGATTCTAAATTTCTATTTGTGCTGTGGGAGTCTTTTTTTTTTTAAATTTGAAAGCAATTTCCAAAAATTATTGATATTATATCTAGTAAATCTCCTCCTTCTATTTCAGTTTTTGTGATCTTCCATTCTGTATCTCTCTTTTTATCTCTGAAACTTTATTTAGAGTTTGGTATCAATTTGAACATTAGAACAAGTAAAATGCTCTGATCCATTGATTTGCTACTTGAAGTACCACCTTCTCGACAACCAACAAATTTTGAAAATGACTACACTCAACAATAATCCTGTATATGCTTTGAAACATGTACTAATTTAAATTGATTATTCAGTTAATGTGTGACAAACAATTTTTTTAACTAAATAATTCAGACACACATTTTGTTAAAATGATTTTTAATAAATAGATTTAAAAAATCTTATAGTTGACTTGTACTCTTAGGAAAGAAAGAAAAGACTTGCAAAAGAAAAGAAGCCCAACTGTCATGACAACAAAAGATTCCAACATGGAATATTATTCTTCCATTTAATAATATTGTGTTAGTAGAAGTATTAATGATTGAATCATCTCAATCTGGTTTGAATCCAACCATGAAGCTTGGATGTTTCTTCCTTCTTCAGTGTTTGATTCTCTTCCTTTAAAAGACAGCAAAGTCTGACTGTCACTAGTGATGCTTTGTCACCCATTTAGCTTCGTTTTTTTGATTCATTTACAGATAAACTACATTTTCAATTTATAAAAAGTAACGATCTCAATTTTCATGAGATGCAGGTCAACAGATACTTAATTATTTACTTCATTTAATTATTTATTTGAGTTAAGCTACAGGTTCTAACTAGCATAAATAACCAAAAAGTAAATTTGGATTAAAACAAGTAAACAACAGGTTTATTAAGCAAAATTTTTAAACTCAACTATATTTACAAAGAAAAAGTTTTCAAACCAAAAATTATAAAATTTCACATAATTGTTATAAATTAAGAAGTGAACATAAATTAAACAAATTTTACTTCTTTCTAGGATCTACATTATCAGTTTACATTTTCAAAAAAACAAACAAACATAAGTAGCCTAAAATTATTAAAATAAACAAAATTTCTTCCTTTAATTTCTAATTAGTTAATTAGTTAATTTTGCATAGGGAAGTGATCGTCCACAAATTGAAACATGAAAACAGAAAACAAGAGATTGCATATTTCATTCTTGCTTTGAGCTATCGTCAACAGGAATCTGGGATAGCTGTTTCGTCGTTATTGGGTACTCATCAGCCAGATTTTACCCATTTGATGATAAAGGTGTGAAAGGCTATTTACATAGTTCCCTCTCCTGGGAATAGGACCCCATACAAACAAACAACAACTGATTTCTTTCTGTAACCACAACAGTATCAAAACCTCTGCCAACTGAATGCTAAGCACAAAAGGCATTTAATAAAAGGACAAAACAAGTCACCATTGGTCCTTGTCTTCTTTTGTCCATTTTACGATATTACACACAGATGGGTTTCAAAGGAAATACTTTGCTGGAGCAACTTTCTACCCTGAGAAATCTTGTAAAACTATTAATTTTTCTAATCAGATTTCATTTTCACTACAGACTGGAATTCTTAGCAGTAATTTGTAGATTCTCTCGTCAAAATGAATAATATCCTCAAGATTATGTTATATTGACACTTCTTCACTTTGAACAATTCAACTTAATTGCAACTAACAACTTTTCCGAGGACAGCCTCTAATATTTATTATCTGTAATTTATTTTTAATAGTTCATCACATTTTAGTTGAATATCCTGCCTTTAATCAACACTGTCTTCAATGCTTTTATCCTCTTATATTAAATGTATAACACTAGCGGTGACCCGCGGTTTCACCCACATTAAATTAAATATCTGTTTCATACACATTATGAGTACATAACTAAGTGCATCGCATTAACTATAAATACCATCTGGAAATTATGTGGCAATATAAAAGGACCAATCACAAAAAAATAAACCAACTTGACAGAAAGTGTCTTCAGTTTGATGGCTATACAGGGTGTTTCAAAAATACACGGCATAATTTCAGGTATGTATTTCCCACATGTAGACAATCAAAATAGTTCATTACAACATATGTCCGGAAATGCTTCATTTCCGAGTTATGGCCTTCACAACATTGAAAATCACCGGAACGTTTTTCGTTCCGCCGGTCGTTGCCATTACAGAAGATGTTCAAAATGACCACCTCCTGCTTGAATACAGACCTCACATCGATGTCTCATTGAACGTTTTTCTTTCCGCAGGTCGTTGCCGTCAAAGGACACATTAAGAGGGCACTCTGACAGATCATTCCGAGGCGAAGGTTAAATTCAGTGGTGTGTTTGGCGTTCGACTGTGTGTCATGTACACAAATCAGGAGCTGGCAGAGATGCACTTCATGTACGGTAAGGCAGACGGCAATGCTGCGCTGGCTCGTCGTTTGTACCAGGAGAGGTACCCACAGCGACAATGTCCAGATCGGAAGACATTTGTAAGTCTCCATCACCGTCTGTGCGAGTATGGAAAATTTCACTCTCCTGGATTGGGAAGGGGACGACCAAGGTCTACAACTCCAGAAGAACAGGAGGAGATTCTGGAGACTGTGAACAGAACTCCTTCTGTCAGCACACGAAGGTTAGCGTTGCAAGTGAATGTTCCCCATACGACTGTCTGGAGACTGCTGAAAGAGCATCAATTGTATCCTTATCATTTGCAACGTGTACAGGCGCTGTCACCAGCAGATTACCCTGCACGAGTTAGGCTCTGTCAGTGGTTCTTGCAGCAGTGTGCTGCAAATCCGAACTTTCCTGCCTTAGTATTATTTACAGATGAAGCACAGTTCACACGAGATGGCATAACAAATTTCCACAATCAGCATGTATGGGCGTATGAAAACCCAAATGCAACTGTTGTATCTCATCACCAGGTGCGGTTCTCCCTCAACATGTGGGCCGGTATCATTGGTGATCGATTAGTTGGACCCCATGTACTTGTAAACAGACTTACGGGGCAGGCGTACACAAACTTCCTGGAAAACACCATACCTCATGTTTATGACGACACTCCACTGATCGATCGTCAGCACGCTCACTTCTTGCATGACGGCGCTCCTGCACACTTCAGTCGTACGGCTCGCCGGTACTTGGATCGAACGTTTCCTGATCGATGGATAGGTAGAGGTGGCCCAATTGCTTGGCCTCCACGCTCACCTGATCTGAACCCTCTCGATTTCTACTTGTGGGGCCATTTAAAATCATTGGTTTATTCGTCTCCGGTGCCTGATTTGGAATCCCTTCGGAATCGAATTGTGGCACGTTCTGAGGACATACGCAACATTCCTGGAGTGTGGGATCGTGTTCGCAGGTCATTGAGACATCGATGTGAGGTCTGTATTCAAGCAGGAGGTGGTCATTTTGAACATCTTCTGTAATGGCAACGACCGGCGGAACGAAAAACGTTTCGGTGATTTTCAATGTTGTGAAGGCCATAACTCGGAAATGAAGCATTTCCGGACATATGTTGTAATGAACTATTTTGATTGTCTACATGTGGGAAATACATACCTGAAATTATGCCGTGTATTTTTGAAACACCCTGTATACTAAGAAATAATAAAATAGATAATGAGGTTTTTTACGAATACGATATATTTTAAAATATTTAATGAAAATTTACAGTACTTCATTGTAGATGATATTTTTAGTTTTTTCTCCTTGTCTATAATATATTGTTATCTATTCATAACACGATCGTTGCAACCTATTAAAAAAAAAAAAACCTACCTACAAATTGATTTTATTAAATGTAACTAAAAACTAAAATTTATATATCGGTATATTAAGTCAAACGTACGCTTTCCTATTACGGTTAGTACCTATTATATAGGAAACGCATAGAATTATTCATTGAAATTAACCAAACACATCCACAAAAATTAGTTCGTTGAAGCAGAACTGTTGCTTAAGGGGCCAACCACATGACTGAGTCATACGGCGTTGAATTTAAACCTTTATTTAAATATTTTTAATTACTTAATTAAATTTATTTTCTGTATTTATAATGACTATTTTATTGTATTAATTTCATTATATCACACCATGTCCTTGTTATTATACATAATTATAATTGTGACTTATTTTATATTGTTTTTTGATTCATGCTTCCTTCCCTTTCCCCCTATTAATAGTGTGTTGGACGTCTTTTTTGAATCTCAGATTGCCAGATTTGTTGATGTTTATGTTTACTGCTCCGCTCCTATTGATCATAGCGTGATGTTATACAGCCTATAACCTTTCTCAATAAGCAGGCTCTCTAACGCAAAAAGAATTTTTCAAATCGGACTGGTAGTTCCTGAGATTAGCGCGTTCAAACACACAAAATCTTCTGCTTTATAATTGTAGTATAGATTCCCATTCCCTTATTTGTAAATGTTACGAGAATATTTTATCTATCTCCATTGTTTAAAGATTATTCATCTATGTCGTCTTCATTTTCATTGTTCTCAGAATACTTTTTCTGGTAATTTTTTATATCAAATCCTATTTTTTTTTTAGTATGTTTTTCACTTTCATCTCTTCTCTTTTGTTCTGTTATTTGTATCTTTTGTTTTCCTTGTATCTATGCTATCACTATCTTTTCATTTTATTCATTTACCGTACAGTCTGGGATATTTCCTAGGTGATTTCTTCTTCAGACATGTTTACTCAGCCCACTGTAAAAGGTGGACTAGGATTCATTTCCTTGGGTTAAAGGCCGCCTGGTCCCCATTGAGACATATTGGCTCCTATACCTTCAGCACATCCATGAGCCAAAAGAAGCTTCAAGGAGAAACACCTATCTACCATACAGTTTTGTACTTTACTTTTTATTGTTCTAAATTTTCACTTTAGTTACTTATTTATTTATCTGTATTCTTTTACTTTTAACCATTTTGCTTTTCTTGGCACAACTTCGATACTAATGTTTTTGTGCTATTAAACTCAACTAATGAATAAAAATGGAATTTTTTGCAAGTAAATAGTAATAACAATAAAAATCAGCTTCATATGAGATATTAATTCAGTTTTGTATTTTTTTCCTTACTTTTATGAATTTTCTTAATATAAATCGTTTAAGAAAAGCACAAAGCTAAAATATGTGCAATAGCTTATACTTATAATAATGTAGTTGTTGGATTATTCTCAAGGATTACAATGTGACAGATCACAATCGTTTATTTATTATCAGAATAATTTTCGAAGCTGAAGAAATTTCATCTCGAGAATAAAATTCATGCATTTAGGGTCATATATATGATCGATCAAAACTGTCATATTTGGAAGCGTTGAAAAATTGACCAGCTAAAAGAAACCTTAACGAGAAAGCGTTTGCTCCTTCATTCAATTATTTATTTATTTCAGCTTGAAACTTGTGGAAGCGCCTATCCATTGTTGATAGAACCAAAATACTGCGAGGCATCATCAGTCCAAAGTTTGTAATAAATATTAAGCACAATTTATTTCAATTGATTGCTTAAATCATTCTCTTTGCCAGGAACGAAAGACACCATGATCAAATTTTAAAATAGCCACTACAATCTTTCTTGCCATTTTCTGCATTAGTATCTTAATATAAATCAAATGCAAGATAATATTACAAAAATTACTTTTATACAAAAATAAAATACTTCAGTATCTAATTACTTCCAATTGAAAGTAATATTCAATCCAAGACTTATTAAGACAAAATAAGCAGCTTATCAGAAAGTATAAGGGCTTTAAATAATAAATTTAACGTGCTGTGAAGAATACTTAAAAGAACGAAAACAATTCAGCACCTGAATAAAAATTGCCTTTCTGATTCAATTATGAGGAGTCCGTTGAAGGACGAAACGGCCGTTCCCAATTCCTCCCCTTAATTGAATCAGAAAGGCAATTTTTATTCAGGTGCTGAATTGTTTTCGTTCTTTTAAATATAAGGGCTTTCTTTGCAGAAATTTAATTAAGATGAATTCTTAAAAAAATATTTTTCAATATTCCTTTTAATAACACTCGCCTCAATTATAACATTTAAAATAAAAAATATAAATACCTTTTTCTTTTATATTCAGAATTTCTAAATTCCAAGAAGGTAGAACGTTGTGAAATGAATCATAAGAATAACTAGATTTCAGTTTCGAATTTACGACGCAAATTACAGTAGCCTTCAAACAAGGAATGTATTTTAATGACCAATTCCTTCACAGAAATTCGTTGTAATTTGAGTGTTTGTAATATATTCATCCAAGGCTTAATATTTTTAAACTGAAAAAATTCTATAATCTTAATATTATTCTATTTATTTTCTTTCTTAATAGATTTATCTTTTTTTTTTTATTGTAAAGAAAAAAGTAATAGAAAAAAGTGAGAAAGATAAAAGTTCAAGATATGAGTAATTAATTAATAAATGAATTTAGGAGAAAAAAATAATTCATTTAATTCAGTAGAAAATTTGATAATTTTCAAAATACAGTCAGACCTCGATGTAAGGTCACCCGCATATAAGGTCACCCCGCCTGTAAGGTCACTTTTCTAAAGTCCCGGCTCATTGAATAGGAATTCTATGATATGAAATATCGGATATATGGTAAGGTCTTAAATACCGTAATCGGATATATGGTCAGGTCTTAAATACCGTAATCGCATATAAGGTCACTTTTGTCTGTGATTTCAGTGCCACACTGATTCAATTCCAAGAATTTTTCCGTGCGTACGATCTTTTATTGGCGTCATTTCTCCTTCTGACGGAAGGGACAGCTTTCCCACGCCTGGACGAGTGGGAAGGATATTTCTCCGTTCCCATCGCGTCACGTGTCCATCATTGTTCACCAGGAAGTCGAAGGAAAGGATCTCATTCCAACCGTTTCTGTGCTTGTGTTATGATGTCTCTATCAGAGAAAAAGAAAATCTTCGAAGATTTTGAAAACTCTAATGTATCGAAAGCATGTTTTGCCAAAGAGCGTGGGATACCATGAACGACTCTCAGCAATATTCTGTCCTCGCATACTGTTGCAGAAACATGTAATGGAAAGAGAAAAAGGAAGCGTTTATCACCGTATGAGAAAGTTGAAGAAGGCCTTCTCTAATGGATAAAATTTGCTAGAGCACATTATGTGCCTATATCGTGCTTAGTACTGAAACAAATAGCCGCCGAATTAGGAGAGAACGATTTTATGGCGAGCAATGGATGGATGCAGATTTAAATTAAGACATGACTTAAATTTTAAAACAGTGTGCGGTGAAGCCGGTGATGTGGATGATAGCGTTTTAAGTGATTGGAAGAAATCCGTGTTAGATGATATTTTGAAGCGGTACGAACATTGCGATATACACTCATTAACAAAAAAAACGACGACTTAGAAGGAGTTGTGCGATGGAGACAAAAATTGGTGGAGAGGAAGATTATGTACAGAATAGAAAATGATTAAAATTTCAGACAAATTGAATGATTTATTTCAGAGTTACAGAGTTACAAAGTAACGAGCTCAATAAGGTGTTGACCCACCTCTACCCTGAATGCAAGCTGCCACACGACGTGGCATAGAGTGATAAAGCTCCCTGATGGTCTCCTGCGGTATTTCTTGCCAAATTTGCTCCAATTATCAGGCTAGGTCATCCACATTCCCTGGTGGATGCAGTCGCCTTCCCATCATATCCCAGACATGCTCGATTGGAGAGAGATCTGGGGATCTGGCTGGCCAAGGAAGTGTTTCACAAGCTGCAAGACAGGTCATAGCAACACGTGCCATATGTGGTCTGGAAAATAAGGCCAGGGTACTGCAAAAGGAAGGGTAGCAAAACAGGTCTCAGAATGTCGTCGACGTACCGCTGTGCTGTAAGTGTGCCGCTAATGACGACCAAAGGGGTCCGGTTATCAAGGGAAATGGCACCCCAGACCATAACTCCTGGTTGAGGGCCTGTGTGGCGTGCAATAGTGAAAACAGGAACGGCAGGCTGCCCTGGGCGTCTCCAGACATGTCTGCGACGATCGTCAGGACACAGTTGGAAGCTGGATTCGTCGCTAAACACTATACATCCCCAGTCAGCATCATTCCAACCGGATCGAGCCAAGCACCACTGTAATCTGGCCTGACGGTGTGCAGACGTGAGTGGCAGGTGGCGTAGGGGTCGGTACGAGCGTAGATGTCGCTCTCTCAGCCGTCTGTGAATGGTCATGGTGGACACTCGTGTGCGGGTCGCACGTCTGATGGTTGATAACGATGATTCAGGCGCTGTGACAGCTGATCTGGCAATCATTCTATCCTCCCGCTCTGCTGTGGCCCTAGGCCCTAGGTCGACCGCTACCTTCATGACACTGAAATCTGCTATTGTCTACCCATTCCTGCCAGCAACTTCTAATCGCCGCATCACTTCGACCCACATGACGAGCGGTTCTCCGATTTGCCCAACCTGCCTCTTTCAATCCAATGATACGACCTCTTTCAAACTCTGACAGTTGCACGTAATGAGCTCGAATCCTGCGGCGAGGCATTTTTTCAGTCGTTGAAAGGTATTCTAACTCGCAATGCAACAGAAATTTTGACCATCAGAGTGAGAATCGCTTCTTATATACACCTGCTGAATGCGCAGTTCCGATGCGCTGTAGCTCTCGCTATTCATTCATTGGACACCAAAGTTTAATCATTTGCATGGGCGGTCCCAATGTCTTTGCATACGAAATTTCATTACAATAGGACAACTCCTTCTAGGTCGTCTTTTTTTTTGTTAATGAGTGTATTCAATGTTGATGAATGTGAACTTTTTTTCCGGGTCTTTCCCGACAAAACTCTTACTTTCAAGAAAGAAAAATGTATAGGGGGGAAAAAAAGTAAAGAAAGACTGACAATTTTTTCAGGAGCTAATATGGATGGCTCTGAAAAACTCAGACCGCTAGTTATTGGAAAATTTCAAAAGCCACGTTGCTTTAAAAATGTCAAGTCTTTACCTTTGGATTATGATGCAAACAAAAAAGCATGGATGAATGCTAACATATTTGAGAAAACTATACGGCGTTTCGATAGATACTTTTTGAAAAATAAAACAAAAGTTGTTTTCATCGCAGACAATATCAACATATCTCAGTTGAAATCAATTGAGCTTGTTTTCTTACCCCCAAATGTTACCAGTGTTTTGCATCCTTTGGATCAGGGAGTCATTCAAAATCTGAAATTGAACTACAGAAAGCTCCTTCTGAAAGATTTGATTTCAGCAATTGATGAGAAAAAAAAATTTTCACGTGTCTGTTTTAGATGCAATTTTTTTGTATTCATAAAAGTTGGAGCTTGGTGTCAAACACATGCATTTCAAATTGCTTTCGACATGCTGGTTTTCAATTTTCTTCAAATAGTGTGGAGGAAATAACAGATGAAGATGATGAAGACGATATTCCTTTAGCTGTGTTAATACAAGATCTCAGAAATCGCGGCTGTGCTATAGAAGGGGAAAGTGAATACGTGAAAATTGATGATGAAATTGCTACCACTTCTCAAGCTTCGATTTCCGAAATTGTTTCGCAAGTTTTAGATTCCAATGCAGCAGAAAGTGAGGATAACGACAGTGATATTGAAAGTGAAGCGGTGACACAAGCAGAAGCCTTCAGAGCATTAAATGTCGTAAGACATTTTTTTACGAGTCATGAGGGAGCTGAAGAACATTTTCAGAAATTACAAAGCTTAGAAAACATTGTACAAAAGATGAAACCAAAATCACGACAGTCCTGTATTATGGATTATTTTAAGTAAGGTCAGTTGTACATCAGTACTTTGCTTGAACATACTAGTACTATTTCTAAAAACTTTATTCCGAATTAAAATTTTTTAAAATAATTTCTTTCTGATTCCTAATTTTAATTGGTTGAACTAAATTAAAAAATTATAACGTAATAAACTGATATTTTTGTACGTATTAAATTTTACAAAGAATTATACTGTATTTATATAATGCTTATTTATTGACAAATGCATATGAATCGGTTATAAGGTCAACCCGCTTATAAGGTCACTTTCGCGAGGTCCCAAGGGGTGACCTTATATCGAGGTCCGACTGTATTTTCAGAATTGCGAGAGAATATTTTTTCTTAAATTTTTTATCTCTGGTGGAAAACAAAAAAGGTATTATTAGTTTTACACCTTATTTTTTTAAATTTTTATTCAACAGTTCTTCATCTTTTAATGACCAAAATGACCTATTCCATTTTTATAGTGACGGAATATAATAAAATACTATGTTGTTTTTTTCCAAAAATAGAAAATTGTAACTTTGGTCTCCTTCCTCTGGTGTTCTGTATCGATTTGACTCATTAAAACTACTGTTTCTTCAATGGAAATCTACATTGCCCACGAAAACAAAAGGATGTTATAACTAATATTATAAATCGTCAGTTACCATGATTAATTATCTGAAATCTTCAAATAAAAAAGTTAAGCTTCATTTGGCATTCTATACATTTTTCTGGCTGCAATATATCAATAAAAGGTGAATCGCAATTTCGCCTAAAAAGATATAATTGTTATTTTTAAATCTTAATTTAGTTTAAATTAAACAAAACAATGGAATGCGAAGTCAAGCTAGCAATGCTGTTTGGTTCAAACATTTTAAAGAAGAAAAATTAGAAAAAAAAAAAAAAAAAAAAAGAAGTTAGAGACCGTGACTTAACTCCGGAACACTCATGGGCTCTTAATTGGAGTATGAAAATAAAACGAACAAATCCATTTAAACATAATATAAAACA
>JAFIDM010009631.1:179873309-179886457 GCA_023159025.1 Thereuonema tuberculata
ATATATTTTATTAAACATTATTCACGCACGTTAATTTTATTTCTTATAAAAAGTACACTTAAAATTTTTAATTCTGTCGCCTTGTCTAAGTCTTTCAATCTGAGACAATGCAAAAAGTACACTTGAAATCTTTGATTTGTCATCTTTTGTAAGTCCTTCACACTCCTCGTGGACATATCTTAAACATTGGGTGCACAGTCTCATGTCAGTTATTTTGTCCGTTCCCAAGGTGATCAGGGCCACCTTGTGTACACATCTCAGCATATTGTTTTCACAAATAAACAATGTCATTACCACGAAATTCTTAAACTGTGACAATACGTCCTGAATGAGTAGTGACCGAACTTTAATAAAATATACAACAACTTGCATTTAACAAAACTTTACACGATTAAATTTAATTTATTACTTATCGGAAAGTAAGAACAACGATGCTTAAAAACAAATGTCTTCTCAGTAAAGCTGGCCGAACACGTCGCAATATTCTGCAGTATTGACGGTCAATATTGCTCATTTTTATTGATATCAACCGTTTCCAGCAATAAAAATGGTCAATATTGACCATTTCAAGAATATTGACGTTGCTACGAAAAAAGGATCAATTTCAGTTGACGGGAAGTATTGCTGGTGCGGGAGCGAATCACATGAACGGATGAAATCACGTGACAATGGTGACGTAAGCAAGGCGCCGCCTTCAAGATAGAAAACGCACACCGAGCAGTTTTTTTGAGATAGAAGGCATAAAATCATCAAAATGGGTCGGCCCAAAAAAAGATAATTCAATCAACAACATTTGGTCAATTGATCATGAAAGACTCCTCATTGATTTCTACAGAGGAAAGGCGTTTAATACTAGAGCGATTCTCTAAGTTCGTAACAAGTTAGGCTTAATCGCAAGTAAGCACACTCGATTGCTCCCATTTTATTCGCAAATAAATTGTATAAAACCGATGTCGTACAATCGCTGGGTACAATATTATCCCCAGTGCAGCTATACTCTGCTCGTGTGGTGTGTTTATAAGGCGTTCTCACTGAGTCCCTAGTGAAGGACAAGCGCCGTAAGCATCAATAACCAGGTCAATACTCGATTAGAAACAACTGTGTGTTCGCGCGTGATAGCAACTGTCAATATCAATTTTAATCAATATCGACCGTCAATACTGAAGAATATTGCTACGTGTTCGGCCAGCTTAATGGCCGACATCTCATCGAAATGACTTAGTTTTCAGTAGCCAGCGCTAGAGTGCGACAGCTGTCAAGTAACAGGTGCCATATACCGACGATTTTGTGTATTACTATATTATATAATCAGATGGCCACCTTGTGCACTCTGGCCACCTTTGGGTCACCTATCTTATGCTGAATTTTTGTTGTCCGTCACTTTCTATTCTTTTTTTTTTTTAATATTTAATCTACAATTTTTCGACCCATCATTATTTTTGTTAAATTTTGGCGTATTCTTCTGAATTTTTTAATCAGTTGATTTTTGTACAATGACTTTAGGCTTACATCACTTGACAGGGGGCTTTAGTGCGAAAAGAATAATTTAAAAAAAAAATACCTTTTATAAATGTAATTTATGAAAGATTGATAATTACCAATGATCAGCAAACAAACAAGCATGTAAATTATACATAAATGAAACTTAAACCAATCCAATTTGAAAAAAGTAAATAAATTAAGCAATCTGAAAAAAAAGAAAGATGTTAAGGAAAAGGGGAATTGCACCAAAGAAACAAAACAAATTCATGCAAGATTCCTTAACATATTCATCTGCACGTTAAACTTTCTGTCTTTGAGAAAAAGGTGAATTACAAAAATTTTTTAAATTACAGAAATTCTTTGACTAAACAGAAAATGAGAAAATTTTTAAATCCTCTATCTATCCTTTTTGCATTTTTGTTTTTTGTTAATATTTTATTAAGTTTTTATCGTTTATTAACACTAAGACGTTTATTAACATCTTAAATAAAGATAATATATCTTTTAGAATTAATTTGAGTAATGTTTGATCCTAATATATCAATTTTTAATCAAATAATGAAGCAGTATATTGTATTAGACAATATTTGAAATTAGATAAAGCAATAGATTGGTAAATAAAGCAATTAGAATAACATTTTTAATATTTTTTTTTTAAGTATAAAAAATGATAATATCAGAACTTACTGGCAGATTACCAATATTCAACTTAAAAAGGATTCTGATATCAATTAAAAGCAAAATGAAATTGAATAATAAAAATAAGAAGCTTTTTTTGTCAAATGTGATAAATGAAATTCTAATTCTTAAATTACCATAATTTATAAAACTTCGAAATCATATCGTTGATTTATAATTAAAAAAAATATTTATTATTTTTTTTTTTAAATTACTATTCCTATCTGGTTAATTATGGAACTTTCTTTTGATATTTACCGACATATTTATGACACGGCATGAAGACAAATTTTCCTATCCAGTTGAATGACTTGGCTAATTAATAAGGCAATGATGAATCCTTGGTAGCATTCGGCTGCTTCCTCCCACAATCTCAAAAGGTTTTCTTTTTTGTTTCATTAAAAGTCAGAAGTGCTGATTGGGGGGAGCTGATTATTAGCGTCCTACAATGCTACAACGACCTTTGCAGCTGAGTCTTCCAATCATATCGTTGAGTAAAACTACAAAGGCAACAGAAAGCGACCAGTTATAGTTGAAAACAGGGCTTTCAATACTAAACGGGGATTATAGTATTTTTGCTGGGAATATAAAGGAAGTGATAGGAATTAAATGCTCTGAAACTGTCTCGCCATGAAGATTTCAAATTGCGTTGACAATATCAAACCATTCATGGAAACAAAAGTAGTCCATTGGAAGAAAACTAAGAGAGTAGAAACTGAAGCAAAAGAAGGACGATTTGAAAGAACGACAAACGTTATTCAAGAAAGCGAAAAATCAAAAATTGATAATGGAAAAGCGAGCTCTGTTTGGGCCAAACGATTGAAAAAACCAAAGCCAAACGTCGATTATTATTAATGCTCACTAAAATTGTTCTCATCAACTACTAGGTCATCATCTAGGTGTATAGTTTGATCGATATAGATTTTTGAAGAAGAGATATGTTGAGATGGATGTTAGATGAAGTATACTTCGGTTCTATCATAGCTTGTATACGATATTCTTGGCGAGGAATTGATTATGACTGTTCTTTCGAGTGAAGATAACTAAATTCTGATAATTTGTGACTCTAGACATTGCAATATACAGTTGTCCATGAGTGAAGACATCGTTCTCCAAATAGATTGTAACTTTATTTAGGAGTCTGTCCCTGAGCTTTATTGATAGATATCGCATAAGAAGGTCTGATTGGAAATTGTCTTCTTTTGAAAGTGAATGGAAGTAGATTATTGCTTGGTTGCATAGATATTTGCTCAGTATTTTTTACTCTTCTTTCTCCTTCCTTCCTCTTTCTCTCATTGTCCATCTCAATACTGTGTCTTACGGCTGCTTCTTTCACCGTCATCCATGAAGTTTCGGCAATCGCTTCAATATTTAGATTGATGTTATCTCTATACCTTTCTTGTATTTCTCTCTTTTCTACAGTCTCTTCCGTTGTCTCCTTAGCTCTTGATCACCTTTTACGTTGGCTTCATTTTTTTGATCCAAATCTGTCTGTTGTGATCTTTCAATCGTTTCCTCTCAATATCTTCCACTCTTCTTTCTCCTGCCTTCCTCTTTCTCTCATTGTCCTTCTCGATACTGTGTCTTATGGCTGCTTCTTTCAGCGTCATCCATGAAGTTCCAGGAATCGGTTCCATATTTAGCTTGATGTTATTAGATGAATTAGTTGAGGAAATCTATCTATTACTAAAATCTTTAGTATTATTTTATTATTCTATTTTATTCGTTTTTTTGCATTTGATAGCGCGCGCCGAGAGAATAAAACATTTGTGTCAAAACAAACAATTTTGAAGTCCAACCATGCTCATTGTGAATCTGTCGACTTTCTCGCAACAATGAACCATCCCAACAATTGCACCGTTTGCATTTGTCGATTTCCAGGCAACAATTACCCAGGCACACAACAATTCCACCGATAATTACCCCGTCACGCCCTTGTCCATTCTTGAACTGCGGCGGACAATGGAAACAATGTTTTTGCAATTGTTGAACTGCGCCGGACAATCGGAAAAGAAAGATTTTATATAGTAATATAGATTGTTCAATAAACAGCTAAGTTCGGTTGTTTTAATGGCGGTAAAGGCTAAACTGCGTCATGAACAAACTATCAAATCAAGAAGAAGTTGTGGGAAAGAAGTGAAACACACAGGAGAGAGAGAGAAAAAAAAAATACATAGAAACTTGGGATTCGAACTCATAGGTTTCAGCTGCATAGTAGGCAACTGCCTTGCCAAAATAAAATTTCTTTGATAGCGATAGGTGAGAAAATTAATAGTTTACATATGATTTTACACTTATGTAAGTTACTGTAAAACCGCGAATTTCGGTAGAACCTAGAATTGACTGGTCAGTCCTAAGATTTATCGATCTGCTTTAGTTAAAGTCCGAATTACCTTTTTTTCTCGAACTTTAACCAGTCGATGTTGGGAAATGTTAGGATTTATCAACTGCTGTCTGGGAAAAGTCGAGGTAGATAGGTCGCCGTCTGAGCAAGTCTCTGCTAACCTTGGAACAGTGCAGGAAAATTGAAGCATACAATAAATCAGTTCATTATATGCAATGAAAATTTCATAAAAAATTGAAGAAGTTTGAAAAGAAGAAGTGAGTGTTCGTGAGGTTGCCAAAAAAACTTCTCTTACTGGTGAACAAGGATTTAAGAAGTGTAACTGCCAAAAGAAGTATCAATGAAGAAAGTATTTGTGTAGATCAAATGATGTTAGGTGCAATTCGAAATATGGTAGTTCGTCATGTTTCTAAAGTTCACCTATCATCATTACACATTCAGCTACTTTCAAATAATGATGTAATTCCAGTAATTTAATACAAATGCAAGTAGAACACAGGTAAGAAGACATTTATAGTTCTTTGTAAGAAGTAATATTATTCAGCTGATTTTCTACTACTACTGTAATAAACAAAAATATCTCGCTTCAAGTTTTTTTCTAACCCACGTCTCCTGTGTAATAAACCTACCTCGACTTTTCCCACACAGCAGTTGGTAAATCCTAATATTTATCAACAACGACTGTTAAAGTTCGAAACAAAAGATAATTCGAGCTTTAATCAAAGCATTTGTAAGTTCTAATGCCATACTTCCTCTTCAATTCACATCTTAATATATTTGCAAAAATAAATACTTCATCTACGCTTCATATTGTGATGAGTTTTATATTTGTATTTATATATTTATTTCTATTTATGTATTTCTATGTATTTTATCTTTTACTTCTTTTACAAGAATCACTTGTATTATTTCAAATCCCAACCGTTAACGGTTATTCCTGTTTTGTTTACTTTTAAATCCCAACGGTTGGAGGGGCTCCCATCATGCACCTTAAATTTAAATCTTTCCGTTAATTTCTCTTATCATTTAAAAGCACCAATCATTTTAAAGCCCACCAGCCAATCAACACTCATGTAAATAAACTTATATAAACCCTTGCACACTTGTAAATAAAGAGAACCTAGAGAACCTGTTCAGATCTATTCACGAACATCTTATCTTATTTCCACGAACCAGGGCAACGAATAAATCACCACAATATTATATAAAAACATATTTTAATTCCGAATTTTCGGAAGAACTTTTCTTTCTTCCTTTTTCAAGTTTGTTGCTTATAATAATATACATTCAGTTGATATCATACACGTACACTTCTTAGATATAGTTGGTAACAAAAATTTTCATCTCTTTAGATCCTACAGACATTATTATTTCAGTTACAATTGTTTGATTTCTGCAAAACAAGGAAGTTACTAGAAAGTCTAATTATAAGAAACAACAGAAATATAAATTTTAATAGAAGTAAAGGATTAGAGATTGAGGAAATTTTTATATATTTGGCTAATGAAATGGTAGGAAATTGCATGAACAGAAGCAAAAAAGGCATAATAATTGATGAATTTAAAAAATTATGATTATTGAAATATAATGTTAGTAAATAAAACAATTGTATTGTAATAATAAGGGTTTTGTAGCATTTAATTGCAGAAACCAAGCAATTATAACTGAAATAATAATGTTTGTAGCATTTAAAGGGATGAAAATGTTTGTTACCAACTATATCTAAGAAGTGTACGTGTATGATATCACCTGAATGTACATTATTATAAGCAACAAACTTGAAAAAGGAAGAAAGAAAAGTTCTTCCGAAAATTCGGAATTAAAATATGTTTTTATATAATATGAAGCGTATTATTTTTTTTAATCAAAGCAGATCGGTAAATCTTAGGATTGACCAGTAAATTCTAGGTTTTATCAAAATTCGCGGTTTTGCTCTTCATTAAACGTTCTAATCGGGAAAGGCAACATTTGCTGCATTGATGCCTATTACTAACGAAGAGACAGTACTACGACGCTTTGGTTGACAGAATCAAATCTTTGAGGATGGACTTCAATCGGTGATTTCAAGAGTTCAAAGTCAAGGAGGGAGATTTTTGTCTTTTTCAATTACGATTTTCTTCTGATGTGAACTTTTCAGCTTTAGCTCTAACTTAAAATAAGACGTAATTCTTCCTTCTTGAAAGAAATACTCAAAAATTGCTAGCTCATTTTATTTTATTCTTTTAATTCTCCAGAAGTTCCCGAACTTACATAATTTTGCTGGAATAATTTTTTGTTTGGAATTTTATATTTTGTGAGCAGGTTTTTTTTTCAGAATGAATAAAGTTAAGAATGTAAAGAAATAAATTGACATTTATCATCCATTATGGCAAAAAAAAAAAAAAAGGTAATCATTGTTTTAGTATCGGAAGAAATGTTTCAGGTTTCAAGTCAAAAAATGCGGATGAATCAGTACAATTTATTATTTCTGCCATTTCTACAGTTCATTTTCTGAAAAATATATACTGATATCTTGATACATCGTTATAGTTTTGTTTTTTTAGCTCCAATCATTGGAAGACAGATGAATAACCCTTGTTCACTTGACTGTCACGGAAACACTTAAGGTCGTAGATCGGCTTTAAAATATCACTGTTTCCACACTTCCTTCAATTTTGAAGGAAACAGTATGAAGTGAAATGTGATCTGAAATGGAACTTTGATAAGATAAAAAAGAAAGGAAAGAATGCATTTTAATTTAAAAATGTATTAATATAAAACAAGAAAATGAAATTCGTTAGGGTCTGTTCTATGCTCTCGATGTGTAATTGGAATGTTCAAATAATGTTCCAAAGAGGATTGAAGGACCTTTTCATTTGTCTTATTCATACCTAAGCTTAAAATGGGTTTACAAGGAATTCTTCTGCAATGATGTTTTGATGATTGAATAAGGAGCTCTCCAATCTCGCATTGGTTTGTACTTATTATCATCATTTTCTGTCCACTGCAAATCTCTCCACGTTTCGTTTTTTCCAGTTCTTTCAGTCGAAAGCCCTCCTTTACCAATCGAATCCAACAAAACATCAATTTCATCCTCCCATAGACCTGAACTCCTACATTTGTGTTTGATATCAAACAATAACTATAGGTAGCTAAGAATTCATTTTTTGTTCATACATTTAATTTAATTTGTCATACAGTTGTTGTTTTTTTTTTTTGTTCAAGTATTATTAAAATAACATTTTTGATAAAATAAAATGTTTTTCTCGAAAATTGCTGTGTTCTGCTGAAGTACCCCTATCCATATCACGTTATGCCAACTCGCCCCTAGGGGTATGCCAACTAGCCCCACACCCGGGATTAATTGGCATAGTTGCAAGCTTTTAGGAAAAGTGTTTTTGAGGTTACCTAAACACGGATTTAATGAATGGGTCCTACATAATTTTGTAGTCAAAAAGATAAGCTATCCGCCGCATTCACCAGAATCCCCCTAAGTATTGCACAAAAAAATAGAAAAATCAAAAACAAAAATCTATGCCAACTAGCCCCGGTCTCCCCTAATGATTTTTATTCACTGTATATTCTATGTTATCTTACTGTTCAAAATGTTTTTCAGCATTTATTTTATTATTGATTGAGTATTATTGATCTTTTTTTACCCGTCAACTAGGGTAACTTTGGCCCAACAAACAAACAAAGATTGTGTATGTGCTGTATCTAGACAAAGGAGAGTGATTATCACTTATTTATTGCGAGGGCCAATAGGTGGCAGCACTGCCTTAACCTTTTCATAGTTTTGTCTTGTAGTTCCGCAATCTTTGTTCGTTTGTTGGGCCAAAGTTACCCCAGTTGACGGTATTCTAATTTTTACTGTTTCTTATTTAATTCTATTATTTTATTTAAATTTTCCGTTGACTGTGCTTCTTATCCATGTTTCGTTCTTATTTAAAAAACAGTTAAAAGTCAGTTAAATCCCCTGAATAATTTAAATCCCCAATCACTTTGTAAAGCAAGGCAACCAATCACAGCCTTGTAAATAGCCTATTTAAACACCTGCATCATGTAAATAAAGGAGTTCTTACCAGATCTTACTATTAGTCGATTTCATTCTAATTTTACCGAACCAGTGCCGCAAACATTCACCACAATATCAATACATTCAGTTATACAGTAATATTTGTCATTGTATTTGCATATAGTTTTTTTTTTTAATTACTAAAGATTTTTACTAAAATCATATTTTACTTAATAGAGTTTTGATGTTATTATATTTTTTATCTATCGTTTGCTTATGCGTGCATTTATTCATTTCTAATTTCAGCATTGTCTGATATGCTATTAGAATTCTCATCCTACGCCAGCTGATTTTCCGTTAGCTCTCAGGAAACCCAATACGATTTTATTTTTAACAGAAATAAATGAAAAAGATAAAAAGTTTATCATTTTCTATAAAGAAATTCAATTTTCTTTTAAGAAAGTTCTTCAATCAATTCAAAAGAATTGTCCGCAGGTCTTTTTGAAAAATCCAATCAACTTTTCTGAAACACTGTAACGATATCGAATTTAAATTCTTCAATTCATCTAACACAATCATCACAAATAGCAGCAAAGCTTTTTAAATCGGTTTATTCTGCTTCAGATTCGATTCAGGAAATCATCGGGCTGTGGATGAAGAAAAAAAAAAGTCTTAAACGAGAAGTTTAGGTTTTTGTTTTGTTCCCAATCTTCCTCTTGAAACTGAAAATGGAAAGATAACGAGGCCTTTTCGTATCCTACCTCATTTGGGTCTAACTTTAGCCGACGGTCTTTCATCTTAATAGGCTGTTTCGGAGGCGCCTCACACTTTAATCAATGGTTCTATGTTCTGCAGCTGTCTTTCTTCGATATTTCAAGAAGCCGTCATCAATTTTAATTGGTAAATTTCCACAGGGACATAAAACCGAAAGCAACTTATCCCACAATTAGTATCTGTCATTCTTACAACCTCCATCAACAAAGAAAAAAATGGTCGAAAAGATTTTCCTTAAAGAGAACGTATTAGACAAAAGAGGAAAATGAGAAGAAAAAAAGCTATTGAAAAGAAATTATCTCATTAACGTTGTTTTTTAACTGAATATAAAATTTTAAAGGATTTTTTAAGTAAATGGCATTTTAGTAATAGTCGATATAAAACAAATCAGTTGCTGTTTTTAGCGTAGCTACGTAGCAAAGGAAAGTTCATAAAATCGATTAGTCAATGTGTACGTGTGTCCCCTACCCTCCCCACTAGTAACTTCGATTTTCTTGAAACTTGGTATGAATATTAATGGAGATGAACTTTTTGTATTTGAAAAATTTCCATTGGAGGAGCTTAGTTTCAAAACCCGCCATCTCCAAAAATTGCAAATTCCAAGCCAATGGAGTTTTGCTAAGTTCAAATCAAAATGCGCCGTTTGCATACAGTTTAACTTTAAAAACAATGTATTGCGATACGATTTCGATACAAATGCTGTTTCAAAGCCCGCCATGTCAAATGGGAATGCATTAACAAACCCATATTTTCCGAAAATTTATTTTTGGAGATGGCGGGTTTTGAAACTAAGCTCCTCACTTGGTCCCTTTAGAGATGTATTGTATATATGTTGAAGTAATAAAAATTCCATTACAAAATCATTAGAATAGCAATAATCCATTTCTATTGATAACTAACAATTCAAAGTAGTCCTTCAAAGTGTAGCTTAAGTATATAACTTAAGTGTAGTAGGTAATATACCTAATGTTCAGAAAAAAACTTTTGCATTTGATAAAAATTACAGTTTACAAATTTGAGAAGAGTTCTCTTTGCTTTATGTTTAAAAAACAGAAATTAAAAAAAAAAAAAAAAAGACAAGGAAAAAAACAGTAAAAAATATTAAAGTAAGTGGGCTTTAAGTTCTTAAACTTCTTTTCTATTCTTGTTAAAAGATGAATGTCTCCATTACAATAGCTTCGTCAATAAGAGATGATTTCCGCGAACCTTATCGCTTCCTTTGCTCGACTCGAGAATCTTATCGCGAGTCTTTGAAACTATGTAGCATCTTGGAAAAAAATCTTGCCCTATTTAGGACCCTTCAATGAAACACATTTCTCAGTTTTAAATTTATTTATTATTAAAATATTGCTACCGAACTTTTGTGATGGTTCAGTGGCGGAGGGGTACTTAATGCGACAGGAGCAGGCTAATTAAAATCACAGAGATTTTTATTTACTAAAGTAAAATACGAAATACATGGTACTCAATTAATGGATGATTAGAATGTGTTGGCGCTAACTTCCTCGTGGCTATCTGGGGCAAGCCACTCGTCTCGGGAACTCCACGGCAGCAGAAGCATTAACCACGGCTTGTGATCAACCTCTTCGTATCCTTCTATGACTTCGCGGTCTTGTGAAAGGTCCCCCGGTAATCAGTTCCTCTATATCGGCTAAGGATCGTCTACTTCGGCTTAGAATTGTCTTCTTCGAAGCCTTCCGTATTAGCGCGGTCTTCTCCAAATTCTCCCGAGCTGGAGATCTGTCCGTGGCTCTCAGCCACTAAACGAACGAATACACACACACACAGACACACACACACAGACACACACACACATCCCTCTACTGACATTAGAGACTGTTTCTTTTTAACTTCATCCTCTTTGGGGTTGTCCATGACGTATGATGACCATCGATGATGGATTATTATGATATTGATTGAAGAATGCGGCCCTCTCCTTGATCCAATCCGATGATATTAGAGCTCTTTCCATTGTACAGTGTGGCCGGGAAGTTCCCGTCTCCCTTAATTGATACTGATATTTTAAGAAAATATTTACACATTAAGTGTCCAATGCGTGTGTGTGTTCGCCATCATGCTGTACAAACAAGTTCAAACGCCTCCACGTCCTACTTGATATTTTTTGGAGCATGTCCGGTGTGCTGGTCTCCACAGCATTGAGCAATTCTTCATTTGTAGCATAACGACACGTAGACGCGTAGGCCTTGATGATTCCTCACAATGAGTTGTCAGGCATCGTGAGGTCAGGACTTCATTGCAATGGCGCTGGCGATGCTGGCGTACCGCAACGAATCCAGCGTTCTGGAAAATGTTCACGAAGAAACCCGCGCACAGTAAGAGCGAAGTGAGCAGATGTCGCGTCCAGCTGTAGCCATACGCGTTCCATGATACACGCGCCTACAAGCTGTGGGATTAACCATGTTTGTAACATGTGCAATTAAGTTTCGCCATTAACATGACCATCAAATTTTTATATTTATTACTATGTAATTGGGGGTACGGGAACTTCCCGGCTACACTGTACCTTCAGCTGAAGTCTAGAACTGTTGCCCTTAAAGGCGAAAACCACGTGACAGACGCCATACCTCGAAGATGAATGAACATTGAAAATATTGGAAACCGGTCGGCTTACAGATAGTTTTGTATGGTAATTATTGTTTTTTAATTAATTATATGTATTTTATTGAAGCAGTTAATTATCTAATTCTTCTCTTTCAAGTTCTTGAAATTGTTCAACTTAAAAGCCAATAGGTTTCTGTGGTTTTCCAGTTTTTTTTTAGGAAATGGCGGAAATCAAGGTCAATATATACGTTAATGTATACAAAGACTTATATCGTTGTTATATCGGTTGCAGTTAAGTGGCACTTCAGTAATAATTCAGTAATAAATCTCGCTTTAACTCAGGATTGTAGTGATGAACCCAGATGAAAACCTTGAAGAAACTTCGCCTAACACAGGCAATTGTTAAAATGAGTAATTCCGCATATTTTGACTTAGGATGAAATTTGAGAACTCATTGATTCTCTTTCAAAGCTCATTCAATACCCCATTATAAAAAGCAGTAATAATAATAATAATAAAAAAAAGCAGTCATGTTTTAAAGGTATGTTCCAGGATTTACTCATTTTTTTCACGAGAGAACAGATAATCGTTTCTATCATTGTTTATTTTCACTGTATCTTTTCGAAAATAAAACATCATTACTCATACATTGTTGTATCTTTTTCACTCTATTTTTTTTTTTTTTTATATGTATCGTTTTTTCGAACCTTTGAATTTAAGCAAGAAAAGCTTGCTTTGCATCCAAAACTTCAATATTACTTTCTTAGTCATTATAATTTGGGATCCTACATTCAAAATTGTGGGCCGGTAGCCGAGTGGACGCTTGGCTGCGGGTTGGAGGTGGCGGGTTCTATTCCCGGCCTCGGCGGAGTGCGGGAATTTTTCCACGTTCAATTCTCCTCCAAACGGGTCCTAGAGTCTATCCAGCCCTCTGTAGAATTGGTACCGGGAGTTTCTTTCCTGGGAGTTAAAGGCGAGCGGGCGGGCGTAGGGCTGACCTCCCGACCTCAATCTAGTTTCGTTGGTCATGAAACGCTGGGAGCCTTATCTCCCGCGCGCCCGTGGACCTTCAAGGCCTGTTTGTGGGATTGCTTTAACTTTTAACATTCGAAATACATTTTTTTATCCAAACCAACCTTAGGATCACAGGTTCTTAGTCGTTAAAATAATATTTAATCTCGCAATTTCAAAAGTCACTAAAGGACGAAATAAATAATTGAATTTCTACCAATGTTTATTATTATTTAATGATTAAATTGATTACAATTGATTAAACACCTCTATTTGCGCTCTTATCATTAAAAAAAAAAAAAA
>JAFIDM010009631.1:179921462-179931709 GCA_023159025.1 Thereuonema tuberculata
TAAATGTTTTTAATTATTAATATGTGTGTTGGCTTTTTATTATCCATTTTAATTCATTCACACACGTTAAACGTATATTTTAAAATGTATATTTTATTATAGTGTATAAAAGATTTATGGCCAATTAAAATTAAATTACTGATATATTTTGCATTTTTTGACTCTAATGTAAATTATGCTAGTTCAGTTTGGATTAGAATCTACATGAATGATCTAAAAACTATTAATAATTTACAAAAAAGAAACTACTGAAACTTGTACTACTTTACTACTGAAACTTGTATTTTATACAATAAACAAAAGCAATGAAAATTTAAGAATTAAAAACTTATTAAAAAATGAAATCTTATCGCCACAG
Organism: Thereuonema tuberculata; assembly: GCA_023159025.1. Lineage (NCBI taxonomy): Eukaryota > Metazoa > Arthropoda > Chilopoda > Scutigeromorpha > Scutigeridae > Thereuonema > Thereuonema tuberculata. The sequence continues at coordinate 179,921,821 of JAFIDM010009631.1, forward strand.
CAAAATTTAAATTTTATAGAAGATTAAAGAGTTGTACAGTTTATAATGTGTTCTAAATTACAATTGTAATTTATAGAATTTTAAAATTGTTGTAAATGCTTATTATAACTTAGTAACTGTAGCAGAAAAAGAAATTATAAAGATACAGAGGAAAAAGGATTTTCTTTTCTCTATTTAGAATAATTCTTCGTATACTAGTATATACAAAAAAAAATGTAAATGATAATTTGATAATTGATGCATTAAGTGGATTATGTAATAATTTAAAAATTTTTAATAGTTATGTACTTAATTTATTTGTTTGAAATTTTCATTGCGTAAACACAAAGTAGGAAAAAAATTATTTGAAATTAATTTGAAATGATATTTTTTTGTTTTTGTAAATAAATTAAGCATCTGTTGATGGGGTTGGTGATAAATCCTAACAGGACCTTGAATGTATATAACAGTTAAAAAATATAAACAAAAAAACTTCCACTACATTTAGAAAATACAGGAATATAATATGAATAAATAATACTTGAAATAGATAATGAAAAAAATTCAATACGAAATCCAGTTACTTGAAATCAACAAAACCTTCCAAAACATCTCAAATGATATCAATGTGGACTCGTAAATGATTTGAAAGAAATGCCTCCAATATGGCTGCCGTGTTGTCACGTGACGAGTAAGTGCCAGTCGTATTGCTCTATTGTCGGCAAGTGCTCTGGAAAAGTGTGTCATTACTTTTAATAGCGTCTCTTCGCGATTAGCATACAGTGACTTTAACTGCACCCAGTGACAGACAACAGACGTCATCAGGTATGCGGATGTAAGCCTCAACATGAGTGGCATCGGTCAGTTCGACCTGCTTGACAGTGCTGTGAACGTTACTATACGCAATGCTGTGTTTACGTGATCGTGCGTTGCTCGTAAAGCTGTATTTCCAAAATAACAGTAACGTGCCATTGCACTACGGTTATTCCGAACAACGAAGGGTCTACGGAAAGGTCCTATGACTATTAACAATTTGCGAAACATGATCTGACGTTTGAAAATACCGGATCTTTACAAGTTCAACCAGGACGCGGACGCAAACGGGTATCAAATGACGAAGATGAAACTGTTGAAACGTCCGTAGTGGAAGCGAATGATGCACACGGATCTAGCAGTGCTCGGGCAGTATCCAGGCAACTGGATATGCCATATTCAACTGTATGGAAATGCATGCGCAAAGTGCTGTTACCCTTACAGGATTAGCCAAGTCCAATAAGATGTTGCGGAAACGCGCCTGCATTTCTCTCACCTGTTCCTAGCTCGGATGGAAGTGGACGATGCATGGCCTTGGAACATTCCATGGAGGGATGAGGCGCATTTTTATCTCGGCGGCACTGTCAATACAAACAACTGTCGGATTTGGGCCACTGAGAACCCTCATGCTATTAAGCAGATGGCGTTGCATCCACTGAAAGTCACATCCACTTTCCCGCCTCCTTCATAATTGATCCGCACTTTTTCGAAGAACTGTAATCAGCAGGAACACGGATATGTTCTGTCACTGCAGTGTGATATCAACAGATGGTAAGAAATTTCGTTATTCCAGAACTTCAAATGCATGAATGTCTTGACACGACGTGTTCATGCAGGATGGAGCGCCCCTTCACATAGGATTGACAGTGCAGCAAGTCCTACGTCAGCATTTCATTGACGACCACATAACTAGTCGAGCATTCCCAACGATGTGGTCGGCATATTCACCTGAAATCGTAATCCCTTGGTCTGAATGGTATCTACACCAAATTTGGCCGTTTTTGGCCCAAAGGTTTTTGCCTATTACGCTCCAAACACCTCCTGTTTAATTATGGCCACCCGGAACAATTGCAAAATTATTGATAAGAAAGAGATACTTATATACTGTTTACAATATTTATTGGTTTAAGTTACAGCATACAAGAAATTTCTAAAATACCACTATCAACACCAATGCACTTTGCAACTCATGTGAGAACTCGTCTGAGTGCATTTTATCGACAATATTACGCGCCAAATTAAAAATACTGAACATTCAAAAAATAGTTCTACCATGCAAATCATTCGGAATAGAACACATGTTCCCATAATTTTTTTTTTCTTAGAATTGCCGATACTATGACTCGGAGAATATTGACTTTTCTCCTGAGACTCCCTGTATATAAACCTAGAATTTAAATGAATTATAAAAAAAAGTAGAAAAAGAAGAAACACATCAATGTGAAGGAGTGAATTGATATTTTAATATGATATTTGATCCAAAAATTATATGAGAATGAATGTTGTCTGTTTTGAAAATTTATTACGTCTGTTAAATCGTTTATGACGGCTATTGACAACTGTAAGCTTTTTTAAAAATTAATGTAAATGCAACGTCACATTTCGAAACCATCTGTGAGTAATATCATTGGAAATACATGTTAAGCAGAAAGATATAAACTGAAACAACAACAACAACAACAACAACAACAAAACCCTTAGTTCATCATATATTTACTATTTAGAAGCGAAATATCCTAAATGAACCTTTATGATGTTCACGAAATTTTATATTTGACTTGTATGAAAGTTAGTTAAAAAAATTATAATGGCTTTTTGTATTGGAAATTAATAATTCAGCATTATAAGCAAAATACAAACAACGAAACTACAGAAGAGTTGCCTACTAACCGAAACTCTTCAAGAGAAATCTATCTGTGGACAGTCTTTATCAGAAAGCTACGAAGCGTTCAACAATATGCAAATATAATTGGAGACAAACTATGAAGAAGGCAATTCGCTTCGCAGGCTGTGAAGGTGGATCATGCATTAAACAAAACATATGTTTTGTCTTTTGTGTTGACATCATATAATGTTACTAATTAAAATCTGATATAATCTTACGAGTAGAACCAGTCTTTATTTTATTGTTTTTAGCACAAAGAAACTGCTGCTGCTAATAATCTGTGGAGTATCACATTTCATCAGTTTGCTTTTCTTTGTTTATCTTTTGTCGAATAACTTCCTGAACCATTAATATATAGAACAAAAGTCATTCTACTTTTCATCTAACCACGATAAGAACTTAAATATTAAATGTCATAGAAATCAGAAGGGTTTACTTGAGATATTTCTCTTTTAAATGCAATGGCTCTTCTCACTTGACACCGCTCTGCTTCACATTCATTTCCAATGATATATAAAGGTTTTCGAAATTACACACAGAAGTTTTCGAGATGCTTAATAGAAATGCACTATTGTTGAAAAAAAACCTACAGTTGCTGGGACATGTAGTGCTAAGACTGATTATTCATTCGTGGTATAAATTTAGTGTATTTATTCATTAAATCGAAAATTCATAAATTCATTTATTCATTATTTCATATTTTAACTATGAAATGGAAAAAGAATATTAAATTAGCATTTGTCTAGAACTTATCGAATTAGACCTAGTTTAAAGTGTACAGTGTTCGCCCATTCATTTAATTATATTTTTTATTATTAAATTTAATAATATTACTTGTGAGAAATCGAAGTGGGAGAGTCGTAGATGTAATTTAGCTTTCCAAGGACGTAAGATGTGCAGCTGTTGATGACGCTTTTTTTTCCCACTGAGCTGAAGGTTTTGCCGGCAATGTTAAGTAGCATGGCAGGGATGCTTCATAAAATGAGGTCTTGCAGAACATTCATGTCTTGTACAGCGAGCTTTCAAATTGAGATTCCTCTGTTTGGAATTCTCTTGAAGTTTACTTTTAAGCGTTACTATCTTGCGGAAAATCAGGATCTTTTATTCTTCTGAATAAATAACAGATTTAGAGAGTGAAATTATTGAATATTCATCTGATTTATACGAAGTGAAATAAACGAAAACGAATTTGACTTTATAATTGTAAATTATAAAGCAGGAATGTACTAGTTTTCTTCAATTAATTTAGGGCTTCTGAGCTTCTGTCAAAGCTTTTAAACTGAAAATAAACCATTTACGATTAGAATCCTTAGCAGACATAAGATGCTACTTTAACAAGACTGTACAAGATTTTTCTCCAAATTGAATCAAATTGAAATATTTTGAAATGAGGACAATTTTGAATAAACATTTGACTTTACTGCCAATAAAACTGTATATCGAGAGATAACAGTCACAGTCATACAAATGTATCAGTTTCCGCTTCGGTTTAAGATCTTACAACTGTCTTATTTATTAGTGCCAATTGAAACGAATAAAATCTTTCATTAATTAGAAATATGTGATGTGCAATAATGAGCAATATAATTATATAGCGTACATAAGTCCAGAGGCAAATAAATGTTAACAAGATTTCGAAGTGTACTTTCCTTTAAATGTTGTTTAAGAATTGTAGGAACCTCACAAAATGAAGAAAATGAAATAACAGAAGTGAAAATAACATTCATTCGCTAACTTTTCTGCACATCACAAACGAAATAAATGGGCTGTGAAATAAAAAATCGAGCTTTTTTTTTTGTTAATTATCACCATTAATCATTTGTGGCTAGTGGGTGAGCTGCCATATAAATTTCTTGCTTCATTTTATAGTAAATTTATTTTATTTTATTTTTTCCATTATCTCCTGGTAACCTATTACGACAGAACCGTGTGAGTAGATAATCCTAGTTCAGGAGCGCCAATTAGAATAAAATAGCTGTGATAAAGATTTCAAATATAAATTAACAATTTTTATTCATTAGTATATTTACTTTTTAATATATATTATTCTTCTGATAATTAAGGGAAGAGCCTAGTAGGAACAATAAATAATTAATGCGAACTTTATAAAAACTTACCAAAAAAAAAAACAAACAGAATTTTTAGAAAATGAGTGGTTAAAATTTTAGTCGTTAAGTTTCATTTTGAACAACTGCTTTCATTTTGTACGTTATCTTTAACGTACACTAGCTTTCCTCATATTTTCACTTGTGTGAATTTTGTTAAAATTAAAGTATTAGAGAGCGTTTGGATTAGATGACATTAGGCCCTAATTGCTGAGCAGCGTCGTGACTTCGTTCGTTAACTGAGCTGCATGAGGCGTGAAAATTTACGTTCTTTCGCTTAGCTTGAGGTCCATGCATGAATCGACGAAGGACGTGTTATTTGAAGCGTGCATTCTTTTCCTGTCATAAACAGTTGGAAGCACTCATGGCTAGTTGTAGTCATGGTTTAACAAATAACCAATATAAGAACGTGCTTAGGGCAACAACGGAAGGGGGCACTACAGAATACTGGTATCATAGCTGTAGCCAACGAATTTTTAGGAATTCCAGATTCATAAAAAGGGCCTGGTGATACATTCGAAGATCCGCAAATTTTCATTATTGTGCTTTATTGTATTTCACTTAATCAATCAGCTTTTGGTTTTATACGTTCCACGGCATTATCTGATATCTGAGATAACTTTTTGATAATCTTGTCTCATCTAATACTTAGAGTTAAGTATGTTTCACTGTCTTTCCAACGTTTTTTTTAATGAATTTCAGTGTTCACTTTTTATTATCAATATAAATACATACGATCCATATTCTTTTGAGTGTGTGTGTATTTTTTTTTTTTTTTTTTGCTGCTATACTTTTCAGGCCCTATGAAATGAAATGCGATCAATTAAGTGGTACACAAAAGAGAAAACAGGAAAAAAAAATGTACGTTTTTTTTTCCATACAAATAAAGATATTTCTGTATTAAAATATTTATTTTTAAAAATTGTCCATCCACATTGATTTCTATAGAAAGAGGATTTTCATTTCATAAATTGAGATGAATGTTCTCGAGATTAACATAATTTCACTAGAGAGGGTATCAGATTTTATTATGTTTTCGAAGGTGATTAAAAATCGGTTTTCAATAAATTTTTGCATTTGCATTTTTTTCCTTATAACTGTTTTATTAAAAATGCATAAAACGGTGTATTTTTTTTTGTTATTGCCATAAATTTATATTTGTTGTTATTGTTGCCCTAGTTATAAGTAAGTAATATGCTTATAATGCTTGCTGCTATTTAGTGTTAAATATAGTAATACAATAAAAAAAAAAGTTTACATTTAATGCAGTTGTGTGTTCTGACGGGGAAACGGCCTTGAGTTTTTAAAGTCTTATTTAACCTTCAACACTTTTTGAGTCTTATTATCTTGACAGTTAAACAAAGGCAGGGTCGACAGGGCATCATTATTGGGCTTTGCTTAGGGCATCATCTGACCTTAATCAGGCCCTGGCTATTTGAAACCTAATTACTTTTCATACCCCCTAGTTTTTAAATATTTATCACTCTATTTTTAAGAAAGAAAACATACTTCATATCGTTTTTAGTCATCTAAAAAGTTCTCAAGACATTTAAAGCAGACAGTAGTTACATTTCTAGAATTTACTAGAATGTAAAGGAGGCTCATTTAATTGGACAGATTCGTAAGAAGTTGCTGTCAGTTATTGGAATCGCAAGAACATGTTTAAGATCCAACTTCCCGTGGTTATCTGAATCATTGTGCTTCGATTTCCCATCTCCTGTGCCCTTCTAAGGTAATTGCTTATTCATGATTTTTCAGGTCACTGCTTAATTACATCATTACGAGTTTTCTAACAATTATCATTGAATAAAATCACTTTTTCTCATCGACTACGTTCTGAGAAATCCGAGGGAGTAGCAGATCAAAAGATCTGAGAAATTTAAGGGGTTTCATTCTTCAATCCGACACTAACTCTCTCCATACAAATAAAACCAATTATTTATTAGAGGCAATTTAAAAAATTAATTTTTAAATCTGTGATTATTTTCCTTGTTTTTTTTATTCATGCGATGTCTTAGATTGTAAAATTGCATTTTGACTACGGTATATTTTAATCCTCTGTTCATCTGTTCTTTTCAATATTTCAATAGCTTTATGTAGTTTTCTTTCCAATTTGATTACGTAATTTATAAGTATTAATTATAACAAACTATGTGATTTCTAAGAAGTAAAAATTATACAGTTTCTTTTATCCAATCGAGGAGGGTTCATCTTGTTCACGACTGTGCTAATAGTGGTTCATTTAACTATTTTATTTAACTTGTCTTCGTTTTAATATAATTCAAATTTACTTTTCGTGATAATTTAACTCAAACGAATTAATTCAATAAATTCAAAAGATATCTTGTTAGTGGAAGGAGAGAGGTAAATATAATAGAAAACGTGACGTCACAATCTATCAGTCTTAAGGTTATGTTGTAGTGCTTAGGAACAGACTTAACTTATCACCGTAGAAAGCTTCGAGTGAAAATTTTCAGTTAAATTGAATGAACTAATTAGTCTTTTGAAGAAAATCAAAATGATTGTTGTTATCAAAGCTGAAGACTTATTATTTTTTACATGAGATTGAAACTTCAAGCTTTATTTTGTTTCTAAAATGGAAGTGATAAAAATCATAAAAGTAAAGAAAAGCGAATTGATTTCTCTCTATGTGAAATTAGAGCAATGAAAACCTGCTTGTCACGGTTCGTTAGGAAGTCACTTCTAGAAGTCTCTAGAATTAAGCGAAAGGGCCAAGTAAGGCTTTGCCTTTTCAATGAGATTACAGCAGAGCTTTAATATTTCTGTTTAAATTCACCTAAAATTAAATAGAATGTACGAGAGAAAAATTTAAAGAAGGGAGAAAGTTATGCTAAAATTTTACTGAACAAACAACTTTGTTCTAAACTGTTATCTATTGTCGTTATCTAATCCATTCTGTACCTTAATTCTGACGAGATGTAAAAGCTAATTAAAAGTTTGAAATTGATTCGTTGCAGCTGCCATTTTAGAGCAGATGGTGGTTAATTTAGTGATTGATTTGTTTGATGTTAATAAATGCCATTGATACTTAATGATTATAAACTCTTTCCAAAGTAATAATAGTAATTTGAAACCATGTTTATTATCTATTTATATTTCCAAAAGATCGGATTATTCAATTATTAATTAAAATAGTTTCCTTCATTACTAACGGATGTAATTACTGTAGCTCATTTGCTTGTTCGTCGCAAACATCTAATAAATGATAACAGTTTGAAAGCCAAACTTCGAACGAACACAAGTCACTGGATCGATTTATCTTAGAAGCTCCTATCGAGTCCTGAGATTCATCCAAGAATCTTTAGAATACTTCCTGTCAACAACTACCTTTAAGAAGAGAAGCCCATCAGTGTCTGCAAGCTACAGAAAAGTGAGAATCTATTCATATCTAAATCTTCACGTGAAGTTTAGGGACAAAAAAAAAATCAATTGAAATTTAGATCCAAAACTAGGATAGAAGAGAAGGGGAGAATAAGAAAATCCTTTAATTTAATTTTTAATTTCACATAACCTTTACTATTGTTTTAGCCTGTTTTCCTAGGAAAGTGAGATTCATCAAATCTAATTTTTCCGGCCTTCAAAAAAAAAAAAAAGTAATAAAAAAAGGATTTTAAGGAACAATATTTTAAAGAAAGGAGACTTTATTTTCTTCTTTTTTATTTCTCATATTTTTTTTGTTTTGTTTTTGGTGAGAATTTTAAGAGTACGTCAAGCCCGTATCCTCTGTAGAGAGTAGGCAGTTAGAAGATAAGGCTCCTGTGATCATCAGACAACGGGACTAAGTTGACATAGGAGAGTTAGTCCCAACGCTCTCTTATCTGAATCCTCGGAAAGAAACCTGATGCAGAGGATAGATTGAACTTTATCACCCATCTAGGGGTGAAAATCACTAGAATAAAAATACAGACTCCACCGGAGACTGAACTCAGCTCCTCAAGAGATTTACAGTTTGAATAGAATACTAGACCTATTAAATAATTTAAAACGTTCATTCAAAACCACGAGTAACTCGTAGTTTGTCCACAGAACTTTCTGTCTCTCACGCCAGTTACGAGATAACTCGTATAATTTTTATAATTTTTTTTTGTAATTTGGTTAAATAAATAAATAAATAAAAATAACTAAAAAGTAAATAATAAGTTAGAATATTAAAACAATGCGGCTAAATCCAAATGGCGTCAGGTCCATGTTCTCCTATAATAGGGAGTAGTCAACATGTTAATGAGAAATGAAGAATTTCTTACGAGTAAAATATACATTTTACTCGTAAAATTATTATGTACATAGCGACAATGGAAAAAATTTAAAATGAAATACATACAAAAGTTTTTGGATTTTTCTCAATATTCAAATCCAGGCATTTGATTCTGCAGCTACAGTATAACTTCTTTGAACTAAATGACGACATAGCTTCTATCAAAGAGTTTGGAGGATGTCAGGATGGCCTTTATAAGACGAGAGGCTTCTTTTGATTTGCCTCTGTCAGATATGAAAAAAAAAATTGAAAGTAAGGTAGAAAAACTGAAAGAAGTTTGCATTTTGACATAAAATATTGAAATTTTTGTTCAAGCTGAAGTCAACTTCAATTTAATACCGCTTGAAGGTCATCGTCCGGAAATTCATTCTATTTTGACTTACAAAAAAAATGACTTATTTCCTTTTTGTAAATCGTTTACTTTGGTGAATTTTTTTTTGAATAAATCTAGCTCGGAGTTTTTATTTCCTTCTCGAGTTTAATCTTTTTTCCTGCTCTTTTTAAATCCTTTATTATTTTTTTTCCAGTAACCAAACAATTTCAATAAGAAACAAAAAATCATTGAATTCAACCTACAACTTATCAAAAAATAAAAAAAAGTAAATTTAAAATAGTAAAAATGAATTTCCTATTTTATTACCCTTGCTTAAAAGTTTTTTTTAACATTTTTTAAATAAAATCAAAATGATGAATTCTTAAGGTGAAGGAATTAGTTTATCAGTGATATCAATGCACACACACACACACACACACACACACACACACACACACACACACACACATACAAACACACACACATAACACACCTACATACAAACACACACAAATACA
>JAFIDM010009631.1:179931719-179956444 GCA_023159025.1 Thereuonema tuberculata
CAAACACACACACATAACACACCTACATACAAACACACACAAATACAAATACACACACACACATACAAATACAATGTCTTCGCCTCGCTGAATGTTGTTCTCCTCAATACCGGCTCAATACCAACGTTCATTAGAAATGGTAATAGTCCCATTATCGACGTGACATTTACAAGTGATTGTTTGGCCTCTCGTTTTACGTCGTGGGAAGTGTGTAGTCACTATACTCACAGCGACCATCAAGCCATAATTTTCGAGATCTCCACTTCTGGTGTGTCAAGGTTGGGATCCACACTTCCACGAGGATGGAACGTTAGGTCATTTGATCGTGAATCCTTCATTGCAATGATGGAGGAGGACTTGGTGCTTTCGGGATCTGCTGATAGCAAGGCGTCACGGCTTATGCGACTTGTCGCTGATGCTTGTGAGGCATCGATGATAAGACGTGGCAGAGGAAATCGTCACCATCCAGTGTATTGGTGGAATGCTGAGATAGCGGAGCTTATCACCGCACAAGAAGACTAGCACAACGAGCCCATGGACGAGAAAACTATGACGAGTTGAAACAACAGCACATAGAAACCAGCCGTGCTCTCAAGAAGGCCATTAAAGTTAGTAAACAGAGTGCTTGGAAGGAACTTTGTAGTGAGGTTAATAGTAACCCCTGGGGTAGACCATATAAGACAGTTATGGCTAAAATAAAAAGTAGCTCCTTATCACCTCCGACCTGCCCTGATTTGCTGCGCAGGATTGTGTCTACTCTTTTTCCACAACAACCGGGGATAGTTTTGGAAGTTCCACCTCAAGAATGTGAAGATGTGTCATCTATCTCAAAAGATGAGTTGCTAAAGGCCTGCGGAAAGATTGGTGACTCAAAAGCCCCTGGCCCAGACAGCATTCCAAATATTGCTCTTAAAACCGCCATCCGGTGTAAACCTGAGATCTTTCTAGACGTCTACAATGCTTGTTTACGAGAGGGTGTGTTTCCAAATCTGTGGAAGCAGCAGTGGCTCGTACTTTTGCCTAAAGGTAACAAGCCACCTAATGATCCATCGTCCTATCGGCCAATTTGCCTGTTGGATACGGCAGGTAAGGTATTGGAGAGGATCATTTACAATCGACTGGAGGCATTCAGTGAAGGAGCGCATGGTCTCTCTGAAAACCAGTATGGTTTCAGGAAATCAAGATCTACAATAGACGCTGTAAGGGTTGTTGTTTATTTGGCTCGAGAGGCCATTGAGGGCAAACGCTGGAAGGGAGGAGTAAAACAGTACTGTGCCATAATAACATTGGATGTGAAGAATGCGTTCAATTCGGCAAACTGGAACTGCATCTTGAACACTTTGAGTTCAATGAAGGCTCCAGCTTACATCAGGAAAATAATTGCGAGTTACTTCACTGATCGTATCCTGATGTATAATACCGAAGTCGGACTGAAGACCTACAACATCACTGGCGGTGTTCCACAGGGATCAGTACTTGGTCCTTTGCTTTGGAATATTGTTACCTGGCGTTTTGTCCGCTCCCCCTTCAGCGCAGTCGACTCGACCTTCCCTGCGTACCTCGGCCGAGTCGACCTATCCTACGCCTATAAAACTAGGCGCGGAGCGCCTGAAAGTCAGTTCGTCTCAGCGGCAGGAGCCGCAAAGGTCTCCAGTTAGGAGAACCGAGTTGGTGTTTGGCGGCAAGCGAGCCGCAAGTGTTTCTCCAAGCCGGAGAAAGAGTAGTTGAGATAGCGTGGTGGCAAGCCAGCCACGGGAGAAGCTCTCCATAGTCGTTTGGAGCCAGAGAAGTTGAGGCCATCTCCAACGCGGACAGCAGAATTGCCCTCCCCGTGTTGGAAGCCGAGAAGCCCGGCGTACATAAGTCACGACGCCGGCGGCAGACGAGAGGTATCACCGTTCAGTTCAGCGGGGATTGTCAGACCACACTCCCCGCTTAACCTCGCTCAGAGCCGGCCAACGCCAGGAGACGTTGCCGGCAATCAAGAGGCCGAAGTTATTCGAAGTCCGAAGACCGAGACAGACCTTCCCCGAGGTGAAGACGATTTGCCAGGCCGGCAAGTCAGTCCCTTCCCGTCGCCAAGTGAACTGAAGTCCGTCCAACGCATGCCGTGAAGTCGACATCGACCCTCACCTGACCCCCACCCACCCCGTTGCTGACGATTTTGGCCAGCGGTGAAAATCGGCAGGCAGCAATATCATGTATGACGCAGTACTCAAGCTGCCAATGCCCGAGGGAGTGAATGTAGTGGGGTTCGCTGACGATGTTGCATTGGTTGTAATCGAGAAACACCTGGAAGTTGTCACCCTAACATCGAATGTGGCTGTTGCCAGGATCCGTCACTGGCTCTCAACGGTTGGATTACAACTAGCAGATCACAAGACAGAGGCGGTTCTTGTGACCAGCAGGAAAGCGAGGGAGGTCGTTACCCTCACTGTGGGTGATCATGACATTCTGTCGCAGCCTTCTCTCAGGTATCTGGGTGTTCAGATTGATGCAAGGCTTCGGTTCGATGAACATCTTCGAATCGTGAGTGACAAGTCTGCACGAGTGGTCAACGCCTTGGCTAGGATCATGCCGAACATCGGAGGACCTCGGCAGAGCCGACGAAGACTCCTGTCCAGTGTGGCTATCTCTACCATGCTCTATGCGGCTCCGATCTGGTTCCATGCCATGGAGACTAAATCATATGTATGTCAAATGACTTCGGTTCATCGGAAATGCGCTCTACGGGTCGCTTGTGCATTTCGAACAGTTTCATATGATGCCGTGTGCGTCATAGCAGGGATGCCGCCTATCGATCTCTTAGCGAGTGAGAGAAGCGCGATATGCAGTGGTATTCGGGAACGTCGTGACGCTCACCGACCCAAGATCAGGAGGGCCGTGAAAAGCAAGACAACGGTCAGATGGCAGAGACGATGGGATTCATCGACCAGTGGAAGATGGACTCATAATCTTATACCTAATATTGCAACAGGGATGGAAAGAAAGCATGGTGAGGTGGATCACTACCTGACTCAGCTATTAAGTGGCCATGGTTGTTTTCTAGCGTACCAGAAGTGCTTCGGAATTGTCGACAGTGCGTCATGTCCGACTTGCCACTTCTTGGACGAGGATGTGGAGCATGTCTTCTTTGTCTGCCCACGCTTCCATGAAGATAGAAATGAGCTGAAGAAATCCCTTCGACAGCATGTGACTCCAGAGAACATCGTTGGCTTGATGACTATCTCCCAGGCTAATTGGACGGCAGTGGATGACTATGCTGCCACTGTTATACGGAAACTTCGTATGGCAGAGAAAATCAGACTTGATCAGTTGCGAAATGATATCTTAGTCGGACTTTTAGTCATTCTGCCCTACGCGATATAGTATCTGACGGTGGTTCCGTGTAGGGTGTTTTGGAAGTCGGACGTAGGGTTTTAGTGGATAGTAGTCTTTTATGACTGAGTCTCACATTACCAATTCCTTGGTATGCATTTCCCCCGTCCTTAAAAAAATAAAACAAACAAACAAAAAAAAACATACACAACACACCTACATTACGAATCACAAGATGAAAATCTTAATCATCAAAGTTCATTATTGCTTGGCCAATGACACCTAACAAGGAAACCTCTCCAACGTTACTATTACAGTTTTTAATGAAACTTTGCAGAATGAATCATTAGATTGTGTTTATAAAATGAAATAAATCTTAGATGCGAAATCGACCGCCAAGGACCAATTTTTTTGGGTCAAAAATGTTCGAATACAGGTCGTTTTACCTCTGAAACACCAGATGGTGCTAATGATTTGTTGCTAACGTCTATATCTAGTAGTTTCCTATACATTCTAATAGCTAAGTTAAGTGGCGCCATCTGTTGTTGACTCGTGATATAAACTTATTCAAAGTCTTTATTTTGTTTTAAATTTAAAGTTTCCAAATTCGGAAAGATTCTTAAACGTAAATTAGAAAGAATCAGATATAAGAGGAAACCTTCTACATTAGTTGGTTATGATGTATAATATATTGATAAATCAATTTCATTTACAATTCTGATCAATTTCATCGGCGTCAAAAACACAGCGTGCGTTGAATCTAACGAATTTCAATGCATTTTTATGAATTAAATGTACTGATGGTTTACTTCAATAAAATATTTTGTGCATTTAATTTACTTTCTAATTTACGTTTAAGAATCTTTCCGAATTTGGAAACTTTAAATTTAAAACAAAATAAAGACTTTGAATAAGTTTATATCACGAGTCACTTAACTTAGCTATTAGAATGTATAGGAAACTACTAGATATAGACCAGACGTGGGCAAATGCGGCTCCGAGAGCTATATGCGGCTCTTCGTTGGGTTGAGTATGGCTCCAATTATCTCTTGAAAAAATATAGAATTTAAAAAAAAATATATTAAATTTTGAACTAATTATTTTCTGTTTTCTTTCTCACTTTTTCTTATATATGTATGTAGAAATTAAGATGTGTGTAGAAATGTAATTAAATTTGAATTTGTATATTTAATACTATGGAACGTGACTATGGTGTGGCTCTTTATATATATGAAAATCCAGAATGTGGCTCTCGTTGACCTCATGTATGCCCATACTTGATATAGACGTTAGCAACAAATCATTAGCGCCATCTGGTGTTTCAGAGGTAAAACGACCTATATTCGAACATTTTTGACCCAAAAAAATTGGTTCTCTGTCTGTCGATTCCGCATCTAAGATTTATTTCATTTTATAAACACAATCTAATGATTCATTCTGCAAAGTTTCATTAAAAACTGTAATAGTAACGTTGGAGAGGCTTCCTTGTAAGTGAGACAATAACAAATGACCAGGGTTTACATCAGAAAATTAGATCTTTTCTGAAAGTAATGAAAAAGAAAGACAGAAAAGATGCCATGAATTAGCTGATGGTAAATAATTTTAGTTAGTTGGTAGGAATGCCCTTCACTGAATGTTGGAGGAGTGTGATTTAACCTCCCCCCCTCCCCCGGCGGAGATCCGGAATTTTTCTACGCTGAATTCTTCTCGCTGAATGGAATAGAATTCTCCATACGCTGAATGGAATAATAATTACAATAAAAGTAATTTCTGACCTCTTTACTTTTTTTTATTCTTATGTCTCTTTTTTTCTCTCCTCAACTCTAAGATTGGTGGGTGGAAAGAATCCATGGATTTTCCAGGGAACAGATACTGAGGTGGTTTCCCGTTGCCTTCCTCAGGAATTCATTATGGACTGACTTCAGACCCGAAGAGAAAGTGAACAAGTGGCCGATAAACACAGGAAAGGAAAGGAAACATCCATGCTGGTGCCGGGATTCGAACCCAGGTTCCTACACAGGATTATGCCTTATGACTTTTAGAAGACAAAAATAAATAAATAAATAAATTCCAGTTTCTTTTTACTATGTTTTTACTATTATTTGAATTATTCTTTTATTCTATTTAATTTGAGAAAGGAAATTATCTACTTTAATCCATTTGGCAATTGGCGACATTAATTCTATTCAATAGCTAGGTTTTATTTTTTGTACCCTCAGGACGAATCTTAGCAAATACGATCTCAAACCATCAGATCCTGAAATAACATTACCTACTTCCGAAGATGATATAAAAATTTTGTATAAAAGAAACTCCTAAAAATCACTCACCCTTCCTAGCTGATGGTAATTCATGGCATCTTTTCTTTCTTTGTTTTTCATTACTTTCAGAAAAGATCTAATTTTCTGATGTAATCCCTGGTCATTTGTCATTGTCTCACTTAGATGTCATTGGCCAAGCAATAATGAACTTTGATGATTGAGATTTCCATCTTGTGATTCGTAATTTTCTTGTTTATTATAGAATTAAATTAAAGCAAAACATTTAATAACGTTAAAAATAAAAACCCAACCTTTTTATTCTGTATTATCGTATGTTTGCTACTGAATATATCATTAATTAGCATTTCTCAGGTAACGGAAACTTAACAGTTTAAAAAATGGGCAAAATCAATGAAGAAATAATCCTTAATCTTAATGAACATAACAATGCAAACTGAATCTATAAAGATTCTAATTAATGAAGAATTTAATTCAGGATTTTGGAATACTGTACTCCATACTTCGACTTCATTTCTTCGTTCCGGAATTTATATTTTAATAATGCAAAGTTTAGACTTAAAAATTACTTATAAGTATTACATACATTGTTTAAAGCCTCTATGGATTAGTTATCTATAAAATGTTTATGGATTTTTAAAATTTTAACTCAAAACCTGTTTTTTTTTTTTCTAACTTTAATATCTAACTTATTTTAGTTAGTTGGTAGCAATGCACTTGACTGAGGGTTGGAGGAGCGTGATTCAACCCCTCCTCCCCCGGCGGAGATCTGGGATTTTTCTACGCTGAATTCTTCTCCAGACGGCTGCTAGAGTCTACCCAAACTTCAATAGAATGTTTTCTTTCCCGATTTCTTTCCGGGCCTACAAGAGGGCGAACGTTGGATTGACCATCCGACCTCATCTCAGTCCTGGATCATTGAAACGCTGGAGTCTTACATCCAGCGTTCCAATGGGCCATCGTCGGCCCCTGTGAGATTTAATATACTACATAATTTTTGATTAATTATCTTAAGAAAGAAAGATGGAGGAGAAAAGATGTTAGAGAAGAAACTGCTATTTGCTTTAGTGCTGTATTACTCGAAATTTTCTGAGTAAATAGTTAAACTTTATTGAACAATTATTGAGAATTTACTTTTGATTTTTTTTAATACTTAAAAGTTACATTCTCGTCAATTTTTATTTTTTTACATCCATAAAACTTTAGTTTGGAACATTGTAAGTTTTTAGACATTGATAATCTAAAGGTTTTAAGTCTTTTATTTTCATTTTTATTAATTATCTTTTTAATTGTAATCTTCTTAAGATTCTTCTATTTTATTTCTTAGTCATCTTAGATAAAAGACTGTTGGTGTTTTTTGCTTATAGAAATATGTTAGACTTTCTCCATTTGAAGAGTTAACTACGTATTCAAATGCAATAAGTTAAAATTGGTTTAGTCTAAAATGTAAAATATTTTTATTAGTATTTCAAAATTGTAATTAAGCCGGCAGTACTCCTGTATGAAGTAACAAGAAAAGAATGGTAAATATTCTTCATATTCCTTAAATTTTGATATTTTTTTTTGTTTTGCTTTGTAAAGATTGTGAGGTGATGTTGTTTTAAATGCTTCAATCAATAACTTAATTCCTGGTACGATCTTTAATTCAAAATCCATTATAATTAGATTATTTTAACAATTTCTTGGAGGTGAAATATTTCATTAAGGAAAACAGTTGGAGTTTCTCAATTTAAGAGAAGCTTTTTCTTTTCTGTTGATTATAATTAGAACAGCAAACATGGACCTATTTTATTCAATTTCTTTCTTAAATAAATTTGAGGTTTGGAAATTTCAGATTGCATATAAAATAATGATTCAATTATAGAAATTTAAAGATGAAAGAAAAAAAATACAAAATTAATGAAAATATTTACTAATTTAACTCTTAATTTAGTAATTAATTAATTAATTAATTAATTAATTAATTAATTAATTACGCAATTAATCTACTTTAAATTTTATTTAATTAAGTAGATCAGAAGGAATTTCTTCTATAGATCTTTCTAAGAAATATAGAAGATTAACATGATTTTAATCCCAGAAAAGATTTCGAAACTTTATTTATTTGGAGCAAAAAAAGCCAATTGATCTATGATTTGTTCTTTTCATAATACCCAGAAATACTCCAAAAAGATTATTCGAAAGGATAAAAGAAAGTTTAAAACCTCAATATACCTGAAGATGATAGCGACCTAGAAATTCCTAGAAACAGATTGACATAAATCGAGGAGTCCGACAGGGCGATGTTATTTCACCAAACCTCTTCACAAGCACTCTGGAATATATTCTCAGAAAATCTGAATTGAGAGGAGGAATCAATATCGATGGTGAACTCTCAATATCCTCCTGTTCGCAGACGACGTTGTCTTGGTCTCCCAAGACCCCAAGGAGCTGGAGGAAATGGTACAAGAAATCCATGAAAACTGCAGTAAGATAGAACTTGAAATAAATGTCGAGAAGACAAAATGGATTAAAACTTCTCAAACAAGTGACTATACAATGCACCTCGATGGCACCATTGTGAATGTGTTGATACATATAAATATCTTGGCCAAGTCATCACAATGACAAATGATCTCTCAGCAGAATTAGCTCAAAGAAAAAGATCAGCCTGGTTGTCTTACAACCGTCTCAGAACTTCCATCACAGATCAAAGGCTTGACATAAAAACTAGAGCAGATATTTTTAACAGCTATATACTACCCTCATTGTTGTATGGTTCTGAGACTTGGAACACAACAAAGAGAGAAGAGGAAGGCCTCAGGGTGACCCAGCGTGCGATGGAGCGAAAAATTTGTGGTATGAGCAAACTGGATCATGTCAAAAATTTGGATTTGCATGAAAGAACTCGCTTGAAGGATATTGTCGAGCAGATATATAACAACAAGAGGAGATGGGCTGGACATGTGGCGAGATTGAAGGATGATAGATGGACTTACAGGATCACCAACTGGATACCTAGAACAAAGAGAAAACGCTGAAGACCACCGAAGAGATGGCAGGATCCCTTGGTCAAGATGTTTAGAAGAACCTGGAGGAGGAAAGCGCAGGACAGGGAGTGTTGGAAGCATCTCTGCGACCTGCATCTGGGGAGAAATCCCAGGTGAAACCACGGGTCCATCAAGGAATCAAGTAATCAAGTAAACTTAACCAAAGTTTGTGTGATTTTTTTTTTATTATCTCAATGAATTTTTACCTCTCGCCCGTTAGACTAGAATGAAAAAATGTCTAAAAGTTTGTGTCTAAAGTTTTAATTTTATAACTGTTTCCTAAGAAGAAACAAAAAAAGAAGTATTGAGCATGCTACTTTGCTACAATGGTTTTTCAGAAATTGTTAAAATTTATATTCAAAAATTCAAAATTGTTGCAATGGCGTAGAAATCAATCTATACAACTTAAGATAATAAACAATCAATAATCAATTCAATATGAAAGCAAAATATCTTTAAAATTTCTTACAAAATTCCAAAAGAAAATAAAGGCACTTTAAGAAATTTTCCAAAATATTTTTTACATTAAAAGTATTGCATCTATATGAAGTTTTCGAATTTCCTTTAATTGAACTTTGAATTCGTAGACAAACTGAAGTTAAATAGTTTTACCACTTCCAATTCATTAGGATGTAACTCTATATTGGTATCTCAAATAACTAAAGAAACCCATTGTTATTAATTCATCCAAAAACAATTCACAAAATGAGTCACAAACGTTTCCAATTTAATATAATCCATAGATAACTAACATGTTTCGGATGTTATTAACATCCATTTTCAAAGATAAAGTACATAAGTGGGAGTGAGAGACGAGTAAAAAGAAATGTATTGAATGTCCCAACAGTTGTTGATAAAAAGGGTTAAACAGCATAGATTGATGACATCTGCGATGCAGGATCATTTATTTAAATTTTCAAATCATGCATGTAATTTGAAAGAAGTGAAAATTTTGTCAAAGGATGTTAACAATTATAAATTGAGAATAAAGGAAGCATTATTGATTCGAAAACTTAACAAACAGTTAATAGAAAATATGAAAGTCCGGAGGTAACAGATTTATTGAATATTGAATTGTTATAGAATGTGCATGTTTATAACTTTGTTGGGGGAGTATGCGTTTATGTTTAATTGTTTATTGTATTGAGGTTTTAAATTTGTATTGATCATCTTTGAAAATGAATGTAAATAATATCCGAAGCATGGTAGTTATATAATGATTACAGTCCGTCCTTTTTTAACGACGGTTCAATTTACGACGATTCGAATTTACGCCAATTAGAATTAGACCAAAATGGGGGAAAATATATTTTAAAAAAATTAAAAATTCGAAAAAAGAAAAATTAAATTTATTGAGTGAAAATGCAGCCATAAACGGTGAATGCAGTCAACTTGAACATCTCCATGTGGTCCTCCTCTCCTCACTTTCATTTCCCTCAGTCATTCGACGTTGATTGCCTGTGAATGCTATGATAAATACATATTACAGTTAATAGTGATAAAAGTTTTTAAAAATAAAAATAAAAATAAAAATAAAAGGACTGTACTCTGATACACTTTACACTAATAGGTAATTTAATAGGTCTATGAAAGTATATTCATATGTTCATTCATAAATATTTAGTACTTCACAAAATTGTCTGTAAGTATTATTTGTTTCACCAATGAAAGTCCTTTGCTGACGTAATCCGCTTGTGTATTGATGTTTCTAGGACGTAACAGCGATATCTATTGCTAAAATTCTTAACTAAATCTTATAAACTAACGAAACATTCTGGTTTTTGTATTTTGTACAGTTACGAATTTATTTTTATGTTTTTGTTATTATTTAAATAATTTTTTAATTTTATAATAACTTGTCTTGGCTGTGCAATGTCTTCCATGGCGTACTGATAATAACTTGCTGTTGCAAAGACGCCATTTCTATGTTTGACGTCATGATTTCCAGGCGAATGTAAATGATTAGTTGTCGCCATATAAGGAGGTCTTGTGGTTAATTATTAGAATTTATTTTTTTATTCTTAAAATTAATAAATTGATTTTTTCATTGAAGAACTAAAACCTGAATTTGAAGGTTTGAGTGAATTTCTGTAAACCTTTTTAAAATCCTGGACTGAGATTACTTGTGGGTTGACAGACTTTTGTCATTTCTTTCTTCAAGGCAAAAGAAAGAAAATTAAAATCCAAGGAAACAAATGATTTCTTTTTCGCTCAAGTTGCTTTGGTTTTTCTTGTCGTTTATTAGGTTTTTTTCTGTTGGTTTCTCGAGGACGTAGACCGAGGAAACGACAATGAAAGAAAAGGAGAAAGGAAATTAAATGAATTGGAAAAAATATCGATTCCTGTTCCATTGCTTTTTTTTTTTTTTATTCATCATCTTCTCAAAAAGGTTTAAATTTAGCTTTTTTTTAATAAGAAAAGATTTACACTAAGAGAATAAAAAAAGAAATAAAAGAATGATGATTAACAAAACTATAAAAAAATAAAAACAGTAATATATTTAAAATCATAAGCTTTTGTTTTTACTTTATTTGATGTGAGAACATCTATTTTAAAATCTTAGAACCCAGTGCCTGATTTACATGTAGGTTTGGCAGGCTGAAGTCTAGCGCCTCAAAATCTAGGGGACCTCCGACCATGGTGTGTTGTATTTTTGACACTAACATAGGATTTACTTACATAAACTTTACAACTTTATTTTCCTAAAAATTCCTGACTGTTCCACAATTTTTACAAAGGTTATTGCAAACGTTTTTCTATGTTGTAAATTTTAACAATTTTTTCACTACGATATTTAACAATGACATCTTACGTCCTTTAAAGAAGGAATTGTGAATTGCGGAATTTCAAACACCCGTCATCATCCTCGGCTTTACTCAAATTGTTTAAAACACTCTTTCATTTTCTTTAGAAGTGACGGTGGGGGTTTGGGAGGGGCATCACAAGTGGAATAGCCTAGGGCCTCTCTCCATCTAAATCTGGCATTGCCTCAGAAAGAAGAGTTCTTTATCATATTAACAAAATAATCCTCGTTCTATTACTTTACATTGGCGTTTCTAGAATAAAGTTTAAGAGCCGGAACAAAAAAACAAAAACAAACAACAAAGATATGTAAATTACAGAATGAAAGAAACACTCAATAATGCACATAATTATAGCTTAAAATTTACTGAAAAGAGCAGAATCACAATCAAAGTTCCCAATTCGGCAAAGTTCTCAATGCTTTTTTTCAAGTGAATGTTACCAACTATGGGAGGATTGCGCCTATACAACGGTTTCACATCCATTGAAGCATAATCATGTATTGGATTTCGAAAATTCTGTCATCTTGGTCATGAATGTAACACGTTTCTCTATAAGCGTAAAGAATCCACATTTACAGTGCAAAATGAGAGATGTTATAACGACCCTATATTAATACCGAACATTAAATACTGTTTGAATAATAAAAACAAAAAGGGCACTAGCCAAGAAGACTAAAGAAATTTGCTCGAGATGTTTATTAAAAACTGCAGAATAAGAAGAAAGAAAATAAAATTATTTTGTTTTATTTTTTTTCCCTCCTTCCTTTTCTCTTTTATTAGATTCATGGATTTTTTTTAAGGATGTTGTTGCCTTTTCAAATGTAAGAGGCAAACAAATACTCCCTGTTGCCAGATGGAATTCAAATGACATCAGAGGTCGCTGCTGCCCTGATAACGTATTGCGCATTTACCTTCTCGAAGTTGATTGATCCTTCTTCCTCTCATCACACCATCTCATTAATATTCATTTTAGATTTGCTTTTATATGAGTGTCAATCTTTATAACATTCACTTGAGAACGACAACGAAAACTTTGCCTAAATCGATTGTGATTATGTTCCTTTCAGTAAATTTTAAGTTAATAATTATGTACATTGTTGAGTGTTTCTTTCATTCTAAGAAGTTTCCGCACGTTAAAATTGCTCTCAACTTACAGAATGGTTAACGCTTTGTACTTCGTAAGGAATTTACCTAAAATTTCGTTGATCTTTATTTCAAGAATTTTTTCTGAACCGGTCTTATTTGAATTTTCTATTTTTTTTTCGACTTTTGAAGAATTAAAGTCAATCATCCCAAGGCATGTATCATAATAAGACAGGACACCAGTAGAACAACGGCAGTCTGCAAGAGGGAGGCAAATGGATCCGATTTTTATTACCAGTGCTGTTTTTCTGGGCTTGGGCTGACATTTTGATCGTCGCCCTGGGCGCCAACACACTTGGCTACGCCACTGTGACTGTCCCCAGGATTTCCTGAATTCAGAATTTAGAGTGAACATTAAAGAGAACATTACGAAATTTGACGATGTTTTTACACACTGAAACCTTCATGTCGAACAATACTGGAAGCATTAAAAACAAGAATCCATCTCATGCAACCATATCAAAACATCATGGGAAATCTGCATTTTTATAATGACAATTCTGATATCCGACTATTAAAAACTCCTGATACAGATTTTCATCAAAGTAGGACTGAAAAATATTAATCTTCCAACTGTGAGTTGACTTTTCGGTCTCTTACCACTACTGCTGAAGGCATGAATGGCGCCACTATTGTTTTCATGTTTTATTAGTCATTCGATCATTCTTGTTTTTTATGCTATTTATGGTCACCGACTTTTATCTCTCTCGACAATCTTTAGGATATATTTTGAACATTAATCATTGTAGTTTTTCCTTTTGACAGTTACTTATCGCACTTAACTTTGTCACCAATTGTCGCTTGTCCTTGTGCACTAGTCCAACCTCATTTATTCAGCCTAACTATAATAGGCCTGAATTTACCGACAAATTATAATTGACCTGTTGAGTTAAAAAATATATTCAAATATTTTAAAAATTATATCACACCTCCATTAAAATATATTTTTTTATTAAATATATTTTACAGAAATTTTCGGAAATCTTCCATTCTTTCCTCTATCAAGCTTCATAATACAAACAAATAAATAGTTTGTGATTGAAACAATTAATAGGTGTCTACATATCACATAACATAACATTACATTATCCTGGAACATTCACATTTGATTCAACAATGACATGTCATTACTTTAAAAACAAACCTTTTCAACAATCTAACTTATTATTTTCATAATTTTAGTTCTTCAAATGCTGTGACATTTTTGTAATTAATTCAAGATTTCACCAATTCACTTGCTAAAGTAACTACTTTATATTATTATCTATTTCAATTCTTTCATTTCTGTTTAAATTTTTATTCTTAGCATTTCTTAAAAAAATACTCTATTATTTTCCTAATTTTGTGTCTTTTTCCATATATAATAATTTTACCTCATTACTAAAGGAAGGACCAAGTTTCCTAATTCAGGTTTCTCACTTTTTTTTTCTTTATATAATTAACATGTTCAAAATAATGACAAGTGATGTTGTTATAATGATCTAATGTGAATCTTCCAGAATAATATGTGTTATATGGTATGAAGACATCTTTTAATTGTTTCAAACACAAACTATTTATTTGTTTGTATTTTGAAGCTTGATAAAGGAAAGAATGGATGGTTTCCGAAAATTTGCTGTAAATAAATAAATATATATTTAATGAAGGTGTGATATTATTTTAATAATATGATAAGAAGAAGTGAGTTGAGAGAAAAGCATGGAATTAAAACTTATATTCAAATATTTCTTCAAATTTATTTAAAGCAACGTTAATTTCCTTGTCTTATTTAAAGCATATTTACTTAAATTTTCCAACACTAAGCGCAATTACAAACGAGGGGTTCTATAATGAGAAACATAGTGTTCAACACTATTACCAAGTACAAATGAAGATAAAACATCAGAAAGCACTGCCACTTTTTCTATTCTTCTTGAAATTATTGATATTTCATTTACTGATTGCATCATTTCTATTTCTATTATCCTCTCATCATTTTTGAGTGTCATTTTGTTTCTATAATATACAGGGTGTTGCAAAACCCTACCATCAGATTTTAATGGTAGATCGGGAATACCAAGATAAGCTTTTTTTGTTAATAGAGAGTTTTTGCCCAGCTCGCTATTTTATACGGTAGCGCTAAAGTCACATGACTAGTATTCTGCGCATGCGTCACTGTCCCGTAGAGGAAATACCGTTAACGTGATACGTTAACTTTCCTCGAATAGCGTATCGCGAAACGTGAGTTCCGATAAACCTTAGAGAATTAGATTTAACATGAATGACGACTTGATACTCTTGCGCGAAGTTTCATTTCATTTTCAATTCATTTTCAATTATTGCTTGTAAATTTAAGCCATCTACTAGTCGCTGAATATCGTTTTTTTCGAAACGGAAATACAATCGACAATCCTCATCATTCATTTCATTTAAACTCAACCTTGGATGTTCCTCTTCTCGAACCTGAATATTTCTTTCTCTCAGGATATTGTGTAACACTAGATCTTAAAACAAATCATCGTCAATACCTCCAAATGCAGCGATCTGAAGTATGTGTTCCATCTTGTTTATTAGCTTACCGTGTCCACTGACACGTTATGCCAAAAAACTCTCTTGATGACAGAGCCCGCTATTGTGGTTACCGTATTCGTTCACGTGACATTTAACGTTTCCCGTACATAAATCACGTTATGGCAAAAACTCTCTAATGATTGTATGTCCGCTAACTTCAACTTTAAGCGCTAGGCGACGTTTACAGAGGTGGTGGTGAAATCTGGATCGAAACGAATGGACATCATTTGTACTAATATCTACAGTCACAAAAGATGTTCAGAGTGGCAATTACATGCATGACATCGTCGAATCATGGATTGTCGTAAATGCTCAAAGATTCTTGGCATTTCCAGAACATTTGCAGCGGTGACAGCGATTCTTGCGATGCGATCTTTGAAGAAGATTGCTCAATTGGAGTCTCATACGAGATTCAACATGTAACCCCAGAATAAGAAATCGAGGCATGTTAAGTCGGTGATCTCGGTGGCCAGGCGACAGGTCCACCCCGGTCTATGTGTCGCTCACATACCCCGTCACAGCAGATGCATGTCAGCCATTTCAGCAGTCGTGAAACATTTCATGTTAAATGTTATTGCTTGTTAAAAAGAGTTAAAGAAAAAAAACACTTGGCAATACAAAATCATTATTGATAAAACTGAACAATCATAGATAATAAAGACTTGCGTTAATAAAGTAGTGATAAACCATTATCAAGAACGATGGATCGTTAAGGTATTGTTTACAACGATGAAACCTCGTGAGATAGCAGTCTCGATTATAAGGAGAATGAAAAAATGCGAACGGAGAAGACAATGTAAGAAATTGTCAACGTTCGGATGGTGTGTGGAAATAAGTTAGACATAGGGATTTAGAAGAATACATCCAGACATCCTCCAGATGTTTTCACAGAAGATAAGTATTATAATTTCGGATATTCGATATTCCATTGAACAATAAGTCTCATCTATTGTAGGTTAGATAAACGATGAAAGAGAATTATTTTACTCATGAATATTTAATTATTTATGAATTCTTTAGTTAGGATCGGAGACGATTTTGCATATTAGACTAAGTAGCAGAGAAGGACGCCATCTTGATTTCCAATGCCGTCTCATCATAGGATCCAATGGAAAAGGATATAGTTGGGTAAAACATCAGAATACGGTGCATGCCTTTCACGATCTTTTTTTTCGACGTTGTGACATCACAGGTGTGTTAGCACTACATTCAAGATGGCGGAGTTAGTGAAATGGGGAAAAATATGAAAAAAGGCTTACTTGCTAGAATGGGCCTACTTGTAATATTCATAATTTGTCTTACCTTATGTTGCTTTGTCGGCAGTGTCTGGGGGATAAACTGTTGCAATGGATGTTATAAAGGATGCAAACATTTCCTTAAATTTTGACTGAAATTGTCAACGCCACATGTATTCCGCCAGATAACTGTCGAACTGGTCGTCACATCGCCTTGTTCCGTGTTTCCGCAACTGACGCTTGATAGCACTCCATGTACTTTCAATTTTGTTGGTATTAGCGCCAGTTGCCGGATCCGTGAAATTAATACTGTGGTTAACGGTGAGGTGTTTGTAACCCTCATCCGTTAACGTTGCATAGGACGGCCAACAATCCGAAACAATGGTTGATCCTGGCAAAATGAACGTCTTGATGATTTCCACCAAATACGTCCCTTGTTCTATTCGGAACGACGACAAAAAAACATCGATTTGATTCTCTCTCTATTCCTCCAAAAACCCATTCACCTTCTACAGGCTTGCCTCGACCATATTTTCTCTTGCCAAATTTGCTCTCGTCTACTTCGACAATGAGACCAGTCCCATCTATTGGCGAACTGTGATTCAGCATAATCTCGGCTGTGACTTCTCTGCAGAAACTTTTCCAATCAGTTACAGTCGTACCACACACATTCATCTCATCCACAATCCATTCATTCGATGTATTTTTCACCCAAAAATACGTAATCATTAATATCTCACTCATACTAAACTTACTCTTTTCAAACCATGTACCCTTATGCAACGATCTCCGAACATGATGTCTCGTATCCCTAACTTTCACACGACAAACCCAGATACATTCATCACTAACATCTGTTCTTTCAGTCAAATTCATGTTCTGCCCACACTTAAGATATTTATACTGTTTAGCAATTAACCCCACATTCATACAGAAATTGATGACATCTTTTTTTACATCCATCTCTCAACCGTACTAAATAAGCAAAATCACATTTACCCGCAGACAAATCTTCAGAAGCATCCATTTTGAAATAGCCGCTTGGAATAGAACGAACACGTGGTGTAAACCCGTGGTGTATCACTCCGCGATGACGCAAGTGAAAAGCGAAGGCAAAGCACATATCCTTACGACGCGGCAGGAGCAAGGAAAGAGAAGCGAGATTAGAATAGGCTAAGTTAAATGGAGTATTGACTCCATTGGGTTTATTTCAAACACAAGGAGTCCCGGGGGGGGGGGGGTAAATAAAAACAAAGTGTAGCGAGTACTTCCAGTACTTTATGAATCACCCGGTATTCTATAATTGCTGCAAGTTTAAACATTAAGTTCTATAGTTTTACTACAGCTAAAAATTTAAAAGCATATATCTAAAAAAAGTATCCCAGGAAAAAGGAATTTAAACTTAACCTATTTTACCTAAACATCTCTTTGTTGTCAAACTGGCCTCAATCGTTTATTCCAGGAGGAGATGCACTTTCGAACCTCATCTAGAGATGATATCATCCCATACTCTACTGATTTTCTCCTTAAATTCATTTTCGGTGAATTTGTGTGTCTGGTCGCATACCAGAATAGTCATACTGAATAGTCCATCGGATTACAGTCGGGGGCTATTCACCTTTTTGATGAAATTATGAGTCTCTTGCTGTATATGATTATGAGTCACTCGGCTTGTTTAGAGGGAGCCCCGTCTTGCCTGAAAATATAGTCCTCATTAGGCTACAGCTGACGACAACGAGGGAGTAAGTTAACAGGTTGATGTACCTTTCAGAATAAAGTTTAAAAAAGGAACTATATAAATTGTTTATTTTTAAGATTGAACTTAATTGTTGTAAAGTTATTATAAAACATT
The DNA here is from genome assembly GCA_023159025.1 of Thereuonema tuberculata. NCBI lineage: Eukaryota > Metazoa > Arthropoda > Chilopoda > Scutigeromorpha > Scutigeridae > Thereuonema > Thereuonema tuberculata. Next base: position 179,949,930 of record JAFIDM010009631.1, read on the forward strand.
GACACATGCAATCAGAATATTTAGAGTTATTTCAAAATATTCCCCGGATGCTTTTTTTTGGCATATGTTTTCAATTTTTTAGCTGTAACTATAAAAACTAAAAAAACTTCAACAAAAAACTGACAACAAAGAGATGTTTAGGTAAAATAGGTTAAGTTTAAATTCCTTTTTCCTGGGATACTTTTTTTAGATATTTGAAGCTTCTAGCAATTATACACAAGGTGTCCGAAAAGTCCCGCATCATACGCTAAACAGCAGTTCACATGTTATGTTCAATATGTTTGCCATCCTGTTGCACGAAAAGGTTCAGGAGGATGACCCAGTCATTCCACATTCATTCCAAGATGCCTGACATCCTGTGTGATTCTGGACTTGAAATGAGGAAGTGGCATGATCTTTTGTTCGTAAACGCAAGTCTTTAGGTGACTCGATAGGTAAAAATTCAGCGTTGTGAGATCGGGGCTACGTGGAGGCCATTCCACTGGCATACATCGACCAATCCTCAGCCCTGGAAACTGCGCTAAAGGTATGTTCTAAAGTCAGCAGTGTAACACTCTGGGGCGCCATCCTGCTGAATCCTCTGGGGCGCTCAGGATTCAGGATGGTCAGAAATGCCTCGGAATTAAGCATCTACAGATCTCAATGCGTTCGTCTTAAGTCAACATTGTGTCAATAGTCGTTTAAAAGAAAGCTACATTTTTGCCTAAGCTGCTTGAGTTTGCGGACTTCCTGCACAGTTAGATATCCATCTGTTAAAATATGCTAAATAGCAATCGCTTAAGATCTGAATTTTTGACTATATTAAACATTGAATTAAATAAAGTTTTTTTCATGGCCACCGATATATTAAGATTGCTTGAGTAAACTTAATTAGACTTTTTTTTTAATGAAAATGAGTTAAGGTCCTAACTCAATCAATTCAGGTGACTGCGAACCTTTTATATCAGGTTATTCATAAAGTACTGGAAAGTACTGATGGTTTTCACCGCCCCATATCTTTTAAACTACTGCTCATAAAAATCTGAAACTTTTTATAAAAAATCGTCAAACTTATAAGAGTTACATTTTCATGTTATTATTTATTCATTATTATTGAAATTCATTTTTTTGCGTTCAAACATCCCCAATATATCGAAATTATTATCCAAATAAATTAATTTGGATTAATAAAGTCATTTGTCAGAATGCATTTTCAAAAAAATACAGTTTTTTTTAAAAATTAAACAAAGGAATTAATGACAAAAGTGTTTAGATTAAATTTTCCTAATTAGGTTTCTGTATCATTTAAATATTGGATCCAGACTTTTAGAGTTTAAACAACACCACAACAGTTATTGAAATATAAGCTATATTGGGAGTATTTGAACGCAAATAAAATGAATTTCAATAATAATGAATAAATAATAACATGAAAATATAACTCTTACATATTTGACGATTTTATATAAAAAGTTTCAGATTTTTATGAGCAGTAGTTTAAAAGATATGGAGCGGTGAAAACCACCAGTACTTTCCAGTACTTTACGAATCACCTGGAATATTTCTTTTACCAATGCACCTAAAATTCTGAAAATTTAAATATGAACTTGTGAAGCATGTGGGATTTATATTTTCTTGTTTTTAATTTTCAAAATGTTCTTTAATTAATTAAATTAAAATTCAAAAATTGTTAATTCTATTAAAATCTATTTCTATAAAAAAAAAATTTTTCAAACAAATTTATTTTTGGAAACGAACAACATCAAATGAATTTGCAAAAGCCTTTAATGAAAACGTATTTTATAATGATTATTTGATAGCATGGGATCGAATCCGCCTCCTCCAACCCGCAGCCGAGCATCTTACCACTCGGCTTTCGGAAGTAATACCGATTAGAAAGTGTAAATAATATTCCTAAAATTAAAGTAAAACATCATGGTTTCATATGCGATGTTCGGAAAGCCTAACTGTATAGGGTGACCGCACTTAATATGGATCACCAGATTTTAAAAGCTTCCAAAACTAGATTTTTTTTTAATGAAACTAACCTCAAAGCACGACAAAGTTAATAAATTTCATACATAAATATCAATAGTTAAATATAAAGAGTTTAAAAATTTTCAAATCTATATTACTAAAATCTTTTATTTCTCTATCTGTCCGGCGCAATTTGCTGTGAGAATGGAAAATAGAAATAATTTTTTCAATGAAACGTTCGCGACAGGAATCAAACCTGCAACCTTCTCATCCGAAGTCAGACGTCTTATCCATGATGCCAATCGAGATTACAAATCTCTTTAAATTGTTTTTTGACTTACGTATCCTTCTCCTTCCCCCCATCAACAAAGAATGTATTCAACCTTTCTTTTGAATCTCAAGATTGTTTATTTATTTCCGATCCGTCTATTTATTTGTAATTCGAAAATGACAATTAGAACTATAATTGCCGAAACGTTGCAATATTTTAAATATAATTATTCTTACTTAACCACATTCTTTGCGATATTGAAAAACAAGCGCGTGTATACGGGAGATGTAATAATGATAATAATAATAATAATAATAATAAAATCCATCGTTCCAATAAGGAACTTAGGTTGTCTACAAATCGTTCCCAACCAGCACGGTCTTTAGCAAGCACTCAAAGTTCATTCCAACTTTTATTTCCAGACTCCTTAATTGTAGTCCGTCGCCAGGAGGTGCGAGGTCTTCCTCTTTTCCTACTACCCTGCGGATTCCACTGTAGGGCTACCTTACAAGGTTCACAATCAGCTTTACGGAGTGTATGTCCAATCCAACCAAATTTTTGTTTTCTAATTTCTTTAATAATATCTATCTGACCAGTAAGCTTCCATAACTCTCTATTAGAGATAACTCTTGGCCACCAGATTTTCATGATGTTTTAGTAAACATCTGTTTACATAAGACTGGAGTTTTCTCTGGGGTTCGCAGGTTTGGCGAGGTTTGGCAACCATATAATAAAACAGGTTTACCATATATATTGAACAACCTTACATTAGTATTTTTGTTAATATATAAGGGGCATTCAAAAAGAAACGAGCTGGAGGCCTAGGAACAGAAACCAGTACCGGTATGTCAGAAGTATTGGCCCTGGCTGTTAAGGCACTTGTCCCCCTGCAACACAAGGTGGTGAATGGCTGTCTCGTAAAATTCCCGGGGCTGCATTGTGAATCAGTTCCGCAAGTACTGCATGACATCGTCGTCCGAGGTGAAGGTTTACCCCTCAGAGCCTTTTGTAGGGGACCAAAAAAATGGCGTAATCGCAGGAAGATAGGTCTGGACTGTATGGAGGGTGATCGAGAACCTCCCACTTGAATTTCTGCAAGAGTGCCGTGATATGGGGCCTTGCATTTTCGTGGAGCAGAATGACCTCACAGGCAAGCTCACCTGTGAGGTCATTCTGCTCCACAGGCAAGCTCACCTGTGGGGCAAACGATTCATTTCGGACGGCGATGTCATGCAGTACTTGCGGAACTGATTCACAATGCAGCCCCGGGAATTTTACGAGACAGCCATTCACCGCCTTGTGTTGCAGGGGGACAAGTGCCTTAACAGCCAGGGCCAATACTTCTGACATACCGGTACTGGTTTCTGTTCCTAGGCCTCCAGCTCGTTTCTTTTTGAATGCCCCTTATAGTTGGCTTGCCATATCCTTCTTAATCTAGTAAAAGTAGCTCTGGCCTTTTGAATCCTAATTTCAATATCCTTGTAAGTTCCTCCGTTTTCATAGGATTAAAAAAAAGAGAGTCAAGAAAGAAAGAAATACTATTTCTATTAGGTAGAATAATGAAAAATCAGTATTTGTAAATCAAAAACTGAAAAAATTGATACTGAAAAGTATCAATTAGAATAAAAAAAAAAGAGTCAAGAAAGAAAGAAGCACTATTTCTATTAGGTAGAATACTGAAAAATCAGTATTTGTAACTCAAAAACCACTGAAAAGTATCAAATGGAATAAAAAAAAGAGTCAAGAAAGAAAGAAGCACTATTTCTACAAGGTAGAATACTGAAAAATCAGTATTTGTAACTCAAAAACCATCACTATTTATAACTCAAAAACCACTGAAAAGTATCAATTGGAATAAATTAGTATTTGTAACTCAAAAACCATCACTATTTACTTGTATAACTCAAAAACCACTGAAAAGATTTTTTATCCATTTTATTTTTTCATTTATTGTCCAAATTTAACATAAACATAATACTTTTATATAACTAATACTTCGATATAAGAAAGCGAAAAAATAGTTTAGTTGATAAAATATAAATGATCTGTTTGATCATTTTTATAAATAATAAGTAACAAATGAAGTAATATTTTCCCTATCTTCTAATTTAAGGGGATATTATTTAAATTCTTAATCGTTTTCCAAATGTTAGCCAGGAAAGAAAATAAAAATAAGAAAAGAAAATGCATTAAAGTAAGGAGAAGCAAAACAAATTTAGAAAAAGGAGAGAAAATAAAAAAAGAGAAGAAAAAACTAAAAAAAAAACAAAAAAACTAAAAGGCCTTTAAATTTCTTGATGGACAGGGTGTGTTGTCTCCTTGTACACAAAAATATTGTAACGAAATAAATTGTAATGAATAAAAAAGTATTTTCAAAGCTTTCATTGATAAAGGAAAAACATCCAAATGAGATTTATTAATACCCTGATGTCCTTAAATTAAGGGTTCTTGCAGAATGAACTGTGCCTGTTATCCGTCGGGACCAAACTTGTAGGCGGATGCAGAAGGTCTTCCCAATACCATCCCCACACAAAAAATAAAAATGGTAAAACCCGTTTTGTCTGAATAAATAAAGTTCAGAAATGCCACCTGGGTAGAGACAGTGCAGGTCACGACACAGGACGAATAGTGTGACAGTTTTAGTCACTGATTGTACAGTACTGTATGTCAATTGTTAGCCATGGCCTATCGTGTCCATTTGGCAGAGTGATAGGACACGTTGAGACAGGCCAGTCACAAGTGGAAGTATCTCGTGCATTGAACATGTCAACAAGCGTCATCTCTCGCTTATGGAGACGTTTCCAGCAGGATAGAAATATTGCCCGACGCTATAGTACAGAATGTCCACATGTCACCACACCCCAGGAAGACCGCTATCTGTCGCTAAAGGCCAGACGGAACCTCCGAAGCACGGCACGCCACCTTGCTAGGGAGCTGGCAGAAGCAACACAGACCCCTGTATTCAAACAAACAGTGCACATGCGACTCCATGCAGTTGGTCTATATGCCAGGAGACCCATGAGGTGCATCCCTTTGAGTACCTCCAATATGAGGACATCCATCGTTTGGAGTGGCCTGCACGTTCTCCGGATCTGAATCCAATCGAACATGCATGGGATGCTCTCGGAAGACGTGTTGTTGGACGCATTCCAACACCACGAACACAACCCGAGCTGAGGACAGCATTAAGTGGGATGCAATCCCCAAAGTTTTCTTGATATTCTGGTGTACAGTACGGCAGCATGTTCCATTGCTTGCGTAGCTATACAGTGGGACCATACATCCTACTGAATGCTCTTTATACCGTCCACAAGCACCTTGATAATGTACTCCAGGTGCTTCTATCTCAATGACGCTTTGGATTTATTTATTTTTTTTTTTTTAGAAACAGTGCTGCCACCTTTACTTTTTATGTGGGGATGGTATTGGGAAGACCTTCTACCCTCCCCTCCCCTACCAAGTTTGGTCCCGACAACCAGAACAGTTCATTTTTCAAGTCCCTTAATTTAAGGACATCAGTGTAAAATTTTTCTCTCGTAGAAAAAAAAAAAAAAACATTGTTGATTTAATTAAGTTTGATCTTCCATGCAAAAATTGTTTTGATTTGACTTTCCTTATTGGTTTTATAATGAATTCATTTCAGTGTCGTTGTTCAATGGTAAAAAGTTTATTTATGCTTTTGAACTTAATTTTTTTAATCAAAAAACCGACGGCGTTTAATACCGGTAAGTTGAAATTAAATTTCCGGAAACGAATTAATTAATTCTGAAGAAAAAAAAATGAAAGAAAAAAAAAATACTTGGATCAATATTAAAAAATAATGAAATTAAATGTACAATATCTAAATAGTTAAATATGTAATATATATATAAAGAGCCCATTCTGAAAGAATGAAAGCAATATGGGCACAGAGGAAAGCTTAAAACAGAGAAAAGGAGCAGAGACTGAAATGACTTTGTATTGGTAAGGCCCAATCGTGAATAATAATAATATAAATATATATACATATATGTGAGGTGTGTGTTTTTCTTGATGCAATCACAACAATATATATACACCCTAGAAGTACGTTCCAATGCGTCACTCGACGATACTTCGTGCGGTCTCATAGTACTTAGGTCTTGTTTGTTTAGTCTGTTGCAGGTGGAAAAGAATACTGATGCCGGTATCTGTAAATCAGCTACCTTATTATTTAATGTGACTGTAGGGTAAAAAAAAATGATTTTTTACAATTGAACTTTTCACAAAAATATATTAAATAATTCTGATTAGATAGAAATCTAAGTAT
>JAFIDM010009631.1:179956544-179981517 GCA_023159025.1 Thereuonema tuberculata
TCTCATTTCCACAAAAAGCAGAAAACCTTTTGACGAAATTACATGAAACAATGTCAGCAGTAATTTCAAATTCTCTCGTACAGTAATTCGATATAAGCTAGTTATAGGCTGTAGGTTTTATATAATAATGGTATTCAAACTTTTTTCTTAACTACGTACCTTCAAGGTTACAGGTTCATAATTCAAATTATTCAATTAACCTTCACATATGGGACTAAAAGGTAAAAAAAATTGATTTTTTATAATCCAACTTTTCACAAAAATATATTAAATAATTCTGATTAGATAAAAATCTAAATATTATACAATTGATCACTAACTAATGCAGTATCAACACAGTGGCTTGAATAAAGAATTAAAGTAGATGACAGTAACATATTATAATCATCATAGTTCATTCACCTGTCCATTCAAGTACTTAGTACATATTATCATAACTCTTAAATAATGTTAAGATTCTTGTAGAAACAAATTAATTCATATCTGCTAATACAAATATGCGAATAGTTCTATTTATATCTTGTACAAAACTTTATCTAGTTATTTCATAGTTCGTTAGATGACTTATCTTCGATATAACCACAGACTAAAATGTCAAAACATATTCTAAGTTGTACACTGAAATACTATTATTTATACGAGATATTGTTACCTGTTGTAACGGGTATTTTCTCCCTTTTGGATTAATTACTCTAAGATTTACAATTAGGTTTAATCCCCCTTTAACTCTCCGTGGAAGCCATGCTGGGCCCAAGTTATGGCGTAAGATTAAATTTCTAAATCTTTAAACAAGATGAGCAGTTAAAAGGGGAAAAAGGAAATCTTTAAAAGTTTTAAGAAATTAAAAAATATATATATATATATATATATATATATAAAAGGAGAGACCTTTTAGGGCATTAAACCCCCACCTAGGGGAAATCGGGATTTTCTCCCCGAGCTTCTAAGCATCCCTTCAGCCTACGGCGATGAGTGTAAGAAGATTAACCCCGCTAATCCTCCAAAACATGAACACCAAGAGACAAGGTTTTCTTCACTAAAATAGTCTAAATTTAATAAAAAATTAAAACAAGGTATATTACACCTTTCTTTACAAGGATGAATGCATTTTCGACATCATATAAATGTTAATAATAACCCAAAAAAACTAAAAAAAAACAAAATTGGTCCGGACCCTCAAAAAAAAAAAAATACCTATACATATATAGATATGTATAAACACAATCAAAACTATTATATGCGGACAATGAACTCAACGGACAAGCTTCGCCATACTCACAAAAACACCCGGAGGTCTGGAGAACTTCATTGGCAAAATCGGAAGCTCAGGGCCGTTGCTTTCTGTCAGGTTCATACGTGTACACGTTTTGAGGAAAGGGGACTGGAGAACTTCGTGGGCTCCTTTTTGATGAGACGTCTGACGACGATCAGCCTATCGTACGGTAGATTTCCTTGCCATTAAGGGAGACTGGAGACTTCTCCTTCATCTGTGGGAACACTTGGCAGGATCCAAAAAACCACTAGTTGCGAGAACGTCACAGTTCGCCCCGCGCTGTCGCTTGTCCTTGACCGCCCATGGCCCATGCACCTTCCTCGTCCTTACAAAGACTGTCCGCATCTGGCCTTCGCTGGCCCTAGGTCGCTAAAGAGGTCTCATGGATACGTCTGGATCTCCTGCCTGCTGTCTTTCCGTGGTAATGTCTGAATCTACGGTCTGCTGTCTTTCGTGGTCATGTCTGGATTCTCCTGCCTGCTGTCTTTCGTGGTCATGTCTGGATTCTGTGTGTCCTCTCCTTTTCTCTTACCCCTTTTTATACAAAAAAAACAATACCCCTCTGACGTCAAGCAACCTTGCTGACCTCTGATTTTGCCACGCCAATGACCTTTCAAAGGAGGGGTCAAGCCGAAACAAAGGGCTATGCAGGTTCACTCTTGTACCCCAGAGTTCAAGGTCCGCTTCCAGGTAAGAAATGCTTAAAAAATAGAAATATAACAAAGAAAAAAAAAGAAAGGCTTATTCCCAGAATTCTGGGTGTCTTTCACCCCCTCCCCTCTGACATTGAAAGGTTAAAATAAAAATTAACTAAAAGAATAATTCTAAACATTTTGAACAAAAAAATAGATTAATAAACATACAATAAGATATTTATATACATATATCTATATATCCTTATATATTATTTCTCAAAGCTGTTTTTCTGTGGAAACGCCATATTTCCGTTAATTCTTCAGAAAATACAATGATTGAGACATCATTTTGAAGATTACGCTCCCCGCTAATGATGAAAAATAAACAAATTGTTTAAAATTAACGTTTATTTAAAAAAACTTTATTTTAAAGAACTTTTTATAAAAATGTAGACACGCTTTAACAGAAGCGACTTCTTTTCGAAAACGAAACAACATTTTAATATTACTTTAGCGTCGTAATTCTTTTTTAAAATAAAAATGCTCTTTAAAATGATATTTCAGATAAAAAAACAAACAAAGATTTATATTTAAATAAAATTAAAGGAATTATTACAATAAGAAACCTAAAAATTTGTCAAGTTCTCATATATTATTTCTCAAAGGTGTTTTTTTTTTTTTTTTTATTTCCCTTAATACTACATCAAATCAATGATTGACATATAATTTTGAAGATTATGTCCACCGCTAATGACGAAAAATAAACAAATTGTTTAAAATTAATGTTTTCGTTAAAAACATTATTTTAAAAACCTTTTTATAAAAATGTACCCACGCTTTAACAGAAGCGACTTATTTTTCGAAAGCGAAACAAAATTTCAAATAATGCTGTAGCGTCGTAGCTTCTAATACATCCTTTTTGGAATAAAAATGCACTTTAAAAATATATTTCATCGTTTATTTAATAAGAACAAATAAAAAAACAAAGAAAGATTTATGTTTTAATAAAAATAAACGACTTATTACAATAAAAAACATAACAATTTGTCAACTTCTCATATATTATTTCTCAAAGGTGTTTTTTTTTTTTTTATCTCACTTAATACTTCATAAAAATCAATGATTGAGATATTTTGAAGATTACGTTCACCGCTAATGACGAAAAATAAACAAACTGTTTAAATTATTCTTTTCGTTAAAAAACTTTTATTTTAAAAATCTTTTTATAAAAAAGTAAAAGGTGCCATCTATTGATAATCTGTTCATTTATTTATTTCCACATTACCATTCGGCGACTGATCAAGATACCATGCGAATTATTCGCACGGGTCAACCTTTTTATAAAAATGGAGAAGGCGCCATCTATTGACATTGGGTTTAACTAACATGCACGACAGCTGTTGGATTTGTTTATTATTTCTCAAAAGTGTTTTTTTGGTGCGAATTATTCGCACGGGCCAACTAGTAGGTGTATATTACATCATACAAAAATATAAATATTACATAAAAATATAAATTGAAAATATTGAATTTATACTAAACTTATTACATTAGACATTATAATGCTTTTACATTAAACTTACGATGTTCTAACCCTCATCCCCGTGACTTAAGGGAACCGTCTTATTTTAAATAAAATAAAAACAATATCTTTTTTTTGTTGGATTTGACTGACGCTGACTCCCTTATGAGAAGAATAGGTTCAACTAACCCATGCTTCCCTCTGATTGTAGACTCTTCCAGGATGAAAGGGAGGCAGAGATCAGGCATATAATGCAGCGCAGAGGGCTGCAGAGTCAGTGAGTTTTGGCGGCAGCCAGCCGCAAGATAGGTCTCCACCCGGAGCCAGAGAGTAGGGTTCGTTTTGGCGGCGCGGCGGCCAGCCGCAAGAGGGGTCTCCAACCCGGAGCCAGAGAGTAGAGTGGGGTTTGGTGGCTTAGGGCCACAGAGAAGGTCTCCAAGCTCACAAGCTGTGGAACTCAATCTAGTTACCGAGAGTAGATACCAAGGACCGTCCCGTTAAAGAAGAGTACGAGGAAGACAGACTTGGGCCGCACAATTCAATCCAATTATCCCGGAAGAAGATACCAAGGACCGTCCCGTTACAGAAGGCTACGAGAAAGACAACTCTGGTCCGCACAACTCGATCCAATCACCGGGAGAATTTGACGAGGACCGTCCAGATACAGAAGGCTGCGAGGAGGATATTGCTAGTTAGCCAGAACCCGAGCGATTCTTCAAATCGATATTTTGAGATCTGTAATTGTCGTATTTTCTCTTATTGAATAAATTCTGATTTTAATTTAAACTTGCTCTAGTCGCACTTTATCCCCCAGCGCCACCGAACCTGTGCAAAAGTTCGGTAGCAATATTTACAATCTATCAAAGTTCTAAAGTTCTTAATGATTAAAATTTAGCCAAACGCACAAATATTTTAAAAAAGTTTTTAAAAATACAAAGGATAAAAGAAACACAACGTTTCGACTTGCCTGCAAGTCATCGACCAAGTGATCGATCCAGTGGAACAGTGGCTGCCGGTTTAGAAGGGTGCTAACTAGATCATTTTTTTTCATAGGGGCAGAAAAAAGGCTAAAATGGGGACTACATCATCCGACTCAGAATCGCACGTTCGATCCGGAAATCCATGCCCTATTTTACTTTTTTTTACATCGAATTTGACAGAAAAATATTTCATGTTCGTTCTTTATAAGCCTATTTTTCCAATACTTTAGGAATCACCCTGTATATCCTTTTGTTAATATGTGTCAAATCTGAATTGCATAAGATTAAAATGTGGAAGTTATTAAATATTGAATTAAATAAAAAATTATGACGGATGGTGCTTTTTGTCTGTCTATTCATTATACAATCCCACACTCACGGACCAGGAATATGCAGTAATTGCCTAAGTTCATGCGGGTGATATAGTGCATGTCGTTGTTTTTCTGAAGCAACGATAAAAGAGAAAAGCTAAGAAGAAAATGTTTCATATTGAAATGTTCCATTCCTTCAAAATAGAGATCTTTCTTTAAAAGTAAGTAGCTTGCATTATCTGAATGTTATTTCAAACAATCTTTAAAAAGCAATGGGTAAATCGACATTCAAAAGTTGAGATTTGTAAAAGAAGAGGAAACGTAGATAACGATATAGATTGGGAAAGAAAATGTAGATTTGAAAGTTTTCAATAGAGAGGTTGTTAGAGTCGGTTTCCATGCGGTAGAAAGATTCAAGAGTGAAATCGATGGAACCAGATATAAAATCAGGCATGAACTTGAATAAAGCGAAACCACTGTTTCATTTTAAGCACTACTTGAAGGAACTAGACATGAAGGATTATGTAATAAGTAACCCTTATGCCCTGCAATTTATTTCAATGGGAAGTAAGTCCCCTTGTTCAGAAAGAGTTAGGACGTATCGGAGTTTTTTAGATTCCAAACCTGAAAGTAAAAGAATGGTCTCTGAAGAAAAAAAAAGCTATGATTATCAATCGGTAAAAAGAAAAAAAGAGAAGCCATTAACAAAACTGTGACTATAAGTCTCATTTCAATTAAAGAAGAAGCACACAGAAATGAAACAATGAAACAATTTCCTAGTTGAAACAATTAGGAAAGTTAATTCAGTATTAAAGGAAAAATCTTTTACATTTTGAAATGAAACTATAAAAATTGTAAGTTAATGTTTTAAACTGATAATATTCCATTATCACAGATAAGAGAATAAAATTCAGAAACAGATTATTGTTTAAAAATAAAAAACAAAAAAAAAAGAAGGAATAAAAAACCGAAAATATTATTTATATTAGAACAATTAAATATATATTAAACATAATTAATTGTAACCTGTAAAATTATATTAATTGAATATTTATAAGTAAAATAAATTAAAAAAGAAGAAACTGAATTTGAAATTCAGAACCAATTATTGAATTCTCATACTTTAAAACTACACCATGATTCATACTTTACTTTATGCATGACGTGATGGGAATTTTTTACAAATTCAATTAGCAATTCAGATGTATTATTTAAATGCTGGAAATTGAACAATATGTTCTTGAAATTAGAATTTCTGATGCATTATTTCAGATAATTAAAAACAAAATTGATTTTTAAATTAAACATTTGCTTTAGGACAGTTTAATATATTTTAGTACAAAGCTTAATAAAAGTAAAAGCTGATTTTTCATAGTTTGTAAATTATTACTTCGATTACAAAGTTTATTATCAAGAAATTCAGAAACTGTTCTTATTGTTATATCATTTAGGATGGAAATCGTAAAATACCGATTTGGTTTACCTACAAATATCACAAAATTTAATTAAAGCCTGTTTTGGGTGTGTAATTATTCGGTTGAAGGATGACCCCTACTGCATTTGGTATCGACTGGTCATGAGGTTCTTAGTCATTCTGCGTCCTGTTTTGTGAGTTGAATCAAAATATAGAGACGTTGGATATTGGACAAGTGATGTTTTATGTGCTTTTACGAGACTTAGCAGCAGCTGAAGCGGAAGGGGAACATCTGTAGTGTTTTCGGTGAAGACCATATAAGCGAAAGGACAGTGCAGCGTTGGTTCCAAAAATTCCATGATGGCGATTACAACGTAAAGAATGCTTCCAGGACACCATGAAAAAATGGTCTCAACCGAGGAGGTGAAAGAACTGATCGAGTCAGATCCACATCAAAGTTTATGGCAGATGGCTGAGAAACTAGGGTTAGCTCACACAACAATTTTACTCGCCTGGAAGAACTTGGCAAAGTGCGGAAGGTGGACAAGTGGGTGCCCCACGAACCCAAAGAAGGAAACAAGGCATTACACAGTTTGTTTCTTCACTCCATCTTTGCGAAGAAAAAGACCCTTTCTTGAACACAATTGTATCCTGCGACGAAAAGTGGATAATGTACGACAATACGAAACACTCATCATCTTGGCTGGATAAGAACGAGCCACCGGCAGCAACTCCTAAACCGCCTCTTCACCCAATTCATTTGACTGTTTGGTGGTTCACAGCTAGACTTGTCCATTGAAACTTTCTTCCCCGGGGACAAACCATTACAGCAGAGGTGTAAGGGGTCAGAATTGACTGAAATGCACCAGAAGCTAGGAAAGATAGAGCCTACACATCAATCGAAAAAGTCGTATTTTGCTTCACGATAATACAAGACCGCATACGGCAGAACATATCCGCCGGAAACTTCACGAACTTGGATATGAGATTTTACCTCATCCGCCTTATTCACCGGACCTTTCGCCAACAGAATTTCATCTTTTCAGACATATGAACAACTTGCTGAAGGGCTGGAGATAACTCCAAGATTGTGATCTCAAAAAGGACATCGAGGATTCCTGTAACGCCAAACCACGGATATGCGCAAGAAAGAAATTCATAGCTTAAGACACCGTTGACAAGATTATACAGATGCAGAAGGAGCCTATTGTAGATAATAAAAATTACATCCAACACTCAAAAACAGTTCACTCCAAACCGACGTTTTAGGGTTGCCAACCTGATATTTCTGTTACATTAGATTAGTTATTTATTCAACAAGTGTTCATTTATATACTGTATTATCAATTAAGGGTGTTTCACATGGATCCGAAAATCGGATGGTCGGATCCACGAATCGGACGTATTCTCTTTCACATGGCCACGAAACTCTCTCTGACGTCGTCTATACGACATGCAACATTCAAATCGTTCGTACAGACGACGTTTCGTGACCATGTGAAACAGAATACGTCCGATTCGTGGATCCGACCATCCGACTTTCGGATCCATGTGAAACGCCCTGTAGGCTTCAGAATTAAATCAAATACATACTGGTCAATAATTATTTACCAGGTATGATAATATATACTGTGTTAAAATGCCAACTGATGCATAATGCAATTGTAGGTGGTAAGCAATATTGTTGTGCTGTTCATTGGTCGGTAAATAACGGGAATGGACACGGCGTAAACGGTTAACTAGCTTTATTTACCAAAACAGGGGAACTATATATATATATATATATATATATATATGTGTGTATGTGTGTGTGTGTGTGTGTGTGTGTGTGCCGCATTCTCACTCAAATCACTGCCCATCTCATCCACGTCCGTCTCTACTGGAGGACCAATCAGGCGAGACCTCAATTCCAGGAATGGTCTTAATCCACGATGCTAGTTAATCCCCTTAATCCCTTGACCTTGAACCTTGCATCGTTAGCTCCCTCCTCAAGTTTCAACGACCTGATGAAAGAACAAAATAATTAAAAAAAATAATCTTCTTGGTTCTGGATAGCTGCAATTCGGGTCTATCTATCGGCAGTTCGGGGCTACGTAACGGCTCTTAGCATCGTCAAGGTTCAAGCCCATTTCGGCTAGAATATTCCGAAAGGCTGAGAAAGGCTGCATTAGCGGTGGTTGCATTGTCGGCTGGGCGGGCATACTGTCCACGACTGAGGACTTACGATCTCTGTTGTGGGCGCTGGGCCGCATGACTGCTTCGCTTTAGTAGAGCAGCGGTTCTCCGGTCAATTCTGGGACCATTGTCGGCATTTGTGGTGAACGGTTCATGCGATTTATCTAATTATTTACTAACTCCGAATAATATGCTACTAAATAATGAAAAAGCAAACAAATTGGTTGAATTCATTAATGAGAGGTTTTTCTGTATAAAAGCTTTATTAGTAGGCTACAAGTCGCACGAGACAGTATTGATAATATTATTTTATTTTTTTCCCCAATATATTGAACAAAAATTCTTACCAGAAGATAATCAATAACAAAGACTAGATCATGCTAAGAATGCCCTGGATCTTGTGGGTTCACAACGAAGCAATGAGAAACAGTGATGTCCTTTCTTAAAGTATCATGATTTAATGAGTTGTAAAGGCTGTTGTTTAAATGTTCTTTTAAGTTAAGTAGGATGTTTGCTGTTTTGTTCATTTTTTTTCAACCATTCAATCATTTTTTTTTGTTTGTTTTTTCAATTCTAAAATTTGGAATTTCCTACTTTTCTAAGAACTTGGCTGAAAATTAATGTTAAGTTTCTAGTAAAATATTTCAGAATTGTTCTAAAAAAAACCTTGACCCTTGAACGTGGAATTTCCGGGTCTTTGAAGTTTATCTTCGCCCTGCTCTTCTCGTAATGCCTCTGCTGTCTTATGTTGACTTTAAAAGGGATGTTTCATGAGTTCAAAAGCAAAGGATGTAAACAGCATTTCAAAAACATAGTTGAAAAACATAATTTAAAAGGTGTTTGTAAAAATTATAAATTTAACTATAAAGTTATTTGTTGCTAAAGAAAGTAAGTGAAATAACTGTGTCTAAAGTGACTTGTTAGATTTTATGATCTGTTTTTTAAACGATTTTTTTGTTTTTGTTTGTTGTTATTTATTTGTTTACTTTTAAAAGAATTGCCCGGGTGGACAAATGCTTGTTCTAAAGCAATACGGAGGCTGTGAGGTTGGCGTTATCACTAAGACATTGGCCTCTCATCTCTGAGTATCGGGGTTCGGTTCTCATGTGGATTTCGTGATGGTGGATGATCCACGCTGGTTTTCTCGGGGTTCTCCCGTTTCCCCTGTACTTCTCCCGTTTCCCCTGCACTTCTCCCACCATACTTTCTCCGCCTGTCCTCATTTCCGTGGGATAGCACAATAGACCTACAGGTCTTGGCTTCCATGCCATCGACGTTCACCACAATCATTCAATCAAAGCAATACGAATTTTACTTGCAAAGTTTTGATAAAATTTAAGATTTTAAAATTTAAAATGCCGAGTTTTAATCATTCCAAGATTAAACAGTGCTCTTGGGAATGAATATATGTCTGGAGTATGTATATTCCTTGTCGTGTAAGCGATAGATTACTAACTAGGATACCCCAATTGAATTAGTGTTCGAATCCCAGAGTTGGCGAGGTTGTATTTCATTTCTCTCCTTCTCCTCATTCTTTTTCCCCACTTAGACCTATTCCTTGTCTATACAATAGCTCTCTGATTAAGATAAACTGTGATTGGTACACCTTTCCAATCAGAAATACAGTCGGACCTCTATTTAACGAAGTCGCTAAATCCCGAAAAAAAGTTCGTTATATGGAAAATTCGTTAAATAGAGATTCACCTTTTAAAATTACTTTAAATAAAACATATCTAAAATAAATAAACAATAAATATTATTAAAAAAGTAATATTTTTATGACATAAAACATACATTACCACATGCGTACTTAAATTTTAGTAATAAAAATCTGTTAATTTTGTTTGACAAGTGAGTTTTTTTTTTTGAAAAAGTGTTTTCGCTCATAATATGTCTCGCATCTTTGCAATGCACCAAAAACCCCTTCAGGCGTATTTTCTTCAAATTGTAATCCGCGTCGGATTATTTCAAATGATTTTAGCATTTCATCACACGAAAGTTTTTTGATTTCTTCATCATGATGATTTCCATTTTCATCATCTTCATGTTCATCGCAGTTCGTATTGTATTGTTTTTCACACTGTCCAAAATATCCGATTCAGTTAGTGTTTCCGAGGTCTCAACTTCAAAATCCAGTGAAAAATAATCGTCAATCAGCACATCATCGTTAATTTCTTCTTTTTCCCTCAACTGTATCCTCGAAAAAGTTCGTTAAATAGAAAATGCACGTCGCTATTTGGAGGTTACTTTACGAAGAAATTAGCAAAATGTTCTTGGTTCCAAAGAAAAGTTCACAAAATAGAGAAATTCGCAAAATAGAGGTTCGTTAAATAGAGGTCCCACTGTACTTCTATACTTCTAGAAAAACTAATAGCTTATTTCTAACCGTCTGATTACTACGATTATTTTCACTGTTGGTATTTAACTGGTTAATTTTCTTAAAGGCGCTTGGCTGCGGGTTGGAGGTGGCGGGTTCGCTTCCCGGCCTCAGCGGAGGACGGGAATTTTTCCACGCTTCTTTCTCCACCAAACGGGCCCTAGGGTATACCCAGCCCTCTATAGAATGGGTACCGGGTTTCTTTCCCGGGAGTTAAAGGCGGGCGAGCGACGGGCCGACCCCCCGTCCTCAACTTTGTCCCGTAGGTTTCTGAACACTGGAGCCTACCCTCCAGCTGCATTGCGCGGTCCTCTGGGCCTGATCGCAACTTTAACTTTAACTTAATTTTCTTAAAAGTTGAAAATGGTTGAAAGACCTTAATTTACAATAGTCAATAAATAAAGTAAGTTACTTTGTAGAACAACTGTTTTACCATTTTAGATCAGCAGCTAGGAGGATTTACTGAATTTTTTTTTTTTTGAGAATTGCTTTTATGTTCTTAATGTGGTATAAGAAATTCATTTGATGCTGTTACAATTCAGGAACATGAATGTGTTAGTTTTTATTATTTATTTTTTTCCTCTTACACCATAGTTAGACTGTATCTTATTAAACTTAAAATTTGATATTAGATTTAGTTGAGAAGATGTCTTTCTAAATGGTCAATGATGAATATTGTTTCTTATCCGGTCTCTCATCCTTTCAACAGTTTTTCAATTCTACGTTTTTAAAAATTGGAGTCCTTTGATAAGACAATATCTTGTTCACAATCTTTTTGAAATTTTCAATCGTTATAAATTTTAAATTTAAATTTAATGCCTGTTTTAAATTCAATGTACACTACTGCTTCTTAAAATATACGAAACAAAAAATTGATTTTTTTTTAAACTTTATAATATAAAATATCTAGAAAAAAAGCTGCCAGCCAATGAAATGTCACAGGAAGAGGGATTGGCCAGATTATTGTTTTTAGTAGATCAAACAATTACAACGATTGCAACGATGAAGAGTATTTTTTTAGCAATTATTTTGTTACTTAACTCTCTATCTAACTTATATTCTTTTGAAATCGATTTGTTTGTAAAGAAAGGATTTGAGAGGCAATTACCTTCTTGCAAAGGAATTCTCTTCTTTAAGATTTTATCTCTGGTTTCCTTCATTTAATGAAATTCTTTCACATTCCTTGGAACAGGACCGCCCATGACTCCTAAAAGATTCAGGTGGAAATGTTAATTGGAGTGTTTGTATTCTTCTTCAGTGGAATAGATTAGCTTCGCTCTCTTTTATGCAAACCCTAATTCTTCTTGAACTATTGCTACGGAAGAAAATAAAAGGGAAACGAAAACTGTTCATAATAAGTTCAGAGTTTTGCTATTGAATTTCTGAAGCTTCTAAAATAATGACTTGTATTATTTAGTCATTATTTTAGAAGCGTCAGAAATTTAATATCAAAACTCTGAACTTATTATGAACAGTTTTCGTTTCATTAATATTGACAAGAGTAGTTTTCAATTATTGTTCCATAAAAAAAAAAATTATTTTAAAGTGAATTTTCTTCTCTAAGAAAGAAGCAAAAAACAAACAAAATAACTACAATATATTTTTTCCAGCTCATGTATGGTAAGCTCAATTCAGGATTAAAGCAATTAGTGGTAGTCTTTCAGACCAATTCGGAAGAAAACTTATTATACTCTATGAACTTTTCAATACTCCATGTGAATAAGCTGCATAAGTGAAATCTTTAAGGTATGGATATAATATCCTTTATTCAAATTATTATGTCCTTTATCAATTCTAATAATGAAGCGCGATAGTCGAACGGATAATTCAAATGCTTCCAATTTTTTTTTTTTTTTTTTTACCAACTATTACTCTGGACGGATAGCGAAGACAGATTGAAGCAGAAACAAGATATCTGTCGAAATCAATTTTCACTAGTTGTAGATTAAAGGCGGTTGGATTGAGCCATATCGTTAAATTTATGGATTGAGATCAAAGGTCACTGGACTTTGGTCGTTACTAATATATTCATTGCCAAAAAAAATATAGCTCACCCAGAAGCATCAGTCGAAATGGAATTACAGTTGGCATAGGCAACGAGAATGATGATGGAAATAACTGATTACAAGATCAGAGCAAATGGACCGTTTACTTGGGGCAAAATATTACGATCAATAGTCCCTTAGTACTGAGTCATACCGCCTGTACCGTGGATATATGCAGCGATAGGGCTTGGAATAGAGACATAAAGACTTCGGAAGATGCTGCGGAAGATCCTCCCATAGTTGTGGCAATTTACACTCGAGATCGCTCATACCCGTTAATGGCCTAAGCTGCCGTCCATGTTGGTTCCACAGATATTCAATGGGCGACAGTCTCGAGACCTAACGGGCCAAGGAAGGGTTTTGACAGCATGGAGGCAGTCCAGGAAAACTCGTGCTGTATGTGGGCGGGCATTAACTTATTTTAAAATGGATCGCTGTAGTTGCTTCATGAAGGGAAGCACATGAGACCGTAGAATCTCCTGAACGTACAGCTGCACCGTCAATATTCCCCTGATCACTATCAGCGGAGACCCAGAATCGTAGGATATGGCTCCCCACTCCATGACTCCACCAGTCCTGGTGGTGTGTCACTCAAACCGAAATCCAGTTTGTATGCTGCCCAGTTCTTCTCCATATTCGAGTACGGTGATTATCTGAATCCAGACAAGAATTCAGCATTAAATACGATTTAATACGATTTGGCAATCTATAGCCGTTCATGCTCACTATACCTGCTCACTATACCACTGAAAACGAAGCCTCCGATGGTGAGGTGTTAATGGCAGACAGCAAAAGGGTGCCGAGAATGCAAATCTCTTTATGGAAGTCACCTCGGTGATGTCGCTACTTGTCTCTGGATGGTGGACGCAGACCCCCTTGCATCACTTCCGTTGTCTTACACGAGAACGTTCTCTCTTCTGGAAATCTTCCAATACCTTTCCTGAGTGTGTTATTCCCTCAAATTACAGTCGGAAAGGTCCAGGTGGTAATCAAATCCAACCTGCCTCCAGCTGCCCAACGATACGAACACTCTGTAACTCTGTCAGTTGTTCAAAACTACTTTGAACGCATCGTCGAGGCATGTTGAGGACTTAGAGATATTGCACAACCACACTGATTATAAAGCAGACAGCGGTTAACAATGATAGTAATGCCACTGGTCACAGTTATCAGCGGGCAATAATAGCCCAACTGCAATCACTATCACAACTACCTATAAGAGTACTATAATGGAGTTTCGTCATTCCCGGATCATTCTTTCTGTATGCGCTAATTTTTTTGGCAAACACCAAATCAGTAAAGGTAATTTTATTCGTCGACAAGAGCCAGAAATCCTCTCGGTCACATTTACGATAAATAAATGCGAATTTTTTGGCAAACATCACCTTAACTAACTAATTAAATCAACTAAATAATGTTCATATAATGTTCATCATTTTATGAACATTAGCTGTCATGGATAACATATCATAACTTAGGATCTTTGCCAGAACTGAATGTTGTATTGACTTCATTGATCCGGTTTAAGTCTCGACTGATAGGGTAGCAGCACAATTTTTTTCATCTAGAATTCTGTTTCTATCTGGTTACAGATGATCATGACATGAATTGATTATTCTTATTAATTGTAAAGAGATTCTAAATCTATTTCCTTTATTTTAAAATCATTAGTTTCAGCTGCAGGTTAAGATCGTACTTGTAAACATATAATATCAATATCCAAAGATATTCTGTATTGGCATCGCGATAATTAACCGTATGGTACTCCAAGATATAAAAGACCAAGTACATCTTTTCAGAGGGCGTCTTTTTGTCTATCTTTTGATTGCCTTTTCTTCTAATTTTTTTCTTTTTTCTACAATCGGCCTTTTTTCCAGTTACTGACTATTTTTTGAAATGAAGAAGGGGAATCTGAACAATAGATAAAGCAATTAAATATAAAGAGAGATTATAGTATAATTGTCTTATACATGAATTCTTTACATCTCTATAGCCCGTTTCAGATTTCTGTGGAATACTGTTAGATGGGTAACAATGAATTTTAATTACCACTATTCATTAATTCAAGAATAATAGATTCTGCAAACACACATTTTAAATTAAATATATTTAAAAGCATTAAAAATATATATTACGAATTCCGTGGAAGCTTTCGGATTTATCCACAGAGACCTTTGTCAACCTGATTACATCGTCGTAAACTATCCAATATATGCATTACAATTTATAACTAATATTAACAAACAGAAGTCTTTTTAAAAAACCCGGCGGTCCTTCCTTTTCTTCTCAAGCGTCTCATATAAAGCGTCATATTGCATAAATCACAATATTAAATCATGTTGAAAAAATAATAGGAACATTTATTCACAATCGCAATTTAATAAACAACAAATTCAACGTAAAATAAGAAGAATATTACAGCAATCGAGATAAAACATAAGAAAACTGTCATTGGTCTACAAAATATATTTTTTAATTTTAGTTTTAATTTTAGTTTTTAATTTTATTCTACTTGTCAAGCTTTGTTACAAAAAGCGAAACCGGTCGTATTAATGTATTTTTAATGTGTTTTTAAACTTTTTAACCTTCAATTCTGTGTGTCGGTATTTGTAGTTTTAATTTAAAATCTACTTTCCTTTAAATGTTGTTTTTTTTTTAAATGGTGAATTCAACAGAAAAGAAAAGTCGTATTAAACTACTTCGTTAAAAAAAAGATTAAAACAATTGGAAAGCTAAATCTATATTTACTAAGTTTATAGTAAATGTATTTAAAGAAGGAATACTATCAGCTTTCCATCGCATAGTGGGGACTGAACGCACAGCGCTAGGGACCTATTTCGAAGAGGGTTGGAGATCACAATAATCATATACATCTTTTAAGTTAATAAACATCGAATCAAATTTTAAGGAAATTTAAATCCGTTATGCCGTTTAAGTGAGGGATTTCGGGGAAGTAGTTTTGAGGGAAGCGAGGGGTTCAGACCAAAATAAATGAGCCTATATTTTAAATTGTATCAAAAAACTAAGGTACATACAAAATTTCAGGGGAAATCTGTTCTGTCTTTTAAATGCCATGCGCATACAAACAGACAAAAAGATTATTAGACAAACAAAGCAAAATTCGAGTGAAATAGTGAGACTTCACATGTTCAGTAAGTAATTTTAGTTTTTTCTAGTCTACCATTTGAATGATTATAACTAAACTACGTAAAAGCTTAGCTTAAGAACTAAGAACGAAGCGCTGGGCGTTCCTATTTCGAGGACTGAGGGTAGAGGTCAAGATTAAAGTAATTGAACATCTATTTTAAGTTGGACCTAAATAAGCTGTTTATCAAATTTGATGGAAATCCGTTTAGCTGTTTTAACGTGATGCGCATATGAACAGAGAAACAAACAAACTAATAAACAGAAGACAAAATGAACAATTTTGTTCTTTATTAGACTTTGCATGTCTAATAAAATGCATTCATTAGAGTTCACAGTAATTAAAACTGAAAGAATATCATTTGCCAATAGACAAAGTATAATGAATTCACGATGTTTTCTTTAAATTTATTTTATGCTGACTACGAATTTAACGTTATTGTGATGAATTGCTGAATAGCTCCAACACATTCATGAAAGTCAAATGAAACTTATTCATTTAAATTCCGCAACTACCTCAGCAAGTCTTGGTAATTCACTGAATGATTTAGGAAACAGCGAATTCCTTGTTGAACAGTTTCGACTGAAACTCGTGAATTTGACTTATATTTTCTTTTAATATTCTGAATTATTTATAGATTCCCAAGAAAAAGTGAAATGAAAAAAGAAAAATATTTCCACTTGAATGCTTCACTTCAAAATATTTTGAACAACAACGAGAAATAAAAAAATATATAATGTTGAATAATGGAATTAAAATGGTAATCGACTTTTACATCAAATTCGTATTATTTTTAGATTAAAAAGAAATAGAAAAAAAAGAAAATTTGTAGCCTTTCTTTGTTGTTAATTGAATTTACTGAATGGTTAATTAGATTTGTTAATTGAAAGGAAAGTTATTTCAAGCTTCTTGGCTCATTTACTCTTTTTTTCCATTGAACTCATTATTTTTCTTTCACTTATTACACAGGGCTGCAAAATTTAAGTTCGTAAAAGCTTTACAGTATTAATAAAAAGCATACATATAATTTAAAAAAAAAACTAAACTGTACTAAAATGAATATGTAGTGTTTGTATTCTACGTAGTAGTGTTTCTATTCACTTTAATACAGTTTAGTTTTTCAAAAATTATGGGAAATTTCTAGTGTTTCACCCTTGTCTTTTGGGCTTGGTCAAGTGAATAATCATACAAAGGTTCCACTTTTATAACAAATGTAAACATTAAAAAATTTGCATTTAATTTTTTAATATTTCAGTTATCAAATCCTGCGATGGGCCAATCAGGAAACGAGTCTTCACCACCAATGAAACAATGCCAAGGCGATCAGCAAACAAGTCAAATTAGCAAAGGGGAGGCAGTAACAGATCCAAACCGCACCTAACGAAAATGAAAAGAAAGAAATA
Source organism: Thereuonema tuberculata (assembly GCA_023159025.1). Classification (NCBI taxonomy): domain Eukaryota; kingdom Metazoa; phylum Arthropoda; class Chilopoda; order Scutigeromorpha; family Scutigeridae; genus Thereuonema; species Thereuonema tuberculata. The sequence continues at coordinate 179,973,825 of JAFIDM010009631.1, forward strand.
AAATAATATAAAATAAAATAACATAAACTAACAAAATAAAAATATAAAAAATAATATGATTTTCATTTTTGCAAATGTTTTCTTCTCATAATTTCTCTCTTATTTACTTCCTTCTCGAAATGATAAATAGTCTGGATGGACACAATTGCCATTGTAATGAATATATGACTGGATAATGAAAACCGATTCTTTGCATTTACCTACAAAGTCACCTTCAAAACTAATAAGGATAATGGGATTGTTCAGTTCATGCCATTTGGTGCACATGTGAACAGGGCCGTAGCGACCACTGGGGCAGCCGGGGCAATGCCCTGGGGCTCCCGAGCAAAGCGGCCCCCGAACGAAGTGGGATTTTTTTTTTTTGGTTGTTAAAATATGATTGTCGTTTTTTTTTTGTTGAAATAGGATTGTCAAGGGCCCCGCACCCTCCTAGCGCCGGCTCTGCCCCGGGGTCCCCAATCCTCTAGCTACGGCACTGCATGTTAAGCCTTTAAGTAAGTAAAATCTCTTAATGGCTCTTATAAGCTCCTTTGTCCGCGTTGAGAGTAACCTATTCGTTTTCCCAATGTAAGTACAGCCATTATTCATGCATTTTTAGACCAAATACAACATTTTTTTACATTAAGTTCCTTTATACTGTATAACTTTGTTCTTCTTAGGCCGTTCAAATATTATGTAAGCACATTTTTAGTCATTTTAGACCTCCCCCTTGTAAACAAAAATAAGCGGATGCCCGTCGCCTACCCAGGGCCGCGCCAAGATATTTTGGCGCCGGGGTGCCAGGCAGAAGTTGCCGCCCCTAATAAACTAAATTAGTTGCCGTCCGCCGCCCCCAAGACGTGCCGCCCGGGTGCCGTGCACCCCTCGCACCCGCGCTTGGCGCGCCCTGCGCCTACCGCTTGTGCTTACGTATGATTTGCCAAATCATTACCAACAAATTACCACTGAAATACTGAGGAAATAAAAATGTTTGTCTGTAAGCGTTGCTCTGATCCATCCCCCCTTTCCCCTTAACAACAAAAATAAGCAAAGCTGAACACTCCCCCCCTTGAATGCTTACGTATTACCGAATAGCCCCTTATAGTGTTATTTGTTTAAGATGACCCCCCCCCCTGATGTCAACATCTTTAAATATGCGTGAAATCATCGGAAATGAAGCAGGATGATAAAGAATAGATACGTAACTGAAAATTATATTTCCTTTACTGCAATACTATCATTGTTACATAAGATCTTGAGGGATCTTTTCATATTAAAGTTAGTAAAAGAATTGAAAATACCCCGTCCGACAGCCCGCCAGCGCTCAGAATCTTCCATTCGTCTTCTGGAAGCCATAGAAACACGTCTAGCTTGAAAACAAATCGTACGAATGTTCTAAACACCTGTCATCAGCACTTACATGAAACTCCTGTAACCCTTCACAATGACGGCTTCTTATACGACTGCCTGTTTTGCATATTTCTCGACGCGAAACCGTGATTGGCTGTTACCTATGTGATTTGCATACTTCCTTCTACCTTTGCAGCAAATTTCAGCTTCTTTAATTCAGATCTCTTACGGAAATTACCATTTTTCCTCTCCGTGCTTAACTTTTGGAAGAGAGTGTATATTGATTTTTTTTTTTCAGTATTAAAATCAAATTAAAATCTTATTTACAAGTGATAAATTATTCAACGTAGTAATTACAATAATGAAAATTCTAATAAAGACCAAACAATAATAAGTGTTCCACCATCCGCATCTGATCATAGCACGAGATGAACATTGATTGCAAGCTATATTACGCTAACAATGAATACAAAATTTAGTTATAGTTACTGCAGATGGTGGATCCATTCAAATTATTTCCGAGACCAGCTTTATTCCACGTGTAGCGATGTCGAGGATGCAACCGTGGAGATTGAAGTTAATTCTATATCAACGACAATATTTGCAAAAGGTTGTTCCGCTGCACCTACTTACAGGTTTTGAAATACATAGTAATTCTGAAAAAATAATAATACAGTAAAACCCCGTTATTACGCTCCCGCTTACAGCACTATCCCGTTCTTTATGCTCCTTTTATACGGTCCCTGGATTTTTCTATGTAACTCTGTATACTTTTACCCCCTTATAACGCTTCAAATCCCGCTTGTAGCGCTTTTTTTGTATCGGAAATTTTATATCGAAAAGAAATGTAACACTATAAAGATTCTTTTTTTTTCCTTGGTAGAAGGGAATCTTTGAACTCTGTGAAGTGCGGGTCTATGATACAGTAGTTCAAAATGTCGAAGCGGAAATCCCTTTCTACAAGTAAAAATAGCAAATTCTCCGTAAGTACGACGAGAATTCTACACTAAGTCAGAAGGATTTCGCAGAATCTCTAGGAATCCCCCTCATCCAGTCTGAGAACAATAATAAAAAATAAGAATGGAATTATCAATGCAGCGAAGGGTGGTTGCAAACGTAAAAAAGTAAAGTGTGGAAAATTTGAAGATGCCGATGAAATTCTAATTGAATGGATTCATCAGTCCCGTGATGCATCAGTGCCATTAAGTGGCCCAATCATTCAAGAAAAGGTGCGTGAAATAGCGGTAGTGCAATAAATCTGCTCCGAAAATATATTAGTGTTGCTCCTAGTGGTGTATCAATTGATGTTAATAATTACTTGAACCGCATTGAAAATGTCATAATTCATAACAGTAGCACACACACACACACACACACACACGGCAAACCACAATCAAAGCTTTTTAAATAGGAAACAAGCTCGTATTTGCACTGTATGTATTGCACAATCAAGTATGTTTCCTGTAAAATGGTGTCTAAATGTTTCCCCATCTCGTAAATCATTTCCCGTCTATAGCGCTATCCCGCTTATTACGTTTGTAGTTCATGGTCCCTTGACGAGCGTAATAACGGGGTTTTACAGTATTATTATTATTAATAATTAATACAACTAATGCCATATTATAAGCAGCACAAGATCATTTCTCCACTGCACTAGCACAATACACAGGCACAGACCCCACACTCAGGCCGTCACTGCCCAAAGTACACACATCAAAATAACTCTCCACAGACATGTACCATCTTTGTATATCAAAATAACTCTCCACAGACATGTACCATCTCAACACATACACACACACACACACACTATTCCACAACTCCTTGACAATATCCAAACATTAGAAGACATTGTACTGCGCGGCACAGGGAACCATTCGGGCACTTGGAATCAAACAACACCACGCACCTCCCACTGAACGGTCAAAAGAATACATCCCTCCTTGGAGATGTCGCCTTGAGGGTAGCATTAGCGATCTTAGAGGAGACATAATATCCAGGTTCACACAATACTGAGCAGGAAACAAAACAAAGCTTATGTTCTAGATTAGGCAGATATTCAAGCATATACACACTCGCCCTTCACACTCAAACCATCATACCCAGGTTCAGGAACATCTCGACACACTAAAACAAAAACTCAGTGCACTGCAAAAAGATTACAAAGATACAAACAGTGCACTCTGCGCAAACAACAGAACAACACTTTCCAATACAATGAAAAAAAATTCTACAGATCCCTTTCATCTCCCTCTACTATACACCAACACAAGCACTCACAACAGCGAGGCATTACATGAATACTGGTCGTATCTGTGATCCAATCCCATCCCCCATAATGACAAATCACCATGGATAACAGAGGAATAACATGGATAACACCATGGATAACAACTCACTGAACAGTTACCCTACATGTACTTCCAACAGATTACTCTCGCATGAACACAACTGGAAGGCTCCTAGTGCAGGCGGCGTCCAGAACTTCTGGATCAAGAGGTTCACGTCCCTGAATGGGAAGCAGCTCTTACACTCACTGTCGTAATGCAACATTCAGAACATATGCCTTTTTTTCCTCGCACAGGGTGTAACATACCTACAGATCAAGAACACTGAAACAGCGCACCCTGCAAACTACCGTCCAATCACTTGTCTCCCCACACACATCGAGACACATATATCGACACACACATCGAGACACATAACATTCTTTCCGAACATCAGAAGAGGAATTCCCGTGGTTGTAAGGAGCAACTTCTTATTTATTCAGTTGTCTTGCAGCTGGCTCACGCGAAGAATAGGAGCTTACACATCGCGAACATCGACTACAAGAAGGCATTTGATTAGGTCCCTCAATCCTGGCTCCTACACACTCTTCATCTCTACAAAGTACACCCCAAGATTACGGCGTTCTTGGATGCCACGATGAAGAGTTGGAACACAACATTATATCTACGCACCTGCAACACCTCCATCACTGCAGTCCCCATTCCCATAAGGAGAGATATTTTTTCATGGAGACTGGTTCTGCCTTGCCTTGAATTCATTGAGCCACATGCTAGACAACACAAAACACGGTTACAGGCTTACCTCAGGCACTCTCACACCATACAAAATCACACAAAATCACTCTATTTGGATGATATTAAATCCTACGCCACAAACAACGCACAACTTATTAATTTACTACAAGTCAGCACAGAGTTCACCAAAGACATTGGAATGGAATTTGAAATCGACAACTGCCGGAAGCTACATATAACACGCGGGAAGACTTCGAATTTGGAGGGTTTTGAAGTAGACTATGGGTTGACCATCCAATCCATGGAAGAGGGAGAGACCTGCAAGTATCTGGGATTCCAGGAAGCATGCGTCATAGACAATGTAAACATCAAAAACGCACTCAAGAACACGTACCAAGCTCGCATTCACAACATCCTCAAAACACAACTCAAAGCTAGAAATAAAATTAAAGCCATCAACACTTTTGTCATCCACACACCAACAAAAGCCTTCAGCATAATTCCAAGGACAAACACCGAACTCGAAGCACTACAACGCACAACACGCACTACATACACGAAACACGACATTCACGGAAGACGACATGCACCACCCCAAGGCCGCTACGGAAAGGATGACTCTTCCCCTTAAAGAGAGAGGCCGAGGACTCATCAACCTCATCATCCTACACAAAAAACGAGTACACACATGTAGGGAACACTTCAACCGGAGAGCAAAACACTCCTCACTCCACTTAGCCATCGTCAAGGCTGAAACACACCTCACCCCCTGCACCTCGAAAACCCTTATCCAACACTCATCACCCCCGACAACCCCACTCAGCAGCTGCTTGAATCATGGGCTCGTAAGAAACTCCAAGGCAGACATTGCCACGAACTCAGCAGCCTCATATCGACAAGCAGGCGTCGAACAAATGGTTGACGAATGGGAAGACCGAAGAGTTCATGATCGCGATACAGGACCAAGTTATCCCCACACGCAACTACAAGAAACGCATTCTACACGAAACGCACGACGACACAAGCAGGAAAAGCGACACTACGCATGAGACGATTGACCACGTAATATCAGCCTGTTCCCTTCTCTCCCAAACAGACTACCTCCATCGACACAATCAGGTAGCGTCGATCGTACATCAACAGCTAGCACACAAATGCTCACTTATTAAGAACACGGTCCACAAAGCGTACTAGAGTCATCCTCACACAAAGCTAGACAGCCCCATTCACACAGACAAAACTATACATCACAACAGATCTGACATCACACTTGTTGATAAGGTTAACAAACAGATCTATCTCATTGATATTTTAGTGCCTATCAGCAAGAACATGCAGAAACTTCACGCAGACAAGATCAGTAAATACATCGACTTAGCACATGAGCTCCAGAAGCACTGGAGGCAGGACCGAGTACATGTTGTATCCATCATCCTGTCCGCCACTGGTCTGGTGCCTCACACATTGCACCTCAGCCTCAGCACACTAGGACTTTATAAAAACATTTATGCACAACTCCAGAAGGCTGTGGTACCCAACACAACACGCATAGTTCGGAAATTTATGAACACAACCACACATCCCTAATTATTCTTGGACACTTCTTTATACTTGGCAATATGTGCTTTGGTCCTTGTCCCGCCGTGGTGTCTTTGCTGGGGTAACCCAAGGTTTGAAACTTTTACATAATAGTAATAATAATAATAATAATATTAAAGAATCTATGTGTTATTTTGATTCCCTCTACCATGTCCCCCTCTTTTCGTTTTTTGTCTCGTAACTTTTGACCCAAAGGTCACATATCAACTTGTTTAGATTTTTAAGATAAAAAAAACAGTGATACTCAAAATTTAATAGGGTGATCTCTGGGGGAAAAGTTATGAGACAAAGAATTGAATAATTTCATTTGTGTACGTTAAACCTATATTCATTAAAGTTAATAAATGATATCGTATAATCATTGTTTAATAATAACGTCATTGCATTTTCCAGCTCTTGAAGAATAAGATCCTTTTCGGAGCATATCCTTAAAGCTCTAAAATCAGCATTCGTACCATATTAGCTTTAATATGGGGTGGAACGAACGCATTATAGTTAACTATAGTCAGCTTTCTGTTGATATTTGTTTGGATTTCATTCCCCCTGCAGATTAATCTTACGAAACGAAATCATATTTCTTTCAGCCTCTATTGCACTATCTGAAAAACGTCCTTTATTCCTTCTTTTGTAGAACCATCGGCGATCAACATACCTAGTATACAATGAAATCGGCATCTCTCCTTCATTAAAACTTTCAAATGGAAACTTCTGCCACAATATTTAAATTACAAAATAGAAATCAGCCAACAATTATTAAAAAAAAAAACAACTCAAATTTATACCACAGACTTACTTTGGGTAGGTCTTCATTCATCAGAATATTTATTGTACAAAAGAAAATGACACATGTTTTTAGAGCTTCTACTTTTTGGCTTTCTTTCAGTCAAAACAACGCTGTTTTGATTGAAGATAGAAGCACAAATATTGAGATTTAAATTAATCTTTGTTAATTTGCAAATTGTTAATTAATTAATTTTCATTTAGTAAATTGAAATTGCAATAGTTTGCTAAGCTCCATTAGGCTATCGGATTTCTCCAGTCATAATTACTTTGAATTTTATCTGTAGACTTAAAATTTCATATCATTTAAGCCTAATGAGGCGAACGAATTTTTCTTTTTCCAGCTCTTCCTTTGTTAGTTTTCAGAGAAAACCTCTAAAATTCCAAGTAAGTCATCTGAATCGGAAAGATAGTTAATTTTAAGAAATTAATTCGAAACCTCTTCATTTAAAACTAATTTAATTAGGATGATGATTAGCAAAGCCTTTTCAATTTTCTAATTATTCTTCAAAAAGCTTATTCATTTGCCTTATAATAATAATACTAGTTGACCCGTGCGAATAATTCGCACCAAAAAACCACTTTCGAGAAATAATAAACAAATCCAACAGCTGTCGTGCATGTTAGTTAAACCCATTGTCAATAGATGGCGCCTTCTCCATTTTTATAAAAAGGTTGACCCGTGCGAATAATTCGCATGGTATCTTCATCAGTCGCCGAATGGTAATGTGGAAATAAATAAATGAACAGATTATCAATAGATTGCATCTTCTACATTTTTATAAAAAGGTTTTTAAAATAAAGTTTTTTAACGAAAACAATAATTTAAACATTTTGTTTATTTTTCGTCATTAGCGGTGAACGTAATTTTCAAAATATCTCAATCATTGATTTTGATGAAGTATTAAGTGAGATTAAAAAAAAAAAAAAACCTTTGAGAAATAATATATGAGAAGTTGATA
>JAFIDM010009631.1:179986517-180003515 GCA_023159025.1 Thereuonema tuberculata
GCCTTCCCATTCTTTTTATCCTTTTTAATCTTGCTGACGATGGAGGACTTGACGCCTCCGAAACTGTCCAAGGACCCCCTTTTAATTAAGTAATGTATGTTTTTTGTCATTTTTTCATAAATATATAACTTAAAATGTTTTTCAGTGTGTTTATTAAGTATTTCTTTCAATAAATAAATATTAAAGTTAAATATACTAAAAGACGAATTTACGAAAACTTAACATTAAATTTTTAAGGGTACTTTCGTTTCCAGTTCTGAAAACTAAAAGTGAAATACAGCAATTTATAAGGAAAATAATAAAAAACAAGTAAAAATCTTATAAAATACATATTTCAAATGTAACAAGCGGTGATAGAAAATATTCGAACTCTCAGTAAGCCCAATTAGGTTAATTATGTTTCTCTCAATCATTAAGGAAATTTAAGTTTAGGAGACCTAAATTTCTTTTTCCTTTGTAAAAGCACTCACGTTTATCGGTTTTTTTCACTCGTGATTATTAAATAAGGATAAAAATCAAAAGGGAAGAAGTATGTGAGAGTTAGGTTAAGATGGGAATTTGCATTTGCACGGCACAAATATATACAAGGTACTGTAGTTATAATTAAACTTGGCCTATTTAGAGCATCCTGCAGCTGTAACTAATAGTCGGAGAGAAATCAAAAGTTCTACACAAACTATTCAAGGATGCGCTCAACGATTCTGCAAAAAAAAAAAAAAAAAAAAAAAAGAAGTTACAAAATCGTCCGCTAGAGGGAGCTTTTTGCTACAACAATGAAAATAATTGTAGAAAAACATTAAACAAGAACTGCTATAACAACAGAGTACGGTTTTAATTGTAGCGTTTCGTTTTTTTAATTGTAAAAGTGGTTCCGATGTCATCACAATTGCATAGGGTTAATCTTTGTGCAAAGAGAAAACAATCTGATTTGCATAGACATCAGGAACGCAGCCGACTTCGGACTATAAATAATCGGTGTGGACTGAGAACATGTTATTAGCAACAGCCGCGATGACGATAACTTTTCAAGAATGTGTTGATGGTCAAGTTTTATTACGAAAGTCATGGTAATGCTGTAGCTGCAATTCGTGAATTTCGTCGGGCTAAAAAAGTACGCCGTGGATCCATGTCACCATAAGGTGTGAAAAAATGATCAAATTTGTTCATCATTTTTCTCACACTTTGTGGTGACATCGGTCCACGGCATACATTTTTTAATCTTTGTGTGTGCAACGTGACAGAGGACGAAAGTGCATCGGTGATCACATGATTGAAGAAGTTACCACATCAATCGTTCAGCAGTTGTTGGAGAATGATGCAGGTTTAAGTAATGCCCAAGCCGCATCACGACAATTAGATCTACCATGGAGTACAGTCAGAAATATCCTGATAAAAATAATTCATTTTTTTCCCTACAAGATCAGTAACAGACAAGAATTGCTTCCAGGCGACAAGGAGAAACCACTCACTTTTGCATTGACCTTTCTAGCGAGGATGGAAGTTGATACGTCATGGCCCTGGGACTCCTATGGAGCGACGAAGCACACACTTACTTGAATGGCCCTGTGAACAAACAAAATTGCTATGTGTGGGCCAAGGAAAATCCACAGGGTTTTCCAGGAAATGCCTCTGCATTCGTCCAAGCTTACAATCTGGTGTGGGTTCACATCCATCTTTATCCTGGGTTCTTATATTTTTAAAGAAATAACTGCTAATTGTTCTCAGACATGTTCCGTGATTACGGCTAGATAGCGTGACATGCTCCAGAACTTTGTGATACCCAGCTGCAAGAAAGACAGTGTCTTGATTCAACCTCTTTTTCCTGCAAGATGGGGCACCTCCTCATATTGGAAGGTTCGTGCAAACTTTGTTGCGTCAACACTTTACCAATGATCGAGTAATTAGTCGCACGTTCACTACTGCCTGGCCACCGCATTCTCCTGACCTAACTCCATGCGATTTTTGGTTGTGGGGATAGCTAAAGGATGTGGTGTATTGTGGAGGAATTGCAACATTAGCAGAACTAAAAGATAGTATCACACTACATGTGCGAACTATCAAGGGTGATCACCTACGGTCACCGGTTGAACATACAGTTCATCGTCTGCAAATGACACAGATTTGTCAGGGGAAACATATTGAGCAATATCACATGACTCGTTCAAACGTCTGATACTGTTACTGTGAAATAGATGTGTTTTTGAACATTCTGTTTTCGGTTTATAGCTGTAAAATCGCCCTCTAGCGGACGATTTTGTAACTAATTTTGTTTTTGCAGAATCGTTGAGCGCATCCTTTGAATAGTATGTGTACAAGTTTTGGTGTCTCTCCGACTATTGGTTGAAGCTGCAGGATGCTCTAAATAGGCCAACTTTAATTATAACCATCTTATATATTAAAATAGACAGAATCACAAAATTGGATTTTTTGCTTAATGGAAAATATGTTAAAATTAGCCACGAATATTCGTGGAATCTCGTAGCCGAATATTCGTGGCATCTCTAATTAAAATTAAATGTGTTTTCTTGTTCAATTTGGATTCTGAAATAGATTTTAAGCATTTTCAATTTATTAATTTTCTTTCAACAGGCGATGGAAATTCTGAAAAGTAAATAATCTTGAGAGTTTTCTAAATTAAGATGCGCACATTATAATCCACTTTCGGAAATAAGAGTTCTGACGAAGACAAATTCCTCATCCTCAGCTAATAGGATTACGTAGTGCTTACAATTTAAATTTTACCCAAAGAAATTCATTGTTTCCAAAATCTTCTTTGCGTAAATGAACTTGTTATTCAGTTTATTGAAAAAGTAAATTTATTCTTTCTAAAAATATAAACTTCTTAGATAAGAATCGCTTTTGAAGTTCAGAAAAAATCTATACTGTAATTTTTATCGAAATTTACAATCTTCTTTAGTCTTCTTCAACATCCTTTCAATTTAATCATTTTTTTTTTCACTGACATATCGAATCAAAGTTCTCTTTTTATTGCAGTAATTTGTTATTCGATCAACGGCAATTTAATAGTAGAAATAAGAGTTGAAATTTTATCTGATTTAACAGCACGAACTAGATTGGTTTTCCAAGCTTCCAGGAGATTTTCCTGGAATAAATAGAAATCAATTAAATCAAGTGAAATCAAGTAAATAGAAATCATTTGAGTTTCTAGCTTCTCTAACCATATTGTCTAACTCGATGATTTTATCAAAAACGCAAGTTATATATTTAAAACGTTTCTCCTCTAAGGAAATGCTATATAACATGAATAAAAAAAGTTATGCTTCTTTGCCAAATTAGATCATTGCCTTTGTAAAATTTACTTGTGCAACAAAAGTGCCAACTTTTGTGTTTCAAATACTTGTTGAATTCATTTACAAATGTAATAAGCAGTCATGTAATAAGCAGTGTTATCCTAGCGATCAAAAATAGTATCGTAACGATATTGATATTTATACAGTAGATTCGTTGATTTTCTTGGGCACTTCTCTAAGGACAATCTTACTTGGTTAAATATCTACTTGTGTTCTACGTGATAGACAAAACGAACGACGTCCCCCCCCCCACCCCGCAAATCAATATTATCCATCCAATCACAAAGCTATGCTAGCGAATAATTAGCAATAATTTTTTTTAATTTAATACAGTATATTTATATTTCGTATGTTTTCTTTAACAAGAAATTTAAGATCCATGATTAGGTAAACTAATTTATGCTTTCTGAAACTTTCCAGAATTAGCATTTTTTGGTAATTTATTTTTAAGAAGAAAATTTACGACAAAGATAAAACCAAGAGAGACCAGGAACGTTCAGCCTTCCACTTACTTCTATTTGAAAGTTGATCATTAGCAGGAATTCATCCGATGCCTAATGTAAGAAAAAAATAAGAAAACAGCAAAAAGTAACACATTTTAAATTATTGGAAGTAATGGCGCTATTTTTCCGATATTTTCTGAGATGAGTTGTTATATCTTTTCACTCATTTTTCCGATATTTAGAGTGAAAATGTACAACAACTCATCTGAGAAAATGGGTTTAATTCTCCATTAAAGAAACCAGTTGAAAATTTCAGAATTGAAAGATTTACCAATTATTAAATAACAGAACAAATAATTTGTAGCACAATAACAAAGAGTCCAAACCAGAAAGAAATTATGAATGTAAAAGTTCGAAAAGGTGCAAACATAGAAACGGACCATTACCTTACAACGCTAAAACTGAAATTTATCCCCCAAAAAAAGACACGAAACCAAAATTTTACAATACAGAGGATCAACAAAGAAACACTAAAGCTAAAGAAACAAGAATTCCAAGAAAAATTAGACATAAAATCGGATGAATGGGATGAAATCAAAACGAAAATAGTTAAGACATCAATGGAAATAGCCCCACTCACGAGACAAAAAAAACACAGGTGGTGGAATGAACAGTGCGAAGAGGCCCTTGAACAAAGGATTAAAACCTGGAAAAAATGGCACTCAACCAAAAACAACGAAGACTACATCATATTCAAAGAACAGAGAGCACGAACAGCAAAAACAATAAGAATAAACAAGAGGAATTTTGATAGGATCCAACTACAACAAATAGATGAAGACTTTAAAAAGAACAACACAAGAACATTCTATAAAGCCTTTAAGCAAAACATTCAGGGATATCAACCACCAAACCTATGTTTCAAAAACGAAGAAGGAAGGATAGCCCTGAATAACCAAGAAAACTGCAAAATACTTGCAAAATACTTCGAAAAACTACTGAACTGTGAAAAACCGAAAACAAAATTCCCTAAACAAAATCCGAAATGTAAATTTGAAAACTCCAAACCACCGAACCTAGCAGAAATCCAACAGATTATTAGAGAACTAAAAAATGATAAAGCTCCAGGAGAGGACTCAATTATAGCAGAAATGTGGAAAAGCGTAGATATCAAAACAGTCAAAAGCCTACATAAAATAATACAAAATATCTGGGAAACGGAGGAAATACCGGAAGATTGGAAAACAGCCCTGATCCACCCTATACACAAAAAAGGAGATAAAACTGATGCCAACAATTATAGGGGAATCTCACTCCTTTCGGTTACATACAAAATCCTTTCCAAAGCTTTACAAAACAGATTGGAGGCCCAACTGGATCCACAATTAGATGACTACCAGGGAGGATTCAGGAAGGGAAGATCATGTGCAGAACAGATATTAAATTTGAAACTCATAATAAGGTACAGGAGACTGAGATCCAAGGACATTCATGTGACATTCGTGGACTTCAAAAAGGCATACGATTCTATAGACAGAGACACACTTTTCAATATATTGGAGGAATTCGGAGCTGATGACAAATCAATTGCGATCACCAAAAAAACTCTAACAAACACGAAGTCAAAAGTAAAATTTTTGGGAGAGATTTCAGAACCATTTGAGGTGAAAACAGGAGTAAGACAGGGAGATGGGCTTTCCCCATTGCTCTTCAACTGTGTGCTGGAGAAAGTAATGAGAGAGTGGAGGAAAAGAATGGAAGAGGAAGGAATCAAGAAAATAAAAATAGGAAGAAAGAAAGATAACTTGGAAATTGACTGCCTGGCTTTTGCAGACGATCTTGCAATACTAGCGGAAAACATTGAAGATGCAAGAAGACAAATAAATATACTGAAAGAGACGGCAGAAAAGGCTGGACTACAAATATCTTATGAAAAGACGGAATACATGACCAATAGAAAAGATGCACCAAGACAGATCACAACAAAGTATGGGAAAATCAAGAGGGTTAATAAATTCAAATATCTGGGAGAAATAATTCAACCAAACGCCCTTGACAAAGAAGCGGTCCTAGCAAGAGCAAGAAAAATGGAACTGTCATTCCATTTGACAAAAAATATATACAACAAGAAGTCCATATCTATAAACGCTAAAATTAGGCACTACAATACAGTCATTAAGCCAGAAGGCCTCTACGCCTCAGAATGCCTTGCACTAAACACAGCCAGACAATTGGACGAGGTAGAAAAAAAGGAAAGAAAGATCTTACGGAAAATCCTGGGACCAAAATATGAAGATGGAAAATGGAAACTGAGAAACAACAAAGAAATCTATGCAAAAACAGAAAAAATAACTGACACAATGAGGAAAAGAAGAGTGGCTTTCTACGGACACATTAAAAGAATGAGTGAAGGTAGACTGACGAAGAGATTATTCACCTTCTTCGACAGAAACCCCAAGACTCAGATGACATGGATCAAGGAGGTCAGAAAAGACATGGAAGAAATGAAAATAGATGGAGAAGAGGTGGAGAGAAGAGAAGAATTCAGAAAAAAGATCAGGGGATTCAAGGGTTTTCAAGAAAAGGCAAAGAAGAAGACGGGAGCAAAATGGACGGAAGAAAGAAGGAAACAACATAGTGAAAGAATGAAAGAATACTGGAAGAGAAGAAAGAAAGTAGAAAAATAATCATGAGTTATTTCACGTGGTCCATAGTCGGCCAAATTCGAAGAAAGAAGAAGAAAGAGTCCAAAAGTCAAGACAAACTTGGAGCAATTTAGTAATAGATGTTGCTGAAAACTGGTTCCTGATACCAAGAGGCTAAGTCTTTCAGTCTGTCCCTAAGTGAAAAGAAAACAACAATTTGTAAAGTCTAGTAAGATTAGTCCCTTGTCTTTCTTTTTGACCACTTATTACATCTCATTATATCTGCTACAAAAATAAGCTGCTATGGTGGAATTTGTAACATAACAAGAAGTAAGAAGTTCCTTTTATTTCAATTAAATTCAAATAATATTTCGAAGTGAACTGAAATTCTTACATGAAAATCGCATAACATAACTACACTATCACTTTGAACCGGATACTCTTTCTTCGACGACTTTTGTACGACGGTCACTAAATGTATTTTAATACACCAAAGTGTACATCTATTGAATTTAGTTTTCATTCAGTTTTTGTCTTTATGTTGTTTAATTATATAACAAATTAAAACAATATTTCTTTTAATATGCTTTATGTCAGTGTGAATAACAAAGGTTTCAAAATTTATCTTCAGATAATGAATACTTTTACATTTATTTCTTTTAATACATAATTTTTATTCAGCAATTTATTATCGTCCTTTAACCTAACGGATATAATGCAGTATGTTAGAAATTTAGGGCAATTCATAGAGGGACGCGGAACTGTCTTAAGGTCCCGAATAATTTAGCTACGTCACTGTCTTATATATATTTCTTTTCTCCATTAAAACTTTCGAGAAGAAAGCCGTTAAGTCGACTTATTGGGATGATCTGGTAATTTATGGTGGCTGTGAAGATTTCAATCCTACTCTGATAAAAATCAGCACCTGCGGTTTTTTTCGGTATAAATTCATAATAATATTTACAATTATTTAACGTGCGTTAATTAATTAAAAATGGTTAAAATTTAGGCCAAACGCACAAATATTTAAAAAAAGTATATTTTGAAAAAGAAACACAGGCAAGTCGAAACGTTGTGTTTCTTTCATCCTTTGTATTTTTTTTTTTTTTTTAAAACTTTTTAAAAATATTTGTGCGTTTGGCCTAAATTTTAACCATTTTTGAAATTCATAATAATTTTAAACATTAAAAATAGTGAATTTTTATTTTAAATTTTAATCCTATTATTCAAAACTTTCTTTTTTTCCAAACAAAGTTCTTAATCGATTTCAATTTGTAAAACAAAATTTGTCTGAGCTTCTACTTTCACAGTAGACGAAAGCAGATGCTCTCCAATCCTTGGATTAATATTTCTCCCCTTTTTGGATGGGCTGTAATAATACATAAAAAGATAATCATAATAACAGAGTTTTAGAGAACTGAAAACGAATTATCTTCCAACAATTGCGAATGAACTATGTTAATAGCATGAAACCGGAATCATATAAAGACAAGTTGTCTAAACGAAATTTTACGAGAATCTTTCAATTGGACTTTGCATTAAGAAAATAATTCCAATATACCTATTTCATTTGTTTCTTAAAAGATGTAATATAGATCTTTGAAGCAGTTTCTATGGTTTCACTGTAAGCTCATGTCCATTTCCATGACTATATACTTCACTTCTTAATAATGTTGAACATCTTTTCTAAATCTAGAAATTCCGTATACATGTTTTTTAGTTCTCGAAGTTTATTCTTCCAAAGCAGTATTCTTAAACAAAATCTATTAACAAAAGTGCTGTGTACTATTTAAATATTGTGAAATATTATAAAGTTTTATTGTGTACTTTATACTTCCTGACTCAATAATTTCCTCAACAAAAACAGGTAGCCTCCGATAGAACTCGATTTAAAAGCCCAAGAAAACTGGTGAGAAATTCAATTTGTGTTACTTCCTTGGGTAAATTAATGAAAATTTAAAGAATTCAGATACTGAACTCTATTTGTAGTTCAATTTTCATCTTTCATCTCTAATGTCCATTAATGCAGGAATCTAGAAAAGGTTTCCACGATGTAGGCAAAATATAGGCACAGGAAGTTTATTTTAATTGGATCAAATTTTGCTTATTATAAAACGAAAAACAGCATAGAAAGATTGTGATTAAATGTCGATTTCCTTTCAAGTATAGCAAACGACATTATTCGTCCTGGCGAAGTACCTTGTTATACATTATATGACACATTATATGACAATTTTTATATGCATCAATTTTTAGTGCTATGATGGCCAACCCAGTGAGCAGATTTTAATTACATGGAAATTAAGAAGATAGATTAATTGAATGTGATTGATAAGAATAGATTTATTAATAATTCCAATTATTATGAAATCTATTCTATTGAAAAGTTGTGTATAGTACAGTATATTGAGTAGACTGAATGCATTACTGACTTATCAGGAGCTTCAAGTCGTAAAATGTAACAGAAGCTATTTAAAGGAAGCGCAATTATTTTCTAAAATGACAATTCAATTTTTAATTGATCTTGTGAATTTGTAGCCTCCAAAGCATACCAATCATCAGGGTGTCTACTGAATCTCAAACAAAAAATTTAAGAACAATTCCCGTACATTTAAGGATATTTTTCACAAAAATTTAAGGACATTAAAACTTGTATCGTTTCGTAAAATATTTAAAATACCCCAATCAAAAGCACGGCAACAACTAAGATTTTACGAATTTTAGGTCATTAATGAATTAAATAAAGTACTTTTTAATTTTAGAAAAAATGAGAAAAATTTAAATAGAAGTAAAAATGCAAGTTGAAGAAGTAACACACTGAAATATTAGTCAACAAGAATTTATTCCACACATCTACACTTGTCCATTTAATCATATTTCCCATCTGATGTAAATGATTCCAGTGTTTTCTTTTCATCACTGGTTTTTCTACTTTTATAAGAACATTCCACAGGACATCTTTTGTCAAATTCCACAGGACACAGTGGAAGATATTTGGAATACAAAGAAAAGGAGAGTTAATTCCGAATTTCGCCTAGAGTAAATAGCCTACCTACTTTTCTTTAAGTTTTATAAATTAGAAAAAGATATTTTTATAAAAAATTAATAAAATATGTTTTCCTTTTATTACTTATTAAAAACCATATTACGTTCTTTAAAAATTAAAACTGGTCCAGTAAGAGATTAATTTTATTAATATTGATAACTTGTAGTTATTTTTTTTCTGTATGAATAAAATAACTAAAGAGACCTTTATGAGATACTCTACTTAAACTATCTTATTATATTGGGTTAAATATTAATTTGAATGTCTTTTAATCGCTTTATCAATCATATGCTTGAAGCATTTATTTTATTATTAAATTGAGTAGACGCAATTTTTTTTTTATTAATTACTTATTATTATTATTTTAGATGTGCATTTACATAAATTTAGAGGAAGAGATCATAAGTTCAAGTTTACTCTACCTTTTATCTACTTGATAGTGTGTTTTTAGATGAATAATTAAGTGTAATTTTACAATTGCATTAACTAAACAGATACAAGAATATACTATATTTATTTTATTTAAATGGAAATTTAGGAAACATTTCAAAATTGTATTACTGTGGAACTAACATGTTTCTAAACATTGTCGTCACAGCAAATGTTTTAATTACTACTACTAATAATAATTACATTACAAAAGAATTATAACATGTTGTCGATTTTAGTACAAGTATAAAATCGATGGCTTTATAACCCTAACTATATATGAAATTACAGCAATAATAAAAAATAATCGAATAAAAACTCTATAGTTCTAGATAATCTGTCAACAATAGAATCAAAAACTTCCAATAATTACTTTGCATTATCTTAAATATATCTATTCTTGAATTTCAAATTATTTTATACTTTAACGAAAATAATTTCCATTTTTAATTAAAACATCTTCTATTCCTTTTTTTTTTGCTAAATTCTTTAAATTATTATTATTATTCGATTTACTACCGTTATTCTTATTTGTAATTGTATTTATAACATGCCAATAGTTTTACATTTAACATTATTTAGGTTTTTCTTCATTTTTTCAATTGTAAATTATGTTGTTTTTTGTTTATTTTATTCTTTGTTTTTTATTCTTTATTTTTTTTTTTATGTAAAATTACTTTCTTTTAAAATACAAATGTGGCCACACTTTTCAGTTATTGCTTTTACTTTTAAATCCCAACGGCTGGAAGGGCTCCCATCATGCACCTTAATTTAAATCCTTCCGTTAATTTCAGTTATTATTTAAACCTTCCAATCATCTGTTAAAGCCCTCCAGCCAATCAGCAATCATTGTAAATAAAGCTATAAAAACCCTTCCTCTCCCTCAATAACAGAGAACCCGTTCAGATCCAGCGTCAGTCTTGTTCTACCTTATTCCACGAACCAGGACACCAACAAAATCACCACAATATCATGCAGGTCGGTGGCGGTGGTGCAGCGTGGTTTTCAGAATGACCCACCTGCCAAGAATTCCATTCGTAAATGGTACGATCAATTTAAGCGACCTGGTTGCATGATATTCTAAAACACAGTATGCGTTTTCCTCACCTGTGAACGCCCAGTTGTCAACAACACCACCTGGCGAGCGGCAGTGGCAATCGTTTGTTATACAACGCAACAGCCAATGACCCACTGCTTTCGCGTTATCCAGGGCTGCGTACTTCGGGTTTCCAATTGTCGTGTGATTAATGTAGGTCATAGTTCACAGTTCTGATATACAAAAAAAAAAAAAAAATGAACATGTGCTCTATCCAACTGTATCATTCGTCGCATCATAACTGCAATAGCGCTTTTACAGGAAATTTTTGAAATCGTTCAAAACATTTATAATCACCCTGTATTAATCACTTATAAAGCGAAAATTATTGTTGGTTTATTTTCGCTTTATGATAAGTGAATAATATAATGTTGTGATTACAGTCCAGTTATAAATGTACTATATTAAGATGCAAATTACAAACCCAACTTTAGATAACATTGCTTGTTGATGTAAAATGTTAATAATTTTGTAAGATGTTGATGTAAGATGTTAATATTGCTAAGTAATCTTTTCTTTTTTGATTTTTAATTAAACAATATCCTCTTATTTGCTCTGCATAGGCAACTTATATAATTTTTTAAGCAGTCAGTTGTTTTCGATATGGTTTATACTTTATCACTTACCTAATATTTAATTAAAAGTAAGATGTTATTAAAATTAAAAGAATTATCACTGAAACAAAAAGATAGTGTTCTTTAAGTCGAAATAGAAACAGACTACTATAATTAGCTTGATTATTATTAAAAAAAAAATTTAAATTCAAAACAGATTTTAAACAAATGATGTTAAACCGAATCATTTTCCTGTTCTTACTTTTTATGAATTTCCTGTATTTATTTTTAGAAAGCAGAATTACTAAGAAATTGCATTTAAATATATTTTTTTTCTTTATTAGCTGTTCGTTTACAGCTTTGAGTCTTTGGTTTGTGTGTGTATGTGTGTTTACTTTTTTTTTGTAAATTATAAATATAATACTTTTTTTTACACTTTTTCTTTGAAATTTCTGAGATAACTAATAGTTAACGGGTTATTATTGTTATTAATTATTTTATTTTATGCAGAAGCATTACAGCAATGGAGCCGCTGTTCTGAGTGCAGTCAAGCGTAATCTTGTACTTCAATGCGTTTAGTTTCAGGATATCCTAACTTTGGTGGAAGAGATCGAAGCTGCTTTCAAGTCAGTAAGTCGTTTACAGAGAAAGAGAAAGCTTTCAATGTCAGGAGGAGATCGACAGACGCCTACACATCTGCCAAGGGAGGGAAAGTTATGGAAGGCATGTAATGTTACAAATAAAACTTTGAAGTATTTTCCTCCCAATAAAATTTCTAGATTGAATTGTCGTCGAAGATTGATGCATAGATAACCTTTAAACATTCTAGATCAATTCAAGTTCTATGTTCAAGTTTTCTTTGTTTTGTTTTCAGAGATAAATTTATTTCAGAGAATCCAACTAAATCTGGTTACTTCCTTTAACTTGTGAAGTAATTTTCTAGACATTCATAGTATTTTTAAGAGACTTGAATGGCATATTTTTTTAAAAAAATATTACTTTTGAAGAATTAAATTTGCTCCGATTATTTGGCTGGCTGTCTAGACGACAGAGAGAAGATTACTCTTCTGAAATAGTGTTTTTTTCCAGTATTTAATGAAAATTATCTTCACAAACCTAATTAATTGTTAAAGTATTGCACGTGGAGAATTTTCTTAAGACAAATTAAAATGTTAATCGATGTTCTTTCAAATAAATTATTCTAATTGAAATCTCTTTCTCGTATGTTTTTCTTCATAAATTGATAATTTAGATTGAATTTTCCCTTTTTAATGACTTTTAATCCCTATTAAAAGACATTCTTACTTTCCAAAGTGACATACTTCTGGATTACCAAATAAAGTACTGTCAGTACTATTAAAGTTATATCCATCTATTAATACCTACAAAGAGATTTTATATTCCAACGAAATCATAGTAAAAAAGTGTCACATCAGATGTAGCTTACGCCGTTAATAAGAATACATAATCTTCTAACGGCTGCTTTACACGCTCTTGAAAACTTGCCTCAAATCGGCAAGTTGCTCGATAAACTCACACTCGCTTTAGATACAGCTTATTCTATTATGATTATTATCATTCAAGCATTTTTCCAATTTATCCTGCAGTTAGATTAAACCCTAGTAATATAGAGAAATTGATTTTAATTATCATTCGAACACTTTGAAGGATCTGTGGTTGGGAAGTAAGGTTCATTTCAGGTGATGAGCAAACATTCTCTAAGAAAAAGAAAAGATTTTTGATTGACAGAATCAAAATTATTTTTGTTTTCATTTCTGTTTATTTTTTTCCTACTTCATCAGTAAAATTTTCTTTAACCTCTTAAGATATTAAAAACTTTTAGCAAAAATAGATAAACTAGATGTAGGATACAGGAGGTAAACAGAGTAATAGAAACACCCATTCGAAAAGAAGCATAAAAGGCGTGCTTCTGGAAATCGACAGTGTGATGCGTATATTCTAGATGTACGGATAGGGTACAACATCAGCTCTCCCTTATTAGCGCTACAATCGCATTAAAGAAGCCTGGTGTGTAATAATTACGGAAAATATCAGACCTCAGTCATTTCTAAAAAGACATGTGCATCTAACAAGTGCTTGTGTGTTTAGGAACAGTCTCTAAGATTATGGTTGTGATGGTGTGGTTTGCTGTACCATGGCACTCTTTAGGACCTAAAAGTCATTCTGAAGAGTAATAGTTGAAACTTATCCGAACTTTATCAGGACCACGTGAATACAATAGTGTAGACAATATTTCCTGATTCCTGCCTTTTGTTTCAGACAGATAATGCTCTCATCCACGCTGAAAAGTGCATTACAAGTTGGTTTGAAGAGAATCCTGGTCTCCTTAAGATCACGGGATCGTAACATTATCGAACCTATATGGGAATTATTTCAGCCGCAGATGTTAACACGATTTCTGAACCTTCATCACTCTCAGAGTTAGCAGAGATTTTATAAGAGGAATGGTATACACCGTTATCTCATGTGCCATAGCTCTATGTGTCGAATTCCTGCTATGTGTCGAATTCTATTTTAATAAAGATATTTGTACAAATGGCAATTGTTTCCTTTATTCTGTCTATTTCGAAAAATGGTATCTAGGACTCATAAAAGCGGCAAAGCTCTAGGAATTCTTTTCAGGGAAGACCATAACATCATAACATCTACAATTAGGAATTGAATATCTAATTTATTTCTGGGGGCTCATTATCTAATGTAGTACTGGAGAGGAGGGGCTTTCACGACTGAGGAGTTTGATTATCATTGTTGATTTCTGTATTTAAGGAATACAGTTCTAAAGAACTTGAATCTGACTTCTCATAGAAAAGGGGTTGCCGTTGCCTCAGATGAGGTTTGACTTCTACCTGTTGGTCCGCGGAAGGTATTTCATTTCCCTTCTATCACTCTAAAAGAGAGGCATTCCCCTATCCGCCATCCTGGGACGCGCCCCAAGGGTTACATGCTCCTCCGAGGGAATAGAGAAATTGACAAAACTATTAAAGATTGAGAACTTGCCACCTTAGGGAAATGGATAAATAGGTTATAGAACAAGAACTTACCTACACTGCAGAAATGTCCCGAGATTGAACTTACACCGCAACATATCTTCAACTGCCCTGCCATATTGGCAGTCTTGCAGAACTTAGATGAATTTCCTTTTAAGGGAGAGCTTTATACTGACAAGATCCAAGAGATTGCTAGAGCTGTATTGCATGTACACGGTTCTATCTGAATTCTGGAGGACACGACACCAACCAACCAGTTCTCAAGAACTGGTGCAGAACATCGACAACAGGCTTTTCCAACACTACTTCTCCCAATGTTATTTGTTTCAGTAGCATTGATTCTGTTTAAACAGCCTGTCTTTAATCCATTAAACTGCCGTATTTTTTTTTAGTCACTGATAAATGCATTAACTGATTTTTGAACAGTATTAAACTCTTCATGCTTACCTTGATTTAAGACGAATGTAAAACAGGTACATTGTTGTCATTGTTGTCAGCTCTTCTTCAATGTTAGGCTTGGGAATAGTAATAAGGCTTCTTTAATGTCAGGCTTGGGAATAGTAAGAAGGCTTCTTCAATGTCAGGCTTGGGAATAGTAAGAATGCTTCTTAGGCCGCGCGGTTGGCGTTGCCGCTATGACATCGGCCTCTCACCTCTCAGTGCCGGGTTCGGTTCTCATGTGGGTTTCGTGATGGTGGACGATCCGCGCTGGGCAGATTTTCGGGGTTCTCCCGTTTTCCTGCACTTCTCCCACCATACTTTCTCAGTCTTTTTCTCCATCTGTCCTTATTTCCGTGGGTTAGTACAATAGACCTCCGGTCGCAGTGCTTGGCTTCTCTGCCACTCACATTCACTACATCACATATCATAACATCACACAAGAAGGCTTCTTCAATGCTTAAGGCTTGAATTTTCGTAACGAGTAACAATAATCGAAAACCGAGTCTTTGGAGCTTTTCGGATTTCAGAATTTCGAATACAGGTTGTTCAAATGAACTTAATTTTTATTTAAATTTACAATGTTGAGATAAGACAAAAAAAAAATAAATAAATACAATAAAATCATTGAGATTTCTGTTGGTCAGTTAAATTATTTTGAAAGTTCTGAACAACCCACTAAAAAAAAAAAAAATGCGAAAATTTATGCCCTTTTTAAAATTAAAAGACTTGGAAAAGATAATAATAATATAGTACTATCTCTGCCGCGCATCCACTGAGTAAGTGTAGTCAAAAGGTGAAAAATATTTAAAACTGCTCAAATATTTACAACTTTGAGGTCACGTCCGACTTCTAAGCCCTGCCCCTAAAAACCGGTGAAGAGATGTCGACTTTTTTTTGTTACTTATTTGTAGTTAAACCGCTGCCCTAAAAACTCTAAAAAGTTTGTGGCAAAAGCTGTAAAAACAACGTCAGGATAAGGTTTTGAATATAGGAAAAACCTCAGAAAATGGAAATTTCTATCGGCTTCTATTTATAACGGGTGGTCTGATTTGGATGAAATATAATACCAGCCGAGTCCATAAGGGTATCTGGCAACCATAGAAGCTTTAGCTCAAAAGCTGAAAATGTACGGCAATTATCCACGTCACAACTTTGAGTCTCGCCCCATTTCTAAGGCTAGCCCAGATTTCGACTTTTTTGTTATTTATTTATAGTTAAACCCAATGCCCTAAAAGATCTAAAAAGTTTGTGGCAAAAGCTTTGAAAACACCGTGAGTGTAAGGGTTTGAAGATAAGAAATAGTTTTACGTTATATAGGTAATGCATATCAATATCTATGTAATAAGCTTAATATATAGATATTTAGATCTATGTATGGGAAAATGCACTAATAGTAGTAATAATATTAAAATTAATATTAAATAATATTAATACCTCTGTCGCGCATCTACATTGATTAGTGTATTTCCCAAAGGTCAACCACCTTGAGATATGTGATTAGTGTTTGTTAATGATATTTTAATAAGAAAGTTTGATATTCAGTCATCCGAATTCAAGGTTAGTTTTAGATGAAAAGCTCAAAATTTACGTAAGTTATCCAAATCACAACTTTGAGGTCACATCCCCCTCCTAAGCTTCGCCCCTTGAAACCAGATATCTACTTTGTTGTTACTTATTAGTAGTTACACCAATGTCCTAAAAGCTGTACAAAGTTTGTGGCAAAAGCTGTAAAAACAACGTCAGGATAAGGGTTTGAAGATAGGAAAAACGTCAGAAAGTTGAAGTTTCTAATGGCCGCCATTTTGAAACGGTTGATCTGTTTTGGCTGAAATACAATACCAGTCGAGTCCATAAAGGTATTTAGTACCATATTTGGTACCATAGAAGCTTTAGCTGTAAAGCTCTAAATTTACTACTGTTATTTAAGTCACAACTTTGAGGTCATGCCCCACTTCTAAGGCCCGCCCCCTAAAACCCGTGAACAGATTTCGAATTTTTTGATGCTTATTTGTAGTTCAACCGATG
>JAFIDM010009631.1:180008949-180026463 GCA_023159025.1 Thereuonema tuberculata
AAAAAAAAAAAAATTGTGAAAGAATTGGCCAAATAAAATTTTGTAGTTTAATGTATTTTTTGGTTAAATTTCTAAAAAAAAATTTGGACACTTGCCCCCATCTGAAAATCCTTGAAAAAATTAGAAAGTGATTTACAAATAGTAAAGTTTCATCACAAAAAAAATCAGTTTTGAGAAATGAATTGTTCTTACAAAAAAAAAATCATAAAAGAATTGACCATAAAAAATTTTATAGATTAATTTTTTTTTGGTTAAATTTCTAAAAAAAAATTTGGACACTTGCCCCCCTCTGAAAATCATTGAAAAAATTACAAAGTGATTTACAAATAGTAAAGTTTCCTCACAAAAAAAAAATCAGTTTTGAGAAATGAATGGTACTCTCAAAAAAAAATTCGTGAAAGAATTGGCCAAATAAAATTTTGTTGATTAATTTTTTTTGTAAAATTAAAAAAAAAATTTGGACACTTGCCCTCCCCTCTGAAAATCATTGAAAAAAATTAGAAACTGATCTGCAAATAGTAAATTTGCTTCACAAAAAAAAATCAAATTTGAGAAATGAATGGTACTCACAAAAAAAAAATTCATCTTGACATCATCAACATTTTCATTCAGCCATTAACATTCCCAAAATATCACAATAATAGAAATACTGTTAACTACTCAAGAAACATTAACAACATAAGTGAGCATAAAAATATACAAATGTAAAAAAAATTGCAATATAAAACAAAGCTACAAACTATAAAATATACTCGTACATTATATAAGATATGTATCTGCATTCAAGTTCATTTGGAAATATATATATGACAAGATGCTTTAATGCTTCACATTTAATATTTTTTTGTATGAGGACCACTTTTCTTCCACCAATCTAGAAGACTTTTTGTTTAGAGAATAAGTATGGCCTGTTGCTGTGGTGATTTCAACTTCAAATAGAATATGTGAGAATGGGACATCACAAACATCATTATCAGGCCAATAGAAGGACGGGGATGGTCCATGAGGATGCATGAACCTTACTGTAACATCTCCTTCTACACCATTCACTTTCTCAACAATCCCCAGATACCAAGAAGAGTTATATACAAATGCAACATAGCAGTTGGGCTGCACTGAGCATAATGGCATCAGTGGCGGAAGTGCAGAGAAATCATGAATGATACTAAAATCAGTATCATAGCTTGGCCTTTTTGCTCCAATCTTGGTTGGTGATAGTGGTATAATGTGATGCATAGATCGTGTTCCAGGAACAGTTTTTGCACTTTCAAAGCATGCGAAAGAAAATTTCTGACTTGAACCATTTCATCTTTTGAAACAGAGAACTGAAATGCCTTGTAGGTTTTCCCGACAGAATTCAAATACCTGCGATGCAGTAACTATTTGATCTTTATGTAGTCTTTGCAAACTTGATTTTGTGACAAGTCTTTTGACAGTGCCACCAGTACCATCGCAGGGAGATTTGCCATGGCTGGTTGCAAAAAAAAGACCAGCTGCACTTTATATTGAAATCGTGTTCATGGTAGCAGATATTTCTGAAATTCTTACAATTTTTATATTGTGCAGCACATCCGTCAGAGAAATATTCAGCATAAGCAAGTGGAATTTCAGGAAATTCAAACTTCAAAAAATTCAATACAGTTTTCTGAGTCTGATACACAAGGGCCACATCATGTTCTAGATCATCAGAAATGATACAAAAATTTTTTGCTTGCAACTGTTGATCTTTTTTGTAATATATAACAACAGTGTGAAGAGTGCAGCTACCATTGTTCCAATGGTACCCCTGTACTTCATCTTGAACAACAAAATGGAGATTTTCACTGAAATCCATTAAAATTAACACTGATCCTTCATCAAGTGTTTCTTTCTTCATTTTCAGATAATCAGACTGTGATTGAGCAATAAAAGAGTGTGGAGTAAGTGTTTCAATTTTCTTAATTAGTGTGTCGCAGAATTCTGATAGAGTGATGATTTGAACATTTAAAGTAATTCTATCAGTTGATATCCATTGACTGTACTGAACCATCACATCAGGATCATAGTCTTCTATTTCATTTTTTAAGTGTGTTTGAAGTAAAGAACTGGGAAGGGGGGGGGGCATTTTTTGCACAGAAGGAGCATACAGGCTCGGTTATTTATATCATGTTACTGTTTTCATTAGATCATGGTATGTTACTTTAATAGAAATAGAATTTAGAAGCAATTAACATTTTGACTGTAAGTGTTGACACATACTGTAGGTGATCCTGATGATCCTACGAGTATACACTGTTTTGGTCGAAGAGATTCAAATTTTGAAAATCCTACTTTGTCTTCAGGATACTTCTTTTTATAGAGAGAATACATTTCAGCTAAATTCTTAAAACAAGACGCTTCTGTTCATATGTATTTTTTATGGTACTCATTTTACAGGTGACATGATAGTCAGAAATTATCAATTTAATTTTTTTTTTAATATAGCGTTTTTTCTACACTTCCCATCATTTCTACAAACTGATTTTTTTTGTGTGACATAAAGAAGGATTTATAATAATATTGTAAAATTTTCAAAGGAATCTATGATGGAGCAATACCTTAAAAAAAATACAATGCCCAGGTATCGAATTTATTTGAAAAAAATTATTTACATTTTTTTTCTAAAAAAAAAACTTATGATTACTCAATAAAAGAAGCATGAACATAAAAATATAAACATTCCTCTTTAATTTAAAAAAAAATCAAGGTTCTACTGCAAAAACTGTAGGAACTATTGCATTTTTAAATTATCAAGGAGCTCGTCCATTGAACACCTGAGTTCCTGGATCCATATAACTTCTTGAGACCATTACTGAAAAATTACTTAACCTGCAACATTTAAATTTTGGAAATATTCATATATCTAGGTAAACTTCAATTATACAAAATTTCAAAGTTTTCTGTGAGGGTGGGTGACATTTCCTAAAATTTCTGGATGATTTGATATGGAATGACCCCAAGGCCTTGTTTTCGTGGCTTCTTGTTGTGTTAATAAGTCTTCACGTCGTTCTAATAATATTCCATGAGTTCTCAGTGTCTCACTCTGTTTTTGTGATTAATTTATTAAATTTCAACAATGACAAGCCAACATAATCTAATGAAAGGATTTTATCAAGCTCTCCTAAACGCACAAATATTGTGATGATTTTAATACAGAAGATTGTGTGCATGGCTAGCTACAAATTCAATGTAAATGCTCGATCCGCCAAAAACGATATTCGTAAATCTATGCGTAAATTTTATATTTAAATGTATGCTGCGAATGATAGTTTTTGGCGGATCGAGTTTTTTTTTTTTTTTTTTTTTTTTTTTTTTTTTTTATATATATATAAAAAGAAACATACCAGGATAAAATTTAAAACATTTATAAAACAGATATATATTAGGCAGCCAAGTTTCGTCTCAATAAATAATGAGACTTTCTCGGTGGATGAACCCGGGTGATGATCTGAGGTGAATCTGGGGACATCTGGCGGTTATCAACGGTACTGTTGATAGGGACATCATCATCATCATCAATCCTTAGCTGGTGATTGGGGTGTAGGTTTATCTCGCAGCCAATACACTGTTGTAGCTGCCACAGGGTTCGATATATTATTTACAATATCTTTCCATTTCTTGCTATCAGTGGCGATGCTTTTAGCCACGTCTAGAGTCAGTCGTTGGTTTTTGATGTCCTCTTCAATCTGTTTGAGCCATGTTTTCTTTGGGGCTTTTAGATGAACTTTTCAGTTGGCAGATCTTTGCCGCCAAAGAAGACTATAAGGGAGCAGGGTGTTATCTATTCTGCAAACGTGGCCAAAACAGTGTAGTCTGCGTTTCTGGATGTAATCACAGATTGTTTGTTGGTGTTCACACCATCCACGAATTGTTTTGTTGCGGAGACATTCACGAATGGATATGCCTAGGATCTGCCTTAGGCACCGCATTTGAAAAGCTTCCAGTTTGTTAATGTCCTGTTTCAGTAAAATCCACGTTTCAGATGCATATAGAAGGATCGGTAGAATCAATATACCGAATAGCCGCATTTTGGTTTTAATAGCGATGTTAGCCTTTTTCCAAAGGCACCATTTGAGTGATGTAAAAGCTGCTGATACCTGTCCTATTCTATTGTGGACTTCACTTGTAGCTGCCAAATGTTCTTGTACTAAGTGTTCTTTCTGTTCTTATATTAATGAACCTATGTATTTAAATTGCTTTACCTGTTCGGGCTGGTTTCCATCAAGGTAGTGACAGAAACAGTCTCTGGAAGCACATGACATTGTATGCAAAGATCGGCACAGGCCCATCCTAACACATAAAGCCGCAGAGGAAACTGGAAACAGGAACATCTGAAAGAATAAAACCAAAAACAGGACAAAAGAAAAAGGGTGATGGGAGGGAGTCCTTCTTAATCTTGTAACTGGGCATGTTTTGATCGCTTTATAAATCCTTATTGGTAAATGCTTCTAACATACACACAATCTTTGTAACACGTATCAAATGTGGCAATAAGAACTGATTCTTTACATTTTCGAAGAAAATTATGAGGTGCAGTAGTTGAGAATGCGAGATTTTGTCATTCTCACATTTTGTGTCTGTTATTTTTAAACTACCATTCGCAGCACACATTAAATATAAAATTTACGAATAGATTTACGAATATCGTTTTTCTTTTTGGCAGATCGAGCATTTACATTGATCTTGACATTTACATTTACATTGTAAAGAATCAGTTCTTATTGCCACATTTGATACGTGTTACAACGATTGTGTGTCTGTTAGAAGCATTTACCAATAAGGATTTAAAAAGCGACCAAAAATGCCCAGGTACAAGATTAAGAAGGACTTCCTCCCACCACCCCTTTTTTTTGTCCTGGTTTTGTTTTTATTCTTTTAGATGTTCCTGTTTCCAGTTTCCTGTGTAGCCTTACGTGTTACGATGGGCCTGTGCCGGTTTGTGGGTGTACGATGGGCCTGTGCTTAACGATTTGCAAACAACGTCAACTGCTTTCAAAGACTGTTCCTGTCACCAGTGCCGTTGATCACCGCCAGATGTCCCCAGCTTCGCCTCAGATCATCTCCCGGCCTGGCTTCATGCTTCATCATGGAGTTTGGTTCGGATCCTTAATTCGGGGTTTACTTGCAGCCCTGCCATTTTCTGGTTCCTCATTAGCAGATTTTCCTTTATATTGACTGTTCCATGTGTAATTGTTCATCTATCGAAGAAGTCTCGTCATTTATCGAAACGAAACTAGTCTGTATGTGCTTTTATCTGTTTTAATCTAATGCCTTAAATTTTATTCTTGTGTATTGGTTTCTATATTTTAAATTATACGTAAATTTATACGTGAGTTTTTGCTAAATACAAGTATTATAAATATAACTTCATTTTTCCCATAGGATTAATGCTTCAGTAACCACGGTTTCCTTTGCCACTATGTTTTCCAGGAACTTAACTCCCATGTTAACTACGAATTGACTGTAATTCAATGGTCAAGTTACGGCTTCAGGACATTAGCAAAATATACAAGGTATTCATAATTAAAGTTCACATTTCGAAAGGCTTTAACTGGAGAACCAATCAGCTGAACGACTTCGTATTTCACATGAAGACGTCCTTGGCGATGGAATTTGTTTCGAGCAAAAAAAAATGCTTCAGAAGGTGACCCCCTTGGGCGATATATGGTATCGCAACACTGTAGTGGATACACATGATTCGTTATGTCAAGAACAAGTTCGATATTTCCCACGGTATCGGCAAAGTACTGAAATCGCAACATTGCATGTTTAACCACAGCATGTAGAGTGTCACTCGTAATGTTGTCAATATGACATGTAATGCTGGTCTTCAGGTCCCCTAAGTTGCCTAGGCGTTCACTAGGTCTTTGAGATGCCCCCAAAGCCAAAAGACTCAGGGGGGGGGGGGAAAATGTGCTGGCAAACGTGCTGGCCACGTTGTACCAAAATGGTGGCTGATAATTCTGTCGTTGATAAAAGTAGCCCGATGACATGGGTGGCGCTATGACTTGGGGAATGTTAAAGTGTGGGAATCATCTGGTTGGCTAATAGAGGTGCATAACGCTGGCCAGTAACTGTGCAGGTGACGGACCCTCAGGATCAAGCTTTTCGAAAAAGAAGGGTCCGACGATGAATGTGGATGTGAATCCACACCAAACGGTGGCCTTTGGTGAATGAAGTGGCAACTGTCGCAATACTTGTGCCTTAGGAGATGCCCAAATTCTGCAGTTGTTCGTATTCACATCAACATGCAGATGGGAGTGAGCTTCGTCAGTCCACAAAATGTTCCATGGCCTGTCGGTTTCCAGTTCAGTTCGAGCAAGAAACTGCAGAGCAAATGCTTCACGTCGGGAGTCAGTAATTACTGAACATTGCAGATCTTGTAGGGGTGCCAGTCAAAATGTGTCGTAGAACTTTAATGAAGAGTGCTTCCGGGTTTCTCTAATGACTGAAACACACCGTGCACTGCTGGTTCCAAGACGTTTGCCATCCTTTCTTCCAACACCGATACCGCTATACCCTCCACTGTCAATTGGTCGACGGTTTTCCGTTTTCTGTCAAGCTTCACCTGTAAGGAACCTGTCTCTTCAAATTTCTGGATCATTTTTCGAACGTCATTTGCGGTCATAGGGCCAGATTTTAGATCCCTTTAATGCCCTGAACATTCGCAATGCTGTTAAGGTACAGCTGTTATTTTTATAAAACAGCATCATAAGAAGTGCGCAATCCTTTGGTAACATTTCATTCTGCAATGAAGTGACGCATTCTTTATCCGTCTGCTTTTACAGCAGTTTTCAATCATGTGTCATGGCATGTGCATTTGTCATTTGCATTATCCACTACAGTATTGCAGCGCCGTATATCGCCCTAGCGGCCACCTTCAGATGAATTTTTTTATTTTTGCCAAACAAAATTCCATCGTCAGGGACATCCTCATGTGAAATCTGAAGTCGTACTTTTGCTGATTGGTTCTCCAGTTACAACCTTTTTAAATGTGAACTTTAACTATGAACACCTTGTATTTAAGTATAAATATAGTTCCCTAATTTTTATTAATGATTTTTAACAATTAGTTTTCGTTGGATATATTTGTTACGTCATTATTGTTTGTTAGAAGTTCGCTAGTTTATTTACATTTTATTTGAATAAATAGGCAAAATAAAAATAGTCGCACTAAATAATGAGCAAAATAATATAAGAAAATATGTATAGTATGATCTAAAATTTCAATTCATTTCCAATGTTTATTTTCTGAGAGTTTCCATTGCTACTAATTTTGTATCATTTAAAGCCTTAGATTCTCTGCCAATTTATTATACTCTATGTAGTACATTATAAAATTTAGAGTAAATCAACCACCTTAGTTTGTTTTTGTTTTGTCTTTTTCTTGTTACTGATAGACATAAATAATAAAAAAAAGAAAGAAATAGCAACAACCTTAATCACCATTCATTCCTTTCGAAACTTGTTAGAATTCTTTTATTTGCTTTTGAATATTTCAAAAGGAAGTTGGTACCACATCCGTTTTTTTTTTTGTGAGTCACATATCCGCTATTTTTCCGTCAGAAAATGCCGAGAAGATGATAAAGGAGGCATTTCTTCTGTAGTCTGACACTATAAAATCACTTGAATAATGATTGAGGAATTAAGTTAAACCCTGTGGCTCAAAGGATTAGGAGAATCTTTATTTAGTTATGTTAAAGATAGGATAAAAATGTCACATCTTGGTTAAGGATGTTCAAATATGATTAATTAATTATAAACAAGGGTTATGAAAAAAAAAGTGAAAAATGTTTAGAAAATTTGAATATTGATCTGACAAATGCGAAAATTTAAAATAATAAATTAATTGTTTGAAATAATATCTTAATTATTTTTTTTCATCCTTTTTATATTAAATATTACAAATTTATATAATGTGTGTGTGTGTGTGTATTTTGATAAAAATATAATTGGGTCATTATTTAATTCCTTCAGGTAAAGGGAAAAATAACATAAAATTATATATTTTTTTTTTCTTCATTTCAATAGCATACAATGAATATTTACTGTAGAATATCTTAGAATATGTATTAAATATGGTTAACAAATAAATGCAATTAAAACGTAAAAAAATCAATATTTGCCGCGAACCATAACCCAGAAGTTTGCGTGTATTATAAATCTGGTTCCAGTAGCAGTGATTTGAAAAATAAACTTATTATAATTTATATAAGACATTACAAAAATAGGTTGAAAATTTTAAAGTTCTTTCGTATTTAAATAAAATTTACAATTTTAAGTTAAAAACCAGATTGTAAAAAGACTACTCTATCGTAATTTATTCAATCATCTTCCAAACTTTTAATTTTAATTCAATAAACAAACTTAATAACCTTACATATAATTAATCTTGTACAAAAAAGAAAGAAATGAAAGAAAAAAAAATGTTTAGAAACATCAAATCAATCTGACAACGCCCCTAAATGGGATTTAATAATAAATCGAAACAAATCTTAAAAATGATTTCATTTAAAAACTGTTCTCTAAGATGTTACTGAAATGAAATGAAACATACATGAAAAAGCCAATTGGCGACTAAATTTCCATGTTATGTACTACAATAATAACTAGAAGAAAATTATGGCCGACACTCATGAATAATAAAATAAAAACCATTTATAAAGGCTAAAAATACAACCGGTTTCGTCCCGATCAACGACTTTGACGATTGAAATAGACGAAACCGGTTGTATTTTTAGCATTTATAAATGTTGTTTAATATTCTTGTGTGTTGGCCATAATTTTCTTCTAGTTATTTTTAACACACGTTAAAATTTAATCACATACAAAAATAATAATTTGAAATATAGCGATTTCCCTCATTCTAATTTTAGCCTGACTACGTATCTTGCTAATAGTCGTTCTGTAGCCTTCTGTGAAGAGTCATCGATGATCTACTAATCAGATCCAATACAGTTCGCAATTCACTCAGTACAGTGCTTTCAAAACCCGATAGATGATGGTCTGAAGAATAAGTTAGCTAAAATTATTATAAATATTTTTAATAATTATATACTTTTATTTTATATTTAAGTTTACTAGGAAATTACTGTAAATAACTTGTAAAAGTTAGTATGGCAAATTGCTTAATGGGTCATTCCACGTCAGATCACCCGATGAGTTCACCACACCATCACAGATTTTTATGAAAATTTATTTGCATATAAAGAGCCATAAGATAAGACATTCTGCAAAATATTGGATTTTTAGATCAAATATTTGCCGAGATATGAAGTTTTGAAGTTCTTTTTTTTTGTGCAACGCCCCTGTTTTATCCAAGAATTTATCTCTTTTATCCTTATATATTGTGAATTATCCACATCGACAATGGACTATTTATTTCATAAGCTACAACATATAAAATAGACATCCGTTTCAATGCGAGACAGCGTAATTGTAAAAATTTTATTGAAAAAAATAAAAGTCTTTCAATTAACTTATTTTCCTTTAATAAAAGTGTTTTTACATAGGTGTTACTTGTAATATTTTTTCTGACAATAAAAAATTAAAATACTAAACTACTGTTATTATACAGCGAGTTCTATAAATTTCACCAACACGTCTTCTTCCTCATCGCTCCGCTCATCTATACAGCCAATATACCAATCATCATCGTACACAACAGCAATATATACTCCTGTACGCAGTGCATCTGTGTTAAGACTTGTAATCAAAGATGAACCAATAACACTCACCTTTGTCCCAGTTTTGAGCTCATCTAAGGACAGGCGATATATCATCAATTCATCCTGGCTAACTGGCACAAATCTGTGGTGACTACGTGTTCCGGGTACAGTTTTTGCAGAATTCATTCGCCTCTGTATTGTTGCTGCATTATTTAGATTGTCAGTTTCTGATATGTAAAAAAAATGAATAGCTTGGATATTTTCTTTAGCCCAGATAAATAGATCATGTGGTGTCAAAATATGCTTACTTTCAGTAGCTTGCAAGCTTGCCCGAGCAACTAATCTCTTCACAGTTCCACCAATTCCGTCGCATTGGCTCTTCTCATGTGACGTTGAAAAAAATTTCCATTCGGCCTGAACATTGAAATCATCTTTATGTGAGCACAAGTTGGCAAAATTTTTGCAGTTTTTATATTGTGAACTTGCACCATCACTAAAATAATGCACGCAAGTTAATGAAGGTAGCAATTTAATTAAGTAACGAATGACCACTGAGATGAATGCATGAACTGTCGGGGCTGTAGGATCTCTAGAATCACTAACAATGCATATGCTACGACAATCCAATTCCGTACCAGTTTCGGTGATTTTTCAATGATACACTACAAAAGGATGTAGTGTAGCTTTGGATCTATCCCAGTGGAATTCTTGAACTGCATCTTGGCATAAAAATTATTAATTTTCCGCAAAATCCAACAACACAATTACCTCGTCAGGTGAAATAGTTTCTTTTAGTTGTTTCAAATAAGCAGCTTGTGATTTTGCTGTGAAGTGATGCACAGTCGAATCATAAATTGCATTGAATAGAGTATCCATAAAATCTTCAACTTTGCTTGTGATGGTAATCAATTTAGTTTGTCCATTGTGCACTTGTATTCACAGGTATCATCGGCATCTATCTCATTTTCGTCAAGTAATTTTTTTATGGTGGCCTGCAATTCTTCAAGTCCAGGGAACTTATCGCATCGTTGAAGCATACAACTTCTTGATTCAACGGAACAAACAAGCTTCCCGAACATTTCTTTATAATCAGTCTTTGTAGGTAGGGCAGACACCAATAATTTCAAATTTTGGTGGGTTTCACACACACAAACTGAATGTATACCCCTAGCTGCAACTGTAACACACCACTAGGTCGAAGGAAACAAAATTTTGAAAACCCAACTTTCATTTCATATCGAGCCTTAAACTCCAAATACAATTCTTTTAAGTTTACTAAAAGCAGGCGCTTTTGTTTAAGAATTCGTTGGCCCCCTGGTACTTTAACAGACACACAATCTTTTTTCCCAGGGCACACGCGGGAGAACTCTTCTTCCTCATAAATTTGTCTTACAGTTTGCACTGTAGTTTCCGGAAGACTTTTTCCCCTGCATTTGTGTGGTTCAGCTAATGTACCATGAGATTTTTTCAGAGCTCTGGCTTTTTTCACTGTATACTGCGAAACTTGAAATTCATTCATTGTGTGTTACACTGTCCAACTACTTGGTGCGAGAGTCAATATTTTGAGTTCTTCTTGTCGGGGTGACATTTGGCATTTTGCTTTTAAATCAGTCGTTAGCTGTTTTAGGTCGTCACAGCCTACACATTCACATTTTTTTTTCAGATGTTAATGGTCTTAATGATGTACTTGAAATGTCAATTAGTTGTGCAAATTTTTTGTGAATTGCTACACTTACTTGCCTTGCCTTCTTTTTTGTGTACACAATTCGGCTTCTCTTATTTATTGCATGTAACCGGCGTATAGCCCAATTTTGAAATGCTTTCATTCAGTTCACCAGTGTCCATTGGGGATTAAGCCTCTGATTCATTGGGCATTTGTACAGAAGATCCAACAGGAAAATGAATAATTTTTTCCTTATCACAGTTTGCTACATCTACTCTACATGAAACACACAATTTCTCACCAGGCTTCAATCTGTTGTGAATGGCGCACCCTGTGTGGTCTTTTGCAACTGCAAGTGTAATTGATCTCGGACCTTTGTTGATGTTCTTTTTGTGTTTATTAAATGGGTTGCAACAATGTCTTTGTAACTGTTCGTACTTTGAGAGTAGCAATTTTTGGTGGTGATGACAAACTGAATTGGCAGCAGAAATATCAGATAATCCAGACCTTAAAAGCATGAGTTCTTTTTCTTCTTCTTTGAATTCATCAAAACAATTCAATCGAACAGTTCTTGAGTAATTCTTGCTGTGACATTCAGTGTTTCAAAGAATTCCAAATGAACACTGAGCAACTGCTTCTGCCATGGTGCTAGCTGAAGCAGTTGCACCAGACACTTGAAAACAAAGTTCATGTGGGGAAATACTGAAAGTGAAACTTCAGCCCCCATAAACTGAAAGTGAAACTTTCGGGGAAAACCCAATCCAAAGAAACAGAAAGTGAAATTTTTGTAGGAAACTCAACCCCTAAACAGAAAGTGGAAGTACCCGGCCTCAAACAGAAAGTAAAAGTCATTCCCGCCCTTTCCACAATTGTATGATTTAAAACCAAAAATATGGAAACTATTTTGAAAAGAAGTGAGAAAAAAAATTTGGTTCTTTAGATATTTTGTCCTGAATAACTATTAGCTAATAATTTTGAAATTTATAGAACTCGCTGTATAATAACAGTAGTTTAGTATTTTAATTTTTTATTGTCAGAAAAAATATTATAAGTAAAACCTATGTAAAAACACTTTTATTAAAGGAAATTAACTTAGTTGAAAAACTTTAATTCTTTTCAATAAAATTGAGATTATTACGCTATCTCACATCGGAGCATTGAAACGGATGAATTTTCTGTTTGAATCGCCGTATTATCAAACTATTAGTTTGAATCAGTTTGAAAATAAGGGTTTTAGCTGGCTATAAGTGAGAGTTACTGCTTAAAGAGCTATGACTAAATTAAGGGGTAACTTGAATTTACTAAATAAATATGCAGTGACAAAGTAAGAATTGTTCGATATTTTTTTATGCGTTTTGATAAAACTATCAACTTTGCGATTTTTTTTCCAACTCAGGAGAAAAACATCATCTTGATTTTTTTTTCTCAGTTACTTTAGACCTTTTTCAGACTTGGGTTAAAATCTCAAATTTTTAATAGTTGTCCCACATGGCCATTTAATTTTTTTCCTAAATGCTTACATGCTATCTATTACTACAAAACTGTTAGTCCTAGACTAAATTCGTTGGAATTTTTGGATTTAGCATCAAAAAATACATGGGGAAAACAAATTTGGTTTCATTTGATTGATTAGGAGATGAGATATTCAAGGAAATATGTCAAAACAGGGGCGTTGCACAAAAAAAAAGAACTTCAAAACTTCATATCTCGGCAAATATTTGATCTAAAAATCCAATATTTTGCAGAATGTCTTATCTTATGACTCTTTATATGCAAATAAATTTTCATAAAAATCTGTGATGGTGTGGTGAACTCATCGGGTGATCTGACATGGAATGACCCTAATTGAAATTATTTAATTGTATATTTTGTATTGGTGAGGATTCATAATAAAAATTGTGAATCGGAAATAAAATAATATTTTGTTAATATTTAAATTTCAACTTGAATTTCACAGTTGTGATGATTTTCCAATTAATAAGAACGTAAAGCTTTATTGTTGGAATTAACACACAAGGTTGCAATAATTGTAACAATGCCGACAACGCAAATCGCGAGGAGCGAAACTCGTGCATGTAACTGAGCGTGAAACGAGTGGAACATTGACTCAGTGGAGGGAGAGAGGAGAGAAGACGATGAAGGCGGCAAAGATGGACGATAGATAAGCTACAGGAGTTAAAGAAGCAAAGAAGAATAGGAAATAGAATTCAGGAAGAAATATAGGAACGATATAATATCGAGTAAAGACTACAAAAAGAAATAATATAAAATATCCTGAAGTTGAAAAGATAAGTTATTCTTTTAGATTTTAAGTCGAATAGATAATTTTTTCAAAGGATGAAAAAATAGGCCTAATCTTCACCACGTGTGCAGTAGAGTTATTGCTTCATGAATATATGTGACTAATATATAATTCTATTTTATATGTTGTAGCTTA
Organism: Thereuonema tuberculata; assembly: GCA_023159025.1. Classification (NCBI taxonomy): domain Eukaryota; kingdom Metazoa; phylum Arthropoda; class Chilopoda; order Scutigeromorpha; family Scutigeridae; genus Thereuonema; species Thereuonema tuberculata. Next base: position 180,022,736 of record JAFIDM010009631.1, read on the forward strand.
TGAAATAAATAGTCCATTGCCGATGTGGATAATTCACAATATATAAGGATAAAGGAGATAAATTCTTGGATATCTGAAATTTCTTAAAAAGATTCGAATGTAAGGATGTTCGAATATTGCGGAATAAGCATCAATCCAGTGTATAGAAGAATTATCAAGTATAGTTGAAGATAATTTATTTTGGATCGATAAATCATGGATTATGTAAGTAGAGCCATATTTATTTTATTTTCGAATTTCGTAAAAAAAGGAGAAGATATCGGAAACAAGAATTTAGATTACAATTACAGATCAGCGAATAAAGTTCAGGAAGTAACAGACTGATATTTGATTAATGACTAGTTGAAATGAAACAAGTGAACTTTGTATAGGATAGAGAAAATATCAGTTCCATAGTTATTGTGAATTGAAATAGATCGCAAGGTGAAAAGCTGTTAGAATAGAAATAGGCAGTGGCGTAGCGTGGGTTTCAGCCGCCCGGGGCGTAAGCCAAATTCGCCGCCCCCTTTTTTAGATATTTAAATTTTGCCGCCCCCTTATTTAGATATTTAAATTTTGCCGCCCCCTTTTTTAGATATTTAAATTTTGCCGCCCCCTTATTTAGGTATTTAAATTTTGCCACCCCCAAAAGTGCCGCCCGGAAAGAAAATCATGAATTGTAGCAGGTTAATTGAGTCGATGAGAATTGGACGACTGATGTTGCAGGTGTTATTAGACAATATTGAACTCTATTCTGTGTATGAAAGAATTAATTCTCGCTGAATATTCGTCGTGAACAATCCGAGCACAAAATAAAACACGGGGAATTACCGCAAGGCAAAAGTTCCGTACTCATTTTAATCTGTCCGAATTGTAGGTGCAAAGAAATGGTTCAAATTTTTAGTTCAGATTACAAGATATTATTATTTATTGTGAAATTTTGCCGCCCCCTAAAAGTGCCGCCCGGGGCGGGCCGCCCCCACCGCCCCCGGCACGCTACGCTCCTGGAAATAGGCCTACCTTCTTTTTCTAGATTCATTGCGAACTTTGGATATAATTCACAAAGGTGAAAAGTCATTAAGATACAAGAACTTTAAACAGTTAAGAAGTTAAATTAATATAAAGTAAAAGGACATTCTTATAGAAAGAACTGTCTACATATAGGAACTGTGTGTGTTACAAGGAAGATTTCTCAGAACTTATTTAAGTGTGAAAAACCATTATATAAATGTGTGAACTTAAAGCGTAATAAAATTATTGTTTGATAAACGCGATAAGTAACTTTCAGTATAACAATTAAAGATAGATGTACATTTATCATAAGTGGAAAAAGGAACGTAATATCCTCTGCTGGATCTATTCTAAGGTTTTAAACTCAAATATTGTTTTAGCATAAGTTAATTAATTTTTCCATCCACAGTATTGTAAACTCTTCTAGTTTACTGTTAGTTATTAAGAACTTATTAAACTCATTAATGGAAAAATCTCTCATCCGTGTATGTTTCTCTTCCATTAGAAACATATTACAGTCTGTATAATAAAGTCAAAAAAATGCCACAGTGTTAGTGAAGTGTACCCACTACCGTTGCACAATATAGGCCTACAACAATCTACACATTTTACTTGTGTTATATCGTTAAATGTCACATAATTCTTATTCAAATTAAACTTCAGAAAAAATATTTTGAAATGACGCGAAAGTTATTAAAATCAAATTTCTTAAAGGGGAAATTAATATTTTCTATTAATATATCTAACAGAATATTAACCAATAAAATGATGAAATCTGTCCTGTTAACATTGATTATTTACTACTACTACTACTACTACTGGAGAATGGGCCCCAACGGACCACGCGCTAGCCCCGCACCCCCTCACAAGGTCAGGACAATGCTAGGAAAATTGATTATTTATTTTTAATAATATATCTTATAATTTCATTCCGACTAGAAAGTATCCAGAAGAATTCTTCGTTATTTTATTTTTTATATGATAATGTATTTCAGCATTTAAATCAATTTAAAATTAATTATACTCTGTCCACAGAACCGTGGCCACCGAACGGCTAAGGGGCCACGGTTCTTTGGACAGAGTATAAGTAGAGGAAATTGTAAGATTTCAAAACCACAAAATGCTTCTTTTAATGTGATTTCACCGTACTATGTAATATCATGAATTTGCCAAATTTACGTATTTTGAGGTTTCAAAATATAAAGTTGAGGTTCTTATGGTTTGTGTGATAAGGAATAGCGATTTTGTTAAGTGATTTTTTTTTTTCTTTTTATGTACTCTAATTGAACATGAAGATAAACATTTATAATATACTGTATATATATATATGCCCTACGTATTCAAAGACACACATACTATACAGGATATTTATATTAACTTAAGTTGTCTAGATTTTTATTATTAACTGGGATTTAGTAATATCTGAAAATGTCTTAAAGTATTTATCTATTTTTTTATTAAACGGAAGAAATTGAGTTAAGAGTCTGCAAATTGAATTATTTCGACTAGAAAATGGAAACCATATTGAACTTTAGAATCAATATTGTCTCTGCAATTTCTGACTTGTCTCGAATCATCTACTGTAAAGAATGTAAGAAATTGAATAACACAAGTATCGAGAATTTGTATCTCCATTTCGGGAAAAGACCTTCTTCTGCCTGTTTTTGGAATAACTACATTGTATTAAGAATTGAACATAAATGGTAGGTTATTGTAGTTGAGACATGTGCAGTTATAGATGATGATGTAAAATGATCAAAAAATAAGTTAAAAGATCCCAGTACAGGCTTCTGTGGTCCTTTGGATCACAGGAGGTGAGGCTCCCGGCGTTCCATGACCTATGGGATTAATAAGTTGTAAGCCCGCCTTTAACACCCCGGGATACAAACCGGTACCCATTTTACAGAAGGCTGGGTGGCCCCTAGGACTATCTAGTGGGGAATTCAGCTTGAAAAAATGCCTGATCTCCGTCGACGATTGATGCCGGCTCCTCCAGTCCACAGTCAAGAGGGTTACCACTTGGCTACTGGGCTCATGGCCTTATTTTTTAAAGAAGTTATAATATTCCGGAAGAATGTCTACGTTTTTTATCAATGATTTCAAGTTTACCTGCATAAACGTACCTGACTGCAAATTTACAAAATTAAAAACTTAAATTAAAACTTAAAAATCTCTTAAAATTAAAATGAAGAATATAAGTATTTTTTTTTTAAACTTTTACGAATAAATGTAAGATTTGTAACTTGAGAAAGGTCTACATTAACCACTCCAACCTAAAGATCCATTTACATATAAAAAAGTAAGCCCTTCCTATTAATTATTAGTGTTTATTATTATAAGCAAATTTCTCTCCTGATCTTAATTTTAAAAAAATTGAACTGCTCTAAAATTACTAAAATTAAATTATTAAAATTAAATTACTAAATTACCAAATTTTTTTTTTTTTTTTTTTTTTATTTATTCATCAAAATATTACATTACAGTCCTACTAGGTTAATTGACCTGTGTTGTAGGTGCTGTGAGTTAAAATGATATCAGAAACAAAAATGGTCCTATATACATTTAGAGTAAATAATTTTACAAATAAAATAAGAATAAGCAATATTTCAAAATTTGAAAATAAAAGTTATATATAAATTTTTATGATATCTTATAAATGCATAAATTATGAGTACATAATACATGTAAAGTAAAGTACATAAAGTATACAAAATTAATCCTTTTTTTTTTTTTTTTTT
>JAFIDM010009631.1:180058396-180071243 GCA_023159025.1 Thereuonema tuberculata
TCAAATTTTATTTTGAAGTTTAACTTCAACTGTTCTTATTCTTACATGAATTGGAGCCCGAGCTGTTGAGCAACCTTATGAAATAGTAGGCCAAATCTTCACTGTTATATATTTTCTTTGATATATTTTTATCCCTATATCCTTAAAAATTTACTAATATCAAGAAAGAATATTCTTGTAAATAGAGCTTAAATCTATCGCATCCTCTGCCGCCTTGATAACTGTATTTGAACATCTTTAAATCCTAAATTTAACTCATAATTTCTGCCAAGTTAAAATATTCATCTTTATGTTCTTTTTAATTTACTTCCATTTATATGGATAATCCAAAAATTTTGGTCCTTTCGTACTAAAAACCCTATATTTTACCAAAGATAGAAACCGACCTGGCTTACACCGGTCTGAACTCAGATCATGTAGAATTTTAATGGTCGAACAGACCACCACTCTTAGATTCTGCTCCAAAAAGGAATTCTAATCCAACATCGAGGTCGCAACCCTTATTGTCGATATGAACTCTCAAATAAGATTACGCTGTTATCCCTACAGTAATTTAATCAATTAATCAAAAATTTTGGATCTTAATTAGTTTTTAACTCACCGCCCCAGCAAAATAAACACTTACTTTAAAACTACCTCTCATCAACAATAATTTATAATAAAACTTGATAGGGTCTTCTTGTCTTTTGGTTTCATTTTAGCCTCTTCACTAAAAAGTAAAATTCAATATTTAAAAATAAAAAAGTTGCTATTACGTCCAACCATTCATTCCAGTCTACAATTAAAAGACTAATGATTATGCTACCTTCGCACGGTCAAAATACCGCGGCCATTTAATATTCATTGGGCAGGTCAGATTTCTCATCACCTTCAAGAAACCATGTTTTTGATAAACAGTCGAATAACCTATTGCCGAATTCTTAAATTTTATTTTTACTTTTCTTACTATTTTAATTTACATCTACTTATATTAACATAATATTTAAACTTCACAATTACAATTTCTACTTAATATAAAAAAAATCAATAAAAAAATCCTAACACAACTTTTATGTTATATAACTAACTCTAAAGAAATTGCTGATTATAAGCATCTAATCAATAAAAAAATTAAAATAATATTAAAATTTTCAAAGCTAATCCCTTAAAAAATTTCTATCCTTTCAGGACACATAATTAAATTATACTCTTAAGTAAGAGTATATCCTGTTTTTCGACTAACATTTCATTTCTATAATAAAATTTTTATCAACTTTAAAACGTTAATATATTATTATTATAACCCAAAACAATTCGGGATAACTAAATTCATAAACATTTATTGTTAACCCCAACATTTAATTTAGGTCCAACATTGGATCAGGCAGGAAGTAAAAATAATTATGTTAGAAAAAGATACAAAAACAAGAAAAATACTGGAAAGCATAATAATCAGAAACTCAAGAAACTTAAATTACAATAGAAGCAAAGGTTTGGAAGTTGAGAGTATTTTCGTAAATTTAGCTAGGGAAATGGTAAAAACTCATATGAACAAGAACAAAAAAAGTGTAATAATCAATGAAATTAAAAAATTATGATTATTATAATGATTGTTAGTAAAATAAAACAATTGTATTAAAATTAAGAATTGTTGAATTTGAAACAATTGTAAATATAATAATATGTTAGTAGCATTTTAAGGATAAAATGCTAAGTTTTGTTAACAACTATGCTAAGAAATTTTTTGTAATTTGATATCACCTGACTATACATTGTAATCTTGAAGAAGGAAGATAGAAAATTCTTCCGAAAATTCGATAATAAAATGAAGTGTAGATGAAGTTTTTTCAATATGTTACGATGTGATTTAAAGAGGAAGTATGGATTTAAAATTGATTTCAACTGTTAAATATTCTAACAATATACGGGTGACGAAAATAAAAACACATTTTCAAAAAACATCGAAAATGCTTTTAAAGGATGTTCTGAACTTTAATTTTTCAGACACTGAAATATATTATCAAATCCTTTCGTATTGACGATAATCCTAGGAAAATGCATTGGAAATGATACTTTTTATTTAGGTATCATTCAATAAATACCTAGAATGGAATCTTCTGAAATTTCACCACTGTACGTATGAAGCTTTATAGTTTGCAATTTAGTCCGACACTTGTACGACAGTCGAATAAAATTTTTATTTAAACTGCATCAACCAAAATGGCTAATCTGTCATGAAAATTAGCTTTACAATATGAAGAGACGATGGATGGTACCCATCAGAATAAATTCACTTCTATAATCACCCGCTATATACAAGCGGACAAAACTCAAGCAATAAATATGATACTGAATAAAAATGTCACTCCTCCCCTAAAAAAAAATCGTAAAACAACATAAAATTAAATAGCAGAATGTAATAAATGTCTGCAAACAAAGCCTATGAGGAATAAAATCTTACAATTACCAGTAAGATTACTTATTGAAATTCAAACTTGGAGAAGGGGAGTGTAGAGTTTCTTCTAGGTTCAACTTCTGTGATTTTTTTTTTTTTTTTCCATAGTAAGTTTGATATAGAGGAGATAGAAAAGAGATTCGGTTTGCTAAAGCTGTGCTAAACTGTTTGTGTGACAAAGTAGATTAATGATTGTTAGAACGTGTGTGTGTGTGTATGTGTATTCCCTCCCCCCCCTCTAATAACTTATGAATCGCTGAATGAATCTTTATGAAATTTGATATGTATATTTCACAACATGAGACAATCTAACTAACTAACTTATGAATCACTGAATGAATCTATTTTAAATTTTTTGTGTGAAAATCTTTCGAGAAATTAACACGAAAAGACAACAAAAATTCCCGAAGAAAAGCATTTGAACCAAGGATTTCTATCAACACATAGGATATAATTAATCTGCATTTTAATCCTCTTAAAGTCTACTCGACGATTAATATGTGATTAAAATTACCGTATTGTCCGGCGTTTAAGACGACCCCCAATTTTTCCAAATAAATATAGAGTTTGGGATATACTCGCTGTATAAGTTTCAGCACCCGGCGTATAAGACGACCCCCGACTTTTGAGAAGATTTTCCTGGTTTAAAAAGTCGTCTTATACGCCGGACAATAAGGTAATTGGATTTTCACAGTTTAAATAAAGAATGCGGATTTAATAATCTGTTTTTCAGAAAAAAAATATCTACTGTTCAGTAGACATTACAAAAAATTACATTCACTTGTTTTATTACAATAAAACAAGTGAATATAATTTTGTGCTAAAGTTTAAATTTAGGGCGACCCATAATAATATAAAAAAAATTAAAAATAATATTAAAAAAAAAAACTACATTAACATAAAAAAAAAAAAAAGTTAGGAAATAAATAAAAAAAAGTTAGGAAAATAAGAAAAAAAAATACGCGGTTATTGAGAAAAAACGATTAAGAGAAAAACAAAAACAAAAAATAAATAAGCTATATCACAAACTTCAGTATATGAGTCCAAGATCTTAAGCATCAAGCTATAGCCTAGCTGACAACTGAAATCAAATGGTTGCATTTCAAACATTTAAGCTAATAGAGGAAATCCAATGAAAACAATGCCAAATATCTCGAACATGGGGGGGGGGGTCCCTGAAAATATCCCATTCCTACGTTGTTTGGGCCTCTGAACACGATGGTCGATCCGACCATTCGTTCGGGAGTCTTTTGACAAGAATGCCAAATATCTCGAACATTGGCCCTGGAAAATACCCAATTCCTAGGGTGTTTGGGCCTCTGAACACGATAGCGAATTCCGTTTGTCGATCCGACCTTCCGTTCGGGAGTTGTTATGGATGGACAGACACGGACGGACGGACAGGTCAAACACAATATCTACCGATTTTGGTGACTATCACAATACTGTAGCTCCCAAATGGGTCGCTAAAAAAATCAAACCGGAGACATTTCATTTGTATTTGAAAAAAAAATTAAAATTAAACGCAACATTTTAAGAAAATTATGCTTCAAGTTCTTTCAGTGACTTTGTTACTTTTAAGAAGTCACAAGAAAAATCCTTCATGCAGAAAGGCGAATTCTGATAAAATGTTTCTATTATTGATGATTTATTTCACTGACTCATCATAGTCTGTTTAGTTTTTATGAATTTTATTGAGTTTTAAAGCAAAATAATTTTTCTATGCTACTTAAGCTAATCAATAAAATTCGTACATTAAAAAAAATGAAAATAAAATAACATTGGCTCATTTAAGTTTTAATATTAATAATCTTGTGCAGGATACAGGATTGCAATAAGAATTACAAATTTCTCTCGGCTGCTTGTTTTTCAAATATTACTTAATGGACAATATGCAAATTTATATATTGGATAGTAAAGTTCAACTCATTTATCCTCTTCTAATCTTTTGATCTTATTATAACAAAAATCAATTGTAAATAGGAAAATTCATACCTGTCCCAGATGACACAAAACAATTTATAGAACATGAAGCCCTTAATTTTTAATGAAGAAATATTTGGAAAGTATCAATCTAGAATAAACAAAGAATTTAAATACAGTGTTAAGCTATATTTACACCAAGGATCTGATGCTGATACAGATTCGACAAGTTTATCTCTATTTAAATACTTTGGATTTTTTACATTTTCTGGGATTGGTATTCGGCAAAAGTGTTTATCCCAAGAAATCTATGTCTGCAATATAATTTTCATAATGGCAATACGGTTTTAAATGGCAATTTAGGGTGGCATCTAAGGAGAACTGCTGACATTTCTTATTATGAGTTATGTTGTTTTAATTTTTAAAGGAGAGAAAAGGAAGCGATAGAGAATTAATGCTTGAGAATTTTTTTTTTTTTTTAAAAGTAAGAATAGCTATGGTGCTTGTACATCAATAATGAATAATTTAGAAAGTGAAGATTGACAAAGATTTCGTAAGAAGAATTATTGATTTTAATTTGGACTAGTCATAATTTTCAATTTATTGATAATAATTACACAAGCAGAACAGTTCGCGTTAACTTTGAGATATTTGACAACCAGCGATTCATTTGGTTGATTAATGTATCTGCATTATTTTGAATTGAAATATTATTAGTTCCTTTTATTTTCGCGTTTTTGGTTGTGTCCGAATATAATTCACGAGAAACATCCTTCATTCATCTCTTCCTCTTTCTTTCTTTTAATTCCTCTATTAATTCGATTGCTTAACTTTTGATCATTCCACGAATAATAATACATTTTTTGAAGCTCTGAACTAAAGATTTGATGACTATGATGACAATAAAAGAAATATTTGATTTCAATAGAGAATTCAGAGAATTGGATTCGAGTAGAGATTATTTGAGAATTATGATAGTGCGTTTGAAAATTAATTCGATGAAATGCTCTTACAGATTATTTGCTCAATAATCCTTTTAATTGAACCATTATTAACTTATTTTCAATAAAATAGCAAAAGAAGTCAATTCACAGTTTTGTAATAAACACAGGAACAAAAGACCCTATACAATTTGCAATCTATCAAACGCTTGCGTTATAATGACAACCATTGATTGGGAAGCAAAACTCATTTATTTAAGGCGTTGTAATGAAAAGGCTCACTGGAAATGCTTGGGCTGCAAAACTTCAGCCCAATTCCTATCATGGCCTCTCGGTATACAATTGGCATGCAATGGGCTTGAAGGAGAGTTTTTGCAGCCAGTGGAAGCGACACCCACATTAAGTTCATTTAATATGTGTTGTCTGTCTAAACATCTGTTGTCCATTCGGGCGATTCTGAGGAGGTGGTCAGTAATCATCTTAAACTAAAAACTCGATTTGAACTCGAGATTTGGCTGTGAAGGACGATGTCTTATTCAACTTGAAAATTTATATTTTTTGTTAGTCTATTGTGTGCACGACACTAAGAGGATTGAACGAATCTCCTTTGCTATATTGCATAAGCAACTCTGAGCACGATTATTTTGGTTTTCCATGTTCCTTTTCCGTTAAAACTGACCTTCTTTACCTAATGCTAAGTCCCCACTCTGCTATTGATATCTAAGGTTATTCCTAGTTTTACTACTACTAAATTTACTTTTTGTAATTTTTTTTTTATTTATTAATTATTTATTTAATATTAGTTTATTATTTAATTATTTATTACTTAATTTATTAATAAATTTAATGTGTTTTGATATGTAATTGTCTTATTCAATGCTTAGAGATCAGTAAATTCATTTCCAAAACAATGAAACAAATTGAAAGCCATAAAACAAATCCATATCATATCGGAAGCGCAGTGGTGCCTCAAAGGATAAAACAAACAATGAAAAACTCACCAATGAACCATTAGTGAGAAAATTCATGTGCCATTAATGTACAGGCCGCAGTGAATTTTTTAATGCAATAAAATTCAAACTGCGCGTTTGAATTATTAATAATAACAATAGATGAGACCAAATTATTTACAAGTGATATGCTGGAACAGCTGTTTCACGCTCGTTGGTGATCATCAGCCAGGAGTAGTCACTGTAAATAATAGTTTTATCCTTTGTTTTATCCTTTGAGGCACCACTGCCCTTCCGATATATCATTCTTAGCAGCCTCAGTGCGAGACCTTGTTATTTACAGTGACTACTCCTAGCTGATGATCGCCAACGAGCGTGAAACAGCTGTTCCAGGATGTCACTTGTAAATAATTTGGTCTCATCCATTGTTATTATTAAATCCATATCATATTCATCTACATTATGATGGCGGGAAAAACAAACAAACAAGTATTTTGTTTATTCATTTCAAGTAAACAACTTGATGTGTTTATTATTCGCAAATAAGTTTATAGTTTAATCTTTATAGGTTAATGGAAGTGTAATGCTTTTTAATTAAAAATTATTGAACGCAAGTGAATAATTTGCAAAGGTGGCCAAATTTATTGCAACATCAATAATCTTCTTTAATTGTCAAATCAATGATGATGATCATTAAGTTTTCCAGATCATTTACAGTATTTACAGTAGACCAGTGTTTCTCAACCTTTTTTGCTTCACGGAGCATTTTCATTTTTGTAGAAATCCTGCTGCACGCGAAATTTGTCATTGCGTTAATAAAATCCTTTGGAGAAAAATACGTGAGATTTAACAATGAATATAACAGTCTCATTTGTAAACATTTAAAGATACCAGAAATATTTTTTACAGCTGATTTGAAAGGTGATTTATCCTTATATTTAGAACGAAACGTTTGCCCAAGTTATTTGATTTAACTCTAGATAAGAACATTTCGCTAGTGTGAAATTAAATGTTGATTATAGATTTATTTTCACGGCAACCCAAAGGCATCCTCACGGCACAGTAGACACTCCGCAGTAGACAGTTTGCATTGTGTTCTGCAAATTTTTTGCCAGATCGAAGATGATGCTTTATCAGAAAGATTTAAATATAATAGTTAAAACTAAACAAAATGAAAATAAAGGAGAGGAAAACTTGAACAACTTGATTTAAAAACTACGAACATTTAAGAATTTCATTGATTAACTGTAGGGGAGACTGGGGTCAATTGTAACAGGAGTCAATTGTAACAAGCGCTCTGTAGCCTAAGCAAACTTTCATTAAATCCCAATTTTTGGCATGGGGATTCGTCTTATATACAAGAATGATTCACCGAAAAAAGACATCGGCTACTCAATTTGTTCTGAAGATAATTATAAAAACATCGTTTTTACTGCTAAAAGTAAGTTTCCTTAGTCGTACTAATTATCAACTGCAACCAAATGTATTAGAGATAAAAATGTGACAATTATATATAAAGAAGGCAGATAGAAATGCTACATTTCTGTGTCACAAAATACGCTATGGCTGCATCCTGCGCTAAATAATTGAACACCACATGTGAATTGAGCTGTTGGGGACGATTGTAACATTGCTGATGGGGACAATTGTGCCCATTCTTTATATTTTTGTTTTTAAGCCAATATTCTGTATAGATAGGCCTACATTTTAAAAATTAAATTACAGTTTAAAATGGAAAAATAATATGAACTCAAACGTTGCAAAGCCTGATGAATAAATAAAGATATAAATACATGATTAATTAAAAAATATTAAATATTATCCTACTCATTTTATTTCTATGAGCCCAACTCATATTTATTTAAAGCCCTATTGAAGTAATTATAATTATATAATTATAATATACAAAAACAAAAGCAACAATATCAAGAGCACTGCAAGTAGGGATATCTACATGCCAAAACGGAAAGCCAAAGGGACGGCCAAAGAATAAAAGACTCATCAAAACAGCTCTGCAAGAAGATTAAGACTAGTAATCAGGCTGCAATAGATTCCTCAGATGAAGAGGAAGAAACATTTTGCTTAGTGTGCTGTGAAGTTTACAGAAACAGCAAACTAAATGAGAAATGGGTTCAGTGCCTGTCTTGCTCCGAATGGGCACATGAAGATTGCACTCCTGGTGAAGCATTATATTATTGCCAAAATTGTGATTCTGATAATGATGATTGAAATATAGAACATTGTAAACGAAAAGTAACCTCGGTATACTGCATTATCTCAATTACATTTCCTCCTGCTATCTGTTACAATTGCCCCCTACTACTGTTACAATTGCCCCCGATTTGGGGTCAAATGTAACACTTGTAATGTATCCATATAAACATATTTTTTGTCACTTTTATATCGGTTTGACGAGTTGTCAATTTTTGTGTAAATGCACGTAATGTTGAAGAAACCTTACATAATTTTCATTTCTGTATATGTCCGATTATTTTCTTGAAAAAAAAAATATTAGTGACAAATGTTACAATTGACCCCAGTCTCCCTTAATATTGGAAAAATAAAATCTTACCATTAACAAAAAATTAGCAAATTTAGCAAATTTGAATTATGAATTTTGTTATAAAAATTGCTTGCTAAAGACTTTTCTGCTTTAATAACTTCATTAATCTTTCTCCTCCATTTCGAGATACAGTGCCATAAGATTAACGATAATCCTATAATCTCTGAATGAGACAGTCTGGAGACATCCTGCAACTAAGAAATGCTTACTAATGAATGCTTATATTGAGGAAAAAAAAAAGTCAGTGAAGATCTTTCATAGTTTTACTAAGAAATAAGAAATTACAGATATTAAAAATAATAATAAATACAAATTTTTAAATAAAGTTCTTGCTTTACCATATTTTTATTTTTTTTATTTTATTTTTATGTCACTATGACTCTTTTTTCTCCAATCTGCAGAGGAGAGAGAGAGAGAGAAAATAATTTTAGGTTTTACAAAATTTCACAAACAGGTTAAGCAAACAGTATTTCCTAAATGGGAGGGAAAATCCAGAGAACTGATTGCCTGGCGGTAGATCACCTACGCCTACTCTTAAAGGCAATCTCCAAAATTGTAATCTATTTAAAAAACAAAAACAATTAACAATAGAACCATTGAAAGAAATTTCTACATACTAAAAAAATAAAAATTTCTCATGGACCCATGATTATGGGTGTGGGAAATAGTGCTCCCAAGACTGCCTTCATTTCAGAACAGTTGCTCCGAACAGAACGAGCAGAACAACATTATTTTTTAGAAAATCAAAATATCAGGATCAAATTGTTTCTCTAATTAATTCAAAAAAATATATTATTATTATTTTAAAATGAACGAATTTTACAATGTTAATAAATGATAAAAGATCAATAAAAACAGTAAGAAAAAATGAAAATTCAAAAAGGTTAGATAAATGGTTTAAATATGAGTCAGAAAATTCTCCTTTAAAAATTTAATAAGTCAATTTTCTTCTTTCTTTTTTTTATTTTATTTTTTTTCATATTTTTTTCTTTTGGATAATTGAAACCTATGTATTATATGTAATTTGTAAGCTTTATCTATCACTTTTTTTAATTTTTGAATTAACTTTTCAATCTTTTTTTTAGTAATTGCTATAATTTATATTTTCATTTTCAGGTAGCTTCTTTTTTATTCTGTTGTATGATTTAAGCTTTATTATGTGTTTTTTATAATCTTTGAAATTTTTCCCTTTTTTATTATTGTATTCGTTATTATGTAGTATTTATTTAATGAATTATAAATTATATATACTTGGTATTTATTTTTATTCTCTGGTTTTTCGTATAAATTACGAAGATCACTTGCTATCACTGTCAAACCGCATGAGGAAATTTTTCAGGAACAGGCGTTCTGCTGAGCTTTCTGTGCGTTGCATTCAGCTTAATTCTTTCTGTTCTGTTCTCAGACAATATTAATAAGAAGATTTGAACCTTACGTGGAAGAAATGGTAAATAACTCCAAGTGCAGCTTTAGGAGTAATACAGGAGCTATGGATCAAATTTTTGCAATTAGACAAATAATTGAAAAAGTTCGATGAATTTGATATTGATGTAGGCCTACACTTGATATTTGTTGATTTGGAACAGGCCTATGACCGTATAGCAAGAAAATGATAAACATTTCGTAAGAAGTAGGCACACCAAGAACATTACTTAACTTGTTGAAATGACCCTTAAGGATCAACTGGTAAGGTGTGTAAAGAACTGAAACAAGGAGATGATCTATGTACTATTCTATTTAATTTAACTCTAGAATTTGTAAACAGACAACAATCAATTACACCAAATTATTTAATAGACATTAATAATGATTTTCTGAAAGAATCCTCAAAACGAGGAAGACCAAAGGAAGAGATGATGTTATCGAATATTTAGACAATTTTTGATGCTATTCAGTATTTAAGTATGAGGAGCTGGAGAACAAATATTGAATTTAGCAGGATTTGGGCTTTAATTATGCAGAAGGTCAGGGCCCCTCAAGGGCTGTAGAGCCATAGAAAAATGAAGGAACTGGAAATAGCTTAATAAAGTATTTTTTTTTAACCAGTCAAAAAGTTTTGGTCCTAAATAAAATAGCTCCTAACACATAATGTATATAATCTAAAATCTAATCACCGATACCCGTACTGTAAACACATCACAATAATACTGCAATGAAAATTGCGGTGTATTATTAGTTGAGCTGCAAAATGGGTCTTAAGAAGACTAGGACTTAATTTGGATGTAAAATTATCAAAATGAAATGAGATCAAGGCGATAAGGTTAAACCCTTTAAATAGAAAATTTATTGGAGATTAGTGCCTTATTCTTCGAATTACTTAAGGGCACCGTATTGTGACGCGTAAGATGGGTATATATAATGTAATGTAATGTAATATGATTTATATGTCTACCTATCTTTACAATTACATTGTACATGATTTAATAAGATGCAATTATAAACTTTCAAATATGAAATTCATATAGATTAGTACATTAAATCTTTGAGTTACTCTATGTCATAGTATATACATAATAGATATTTTTATGGGAAAATTATTTTCTCTTTTGAAAATGTAACAAAAATGTTACGAAACATGTAAAGAGCACTGTTTTTAAACAGGTGCGTCGGCTTGGACATTGTATCTTATTAACATTCAACGCACGTTAAAAAAATATGAATAAGTTTAATAAACATTTTTCCCATAAAAAATATCTATTATGTATAAATTATATGACGGGATTTTTTCAGTATTTACGCTTGAAATATGTCATAGTATTTGACCATTATTGTATAGTATCCATAGACAGAAATATAAACACCAAAATCTAATCAGTGCTGGGTAAAACATTTAACTTTCAAATTTAAACTATATATTTAATCTATACTGATTTAAACTACATTTAAACAATATTGATCAGTGCCTTTTCCTTCAAGTTAGAGTATCTACGTTCATTGTTTTGAAACGTAGACCCTTAATAAGACTTGGGCCTATACACGTCAAAATCTAATCAGATCATAACATTAATACAACTCTTAAATATAAAGTTTTGTCCATTAGATTCTCAATAACAGACATCCACGCACAAAGACATCATTCCAAAAACAGACAATATTTGTTTAACATTTTTTTACATATTTTTTTTTAAATCAGGACATGGATATTTAATATGACTAATATTAAAAGTAAAACTAAGTGATTAAATGTAGTAGAAAAAAAATACCTTCAAATTGCTTGTTATTTGCATTATTATTTTTCGTTATTTTATGAGGAAATTAAAAAAAAAATATTTCGAGATGGTATGTTTACTTTTTCAGCTACGTATTTTATTACCAATTAGTGATTTATATGGCAAGATTTTGTTATTCAATTTCGGTTTTGTCTAAGCTTTTCCTCAATATGTTCAAAACTAGTTCTGAATTATCTCGTGCATCATTATTAAAATGGAGACATTTGAAAAATGAGACTCTTAGAAAATGACCTCTTTCGGATTTCTCAGACTTCTATACTGCTTCTTCTATGTAAAAGTAGATAAAATGAAATGAATTTTTGTTTAAAAAAGCCCTTAAAGATTGCATAAGTAACTTTCAAATCTTTTCTAAAGCTTTTAACTTAGTAAGGCTTCTTTAAGAGCCACTCTATTTATTAGAAATGCGAACACTTTCTGTGCCTACATTTTACTTTGATTTCATTCATTTCCATTCCTGGAAGTTGATAGCAATGCTGTAGAAGCAAATGAACGGAAACTGAACTCAGCAGTCAAAACATCAGTCAATGAATAGGTTAACTCTCAAGACTTACAGAAAATTAGAATGATTGAAGTTGGAGATTTTGATTAAAGTCCGTTCTAAGGATATGCAGTTTCCAAATGACAGGAACAGCAGGACTTGATTGCTTCACTTTTTTTTTGAAAGCATTTGTCGGAAAATTATTTCTATTTATAAAAATAAATGCTTTCCTACTTAAGTATTTGAGTTATTGGTTAATACCAAATTCTTCTACTTCGTAATAAGGGGTCGTCCATTAATTACGTGAGGTCAAAAGGGGGCGGGGGGG
>JAFIDM010009631.1:180071643-180091567 GCA_023159025.1 Thereuonema tuberculata
GGGGGGGTGTCCAAATTTTTTAAAAAACACCTCACGTAATTAATGGACGTCCCCTAATCTAGCGATGTGCAAAATTAATTATTAATCTAAGAGAAGGAAAGCTTAGTTCTAGCCACCAAACAATATCCTGAAGATATTTTAAATATTTAAGTGAAAAATACTTTAATTGATTATATGGATATTCAATTGATATTCTAAATTTTCCTTGATATTTTTTTTTCTTTCTAATGTAATTTTAAATTTTCCTTAATTTCTAAGAAAAGTAAAATGACATTTTATCAAACCTGGAGTTTATCGGAAACTTTCTAGGACAATTTAAAAATTTTTAGTACGCTAATCCTGATGTTGCATTTTCAATAACATAAAATGTATATTATAGATAAAACATTACTATGATTGTGAGATTATTCACTATTCATTGAGCAAATTTGATTATTTAAATATTAGAATTGGTAAAGTACATAAGTGAAAACGTAACGACGTGGGGGGGGGGGGATGTTGATAGAGGTTGTAATCCACTTTGCATCCGAAAAAGGAACAAATCTAGGATTTTGACCTGTTTTTGGAAAGTTCATCATTTTGTTTGTAACCCCCCCCCCCCATTCGGGAAACGGACATTTTTTTTTGTTTTGTTTTTGCATGACCATAATAACCCCTCCTATTTCAAAATACTGTGTACGTCCACGGTGTAAAATAACCAAATTTTTACAATCCAATTATTAATAATGTTACAACTAGATTATAAACAATAATAATGACAAATCGTAAGTTAAGATGTAGGAAATAACGATTTGTCTTAATAACGATAAGTACGATAATTGAAGCTAGAGGAGAGCGGGGCTAATTGGCAACACTTTGCACATTTTAGTTTTTTAATGTTACAAGATCTTACACCACTTCCAATCGTTAGTACCAATCGTACCTCGGAAGTGTAGTGACGTCTAAGGAAATCGTAATTTTATAAAACAGTAGATATTTATTTATTCGAGCTATTTAAAATAAAGGCAGAAGTAAAATTCAAGCAGCGGAAATGAAATATTTAAAATCAGTGAAGGGTATCAATAATTAGACAGGGTAGAGGATGAAGACATAATAATTAATGTGTAAAGGTCGCGCAGATTTTGCTTAAAAATGCAAAAATAAGTTCAGCAAAGATTTCATGAAGGCAACTACATACAATTCAAGTGGCCGCTTGCACATTATCAGAGTCGAAAGTGGAGATTAAATTCAATGTCCAGTAATTTAGGAGAAAGTAGTTACACCATTTTACGATATCGATATAATCATTGTTGCAATTCTATAAGGAACAGAAATTAGAGACGATAATTTCAGAATGACGTGCAAATATTTCAAAAATTAACGAATTTAGTTACGTTAAGTAGCCTATTAAGGGCTAATATGCCCTTGGGTCGCTGGAGGTAAGGCTCCAGGTTCCATGACAAATGGGACGAAGTGGAGATCGGGTTGTCTACCCGACGAAAAGACCGGAAAAGAAATACGGTCTCCATAAAATGTAGAAGGCTGGGTGAACCCTAGACCCGTCTGGAGGATAAATACCCAGGAGAAAATCCCCAATCTCCGTTGTGAATTGAACCCGGCTTCTCCAATTCGAAGCACAAGTGCATACCACCTGACCCAGTTTTACAGTTTGTACAGAATTAATTTCCCAATGGAATACGAAAACTTAAATGATACTGTCAGGAATTACTCATTGTATTGACTATCCTAAATGTTATTTGTTACTAATACATATCTTCATAAATGCTACCCAGAATGAAACTAGTAAACTCACAATTACAAAAGCAACCACGACCACTCTGTTTAACACTTCGGAAAAGCAGCGCGATATTTGAATCAGTATGACAAAAAACGCCAACTTTCATGTATGTGAAATGGGAAATAGGGTAAAGTATTTCTTAGTTATATTATTAAGGGGTATATATGAAAATAGATAATCATCCTAGTGTAAAAATAAGTTTATGAAATATCAGTTATGAATATGCTAAATAGTAAGGATGCAATATTCCTCAAATAAAAATAAACAAATAAATCATGTATCCCTAAATATACACTGACAATTAAAATAAATTTATTGATTTCATTGACTACAGCCACTGCTATTCCGGAAGATAATTGTAAGAAACTGGAATTCTCAATTCCTGTGCTCAATTGAATAATAATTTTATTCATTTTTATTAAGATTTATCGTAAAGCTCTTAGTGTAAAACATGTGATTATCGCAGTTCTCCCAACCAGAAAAGGAATGAAGCCTTGTCTTCACCAGTTTTTTTCGGCAAAGTTGTTTTTGATGGATCTTCTCAGCAATGATGAGAGATTGTTTGGAAACTCTGTATTTATTCTCTGTATCGTTAGAATATTTCTATAACGATGGCTGGAGTAAAACGAGACAGAGTTTGGGTGCGTGATATTCTTCAAGCTGGACGGTAATGAACGAGACTTGTGTTTTATGCATGGTATGCATGACTTGTATGTTTTCGCGTGGGTACGAGGCGTGACTATTTAATTCCCGGAATGCATCTGTATAAAAAATGTATGCGTACCTGTTCACTAATGACTGCAAAGTAATCCCCATTTAGTTAGACGCTGTGGCCTTTGTTTGAAACATACTTGGAACTCTATTTCTGGATTACCCTAGAATTCCTTTGTCACTTTCTGCTGGATGTCAAAAAATGTCTGAAAAAATCTTCTCCTTTCATTTTTTTTTTTTGGGAAGAGCCAATAATCACAAGTGAATTGGGCGGATGATCCGATTTGTAATTCATAAGTCTAAAAAGGTTCTGAAACACACAAATGTACATAAAAAAATAATTAATAGGCGCGACTAGTTTAGATCACCCTTTCTTTACGGAGATCGTCTTAAAACTCTCTGAAGAAAATTAATTCTATCACCTTTTTAATTTTTTTTTTTATGTTTGTGTGTTTCGGAACTTTTTTATACTTGTCAATTTTTAACACATGTTAAATTTCTGATTGATAATTGCTTTTTTTTAGCCAGGAAGTCGCAAACACAGTGCTGTTCATTGTGAACGAATATTCACAATGAATATGAACAGCGCTGTGTTCAGCGAAGTACAAATTTTGCAGAAATTTTTCGCATATCCAATTCCTCTGTTACAATCTGTCTTGTTGTTCACTATTCATCTTTAATTCCTTTGTCGTACATCACACACTTAATCGTCTGTCTGGCAGCACTCTTTTGCTGTCCTTTGCATTTTTGGCGGTCTACTTCTAGCGTCATTATGAACATTTTCTCTCCACTCCATGAATCTCTTATGCCACTCAAAGACACATGACTTTTTTACAGATCCTCACCGTACTCCACTACTTTCAATAGCTCTAACGTTTCAGTAGCACTTTTAACGATCTTCACACGGAATTTGATGTTAATGCTCTGTTCTAAATTTCTAGCACTCATTTTTACTCCAAAACTCACACACAGACTTATATTGCTTTTGCAATTGTACACTCGCGAATGGTCTGTGGTTTACGCATGCACTACTTGAAACATGTCCAGACACGCATAAGCATTTGATACTGTCCGCATCGCGATACTACTCGACCTGAAATTAAATTGGCAAAAAGTTGTATTAACGACACGGAACAAAAAGTTGTATTAACAGTAATTTTTTTAATTTTTATTTTTAATAAATCAGTAAAGATCAATGTATTTCCAAATTAAGACAAAGAATAAATGCAACTTAGAAATAACTGTTGTGGGTTGACATTCTCATCGTCTGACTTAACAAACTGTCATTGAAATCCACTTATGCCGTACATAATTGGCATATGTGTGTTGGGCTTTACAGATAATTGCGCCAGTGCTATAGTGAAGTATCTTGTTTTAGTATTAAAAAAATGTATAACAGGCTTATGGTGAATTTTTTTCGGCTAACCATGCTTTAATGGTAAGGACGTTTAACACTGTAATTAAATGTAGAATTAAATATTTTGAAAGTAAACCATCCACATGCTTCTATTAAAATTAACAAGAGAAGAAGAAAAAAGTCGAGCATCTTCTACCATGTCCTGCAGATACTCATTTTAAAACAGATAAATTCGAATGAGCTGAGTCCCAGCTTATAAAAATAACCAATTTCATTTACAAGCTAGTTAAGAAACTTTAATTAACAAATTTTAAAGCTAACCCATTCAACACATACGATTGCCTGTAGAGGGATGTAGAGGATATTAATAATACAAAAACAAAATAGGAAAATTATCTCAATTAGGAATGAATTGAAGCGCCCCAAGGACAAAGGTGTTAAGCGACAATTTCATAAAATTTCTGTTAAAAGCGTTAACAAAGCTTTTCGACCAATAAATTTGGTTCAACAAAATCATGGTTTTTCAGGACAATTTTCAATTATTAGTGATAATTAAGCTATATATTGTTCACAATAAATTATTATTTCCAGGTAGCAGCCAAACTTTAACTTTTATTATCTCGAAACTGCCAGGATGTTACTTAACACCTTTGTCCTTGGGGCCCTTCAATTCATCATTCCCGCAGAATAAAAACTTGAGATGCAACATCCTCCAAATCCAGGAATGATCGAATAAAAGCTTCTGATACTAGAAAGCATAAAAATATATCAAAGATATATGTTGTAAGGAAAGATGTAGATAAAATTATGCTAGTAAAGGATACTGTGATTCTAAAGACTATGTTAACTTTCTTAAGAAGAAGTTTCCAATCATTTTTTTTTGAGTTTCAAGTCACGATATTTTGTAAATTTACTTGTTTATCAGGAAAACTTATAAATGATTACGTAAATCATATCTTCTTGAGATAATATATTTCTTTACTTCTAAAAAAATCAGAAAAAATACAAGTTATTATTTCAAACTAAATCTTATTATGTAAAGGCAATCAATCATCGAATAATGTTCATATAAAATCAATAAGCTTTCTTTATACGTTATATCCCAGCGATAAGATTACATATGCAAGCATATTACAAATAATCAATAAGTCTTTCATATTTCAGTTTAATCTATGGAAGCATGAAAACAAGTTACGAAGCCATGAATCTTTATTCAGGAATAGATATTTGGTGAGATTCCATGGACTAAGTTTTTCAACAGCGCTATTCTTTACAGTTATCGTAATTGGAATCGAGAATGAATAGCCTTTTCTTTTCATGGTTCCCTAATTTCATTTTGGGACCTTATCCCTTTGGGGACTATTTATTAAGTTAAATGGAAAACCTAAATAAAAGAACGGTTTTACAAGAGTCTTCAATAAAACAAGGCTCTCTTTTTCTCTTGAAGATCCGCATTGATTGACTGACTGGTGTTTACAACGAAAAAGATCAAGGACAACCACAGAATTCTTCAGAGCAATAATACTCAGAAATAGCAATGAAAAACGAGAATATTGAATGATTTATCCGAAATCCTACTAGTATTGATTTAAGATTAAATTCTGTTTTATTCTATAAAAGCTCTTATACTCACAAAATTAGCTAATTAAAAATAAAGTAAATAAATTTTATTAAATAAATGAAGTTTATTAAAATTTTACCATGCTAATATATCCAATGCTAATAAATCCAATACTCTATAAGTGAGAATTAAAGGGATAATCCAACATAACTCTCTGCCTTCACAGGATTCCTGTGTTTTGCCAGTCTTATTTACAAGCAAATGAATTAATCTGACCTCGACGGCTCTTTTTGGCTAATCTAATTAAAAATATTTCAGTGAATTAATGTTAAAATATTATTAGCTTTTTTTTCCTAGGTTAAGACTTCAAAATTACTTCAATTGGTTTTAGTAAAGGTAATAAATGATAAGAATTTTATATTAATAAATTTGAAGGAAGAATAATTTTTGAAATGGTTTTAAATAGAACGGCAAACAATAATATATCGATTCCTTTGATTAATTACTGTATTTGTAGACTACTTTTATGGTCACTTATAAGTTACTTATATAATGTAATGCAATTTAAAGAAAAATACACTAATGAACATAATTTGTATTCTTAACTCAAGGAAAGAACATTAGGCAAAACTCCGAACGGCGGTCCCAAATTATATAAACCTTTTTAATGACAAATAACAGTATGACTGTGAAGGATAACACATAGCCAGAGTTATTATACATCAAATCATATAGTTTTCGCTCAACATATTCACAAAAAAAAAAAAATATGTATTGTCCGAATATGTGTGACTTATCACTAAAGCGTTATTACTCTTGGTGCTTGCGGTCTACCAGCTATGGCACGTTTAAAGTGATTTTTAAGCAACAATACACAATGTTTCATTAATAACAACAATAACGATGTCATTACACTTGACACAATGTTTCATTAATGACAAGACAAATGTTTCATTAATAATAACGTTGGGACCGCGTTCGGAAGTTATCATAATTTGGGACCGCCGTTCGGAGTTTTGCCGAACATTAACCTTCATATTTAAGAAATTAGTCTTAATGTCTAGTTTTGACTTCATTTTAGTGTTCCACATCGATTTTAGACGCACTTAAATAGGGCTTAACGATTGATTGTATGTGTTGAATTGCTTTACGAGAAATTCTTGCATTCATGAATTTAAAGCTTAATTTCCTTAAAATGCTGTTCATAAAATTTCTTTTTTTATCTTTCGTTTCTTTTTTTATTTTTGTTTTGTTTTGAAAGTTGCGAAAAAAAAATCCTACATTTAACCCTACCTTTAAAGACTGCTGAATACAGTGAAAATTTTCAATTTGCTGAAGAATTAATTATGCATTTTTGATGTAAATTGCTGAAATCCGATTATTTACTTTAATCAGATCAGAACATGTGGAGATAACAAATTAGCTAAAAGGATTAATATCCATTATAAGGCCTCGTTTGTATTGATTTTAACACTTTTCTATTGGAATGTTTGCCATCTTCAAGCGCTGATTTCTTGAAAAAGACTCACGCGGAAAAAATTCAATAAAAGCTCACCATCTTTTCAGATATAAAAATTGATATGCGTGCCAAGTTTCAAGAAAATACATCCAGAATTTCAAAGTTATTAGGGGATACAGTGGGTCCGGTAGTGCAATGGTTTAGATACTGGACCGCGGACTGGAGGAGATTCAATTCCCGGTGGTAGTAGTAGGGGATTTTTCCACGGATATTTCGCCTTCAGACGGACCCTAGGGTTCACCGAGCCATCCGTCAAATGGATACCGGCTTTCTTACTCAGGGGTTAAAGGCGGGCGGGCGTCGTGCTGACCATCCGACCTCAACTAGTCCCGTTGGTCGAGAATCACTGCGAGCGTAAACCTCTTGCGTACCTCGGGACCTGTATGGTGTGTTGAAGTACAGTTTAATCTTTGTGTATACATACACACACAAGCTGAATAATTTGATGAGCTTCAATTACCTTAGGAAGATAGGCTAAAAACGAAAGACAAATACAGGGAGTAAATAGAATTTGAAAAAATAGGCACAAACGAGCCAACTTTGTGAAGCTAATTAACGGATGAGCTAGAAGGATTAATGCCCATTATTAGGCAAATCCTCTAAACTGAATTGAATGAACGGCTTGGTGCTGTTCAGAATGTCCACAGTGAACAAATCATTTAATACAGGTATTTGTATAATAACAAGTGTTTCCATCATTTTGTCTATCTTCTGTAGCATGTTGGAACCGGAAGAAGGTGGAGCTGGGAAAGATTTCTCCAATTCCCATCACTTTCAAAATCGTGTGGGAGAAATTTCTGATGTTTAAAACATCCAAACAATGCATTCTGCAATCTTAGATCTTAGTTATGGAAGTTATAACCATATCTGACTTATTATCTTATTACTAGACTTTTGTTAGTCGGTATGCACCGATGTGCATCTGTGAAACTTCGCAGGTCCGTGTTCTGTATCTCTCTAGCGTTGCCATCATGGCGAACCTCTAGAAGCAGCCATACAATATCCTGGGGAAAAGATATTGAGATAGTTTCCCGTGTCCTTCCTCAGGAAATCATTAAGGAATGATTTCAGACCTGAAGAGAAAGATGAAAAAGCAGATAAACACAGGAAAGGATTTTTTTTTATTTAAACAGCCATGCCAATGCCTGGATTCGAACTCAGGTTCCGACACATCTGCCTCATGGCTGACCGAAGCGACCATTCCGGAACGGCATTATTAGACTAGGGTTTTATTAACTTTAATTTGCCTATCATATATTGATATATCAGAAATAGTTTATATCCTTCAGTCTTACCTTATTTGTAAATATTGAACTAAAATTATATCCTAAAATATGGTCTCTAATATCTAATGTTATTTTGTAATATGACATTATTTTAGTAGATAAGCACTCTATTGTTTTCAGAAATCGTGCATGATCTAAAAGAAACGTGGTTTTAAATGGATCGAAAACGATGTTTGACCAACTTTCTTCTTCGTCATCAGCAATTCCTTATTTCTATTTTTGCAGGGTTCATGATAGTTCTTCTCCCCTCTTCCGATTGGGCTGCAAGTCTTCCCTACCTTATCCAAACTTCTTTCTTCCATCTTCTTCCAGGAGTCTTTTAAAGTCCTTTGTAATCCATAGAATTTTTTTAATTTCTCACCTTTCATTCTTATGACACGACCAGACAATATTAACCTAGGCTTTTGCTATCACTTCATTGACTATTTTTTTCTGTATTTAACCATTTTCTTATATTCCTCGTCTTTATCTTATCCTTTACCCCAGGTAATCAATTTTATTCTCTTCTAGCTGAATTTTAACTTTAACGATAGGTAATTACACGGGTTTAAATTATTCAAATTGATATGATAAGATCCAAAAGACTTTATCAAAAATGAAACACAAAAAAACCGCAATAAGATATACAGTATTGGACAAAATAAACAGTAGTGAAAGACAGAAACCAGGAGTGGGGACAGCGAATTTAATTAAATATAGGAACACTCTTATTTGGCATTATCCATCCAACGTGGGTATAATTTGTTTTAAATGTTCGCCGATATGGCGAATACACATCTCATATCGTTTGCATTCCTGTAAATTTTCCATCTTGAGATGATACGACCAAGAAAGTTTCACGAAGAAACTATCTGCACGCTAAAACCGTAAGACAGGTAAGCAACTGTTTAAAGAGACGGCCATGATTCTCTTTTGTTGTTACGGTTCATGGCCGTCGCCTGCTGCCTTTAAGCTGTGTCAACAGACTATCTGTCCTTCGGAATTTTTGGATGACATTAAGAATCCCACTGTCACTTGGGTCGTGTTTACGAAACGTAAGTTGAAACCGTTCCTTCACATATGGAAGGCTGGGTCCGTCTTTTCCTCCTACACCGTATGAAAGGTTGTAATATTCGACTAAAAAATACCTTTTCTTCCGCGCTCAGAAACATTATTACCTCGGCTGATTCAATACCTAATACCAGTTACTAACAGTTTATATTCAAATAGACGGTGACGTTCGGACACGCCCCAGGGACGTGGAATGTTTCAATACTGTTTATTTTGTCCAATACTGTGCCTTAATGAAATTCCTTTATTAAAGACGGTGAATTGATATTTAAAGAAATACGTATATAAGGTTATTCGAATAGGCAAAGAATCAGAAAGTTCTTGACTATTTGATTTAAACTAACACTAAATCAATTTCTACTGTAGAATTGAATTACGGATAAATATTTCTTCACCTCTGCTGTAAATTTTTGATAATGGGAATTAGAAATAATTTTTTTTGGATTTGTTAAATGCTATTATATTGGTTTCCAGTAATTAATGAGAAAACCCCAGACAAATCTCGAATATGTGAAAAAAAAATGAGTTTTAAATTCATGGATTCTTGGATATTCGACGTAAAAGTTAAGCGGTGTTAGGGTGTCATCTCTGTATCTACATTAATTTCTTGGTGTAAATGTAGATATGGTTTTACAAGGTTCGGAACACGTGAATCATATATGAATTAGGATCTTACTTATCATTGTTACTTTTTGTTAGATCCCTTGAGCAGTGTAAAATCTTACAGTCTGGACGCGGTTCAAAACTTTGATTTCAGTGATGTCAGAATAAATTATCTCCTTCGGACTAAGTAATGGCAACCCATAACATGATGAAACTACATTGATTTATGCTAATTAAGCGAAAAAAACAAAACAGAAAACTCGGGACTATTTAGTAAAAAGGAGTTTGAAAAGAATGAAATCTGAATATACGAAATGAAAAGTAAAAAATGGAGTTAGGGTGTCGTATGTAAACAAGTGGAGCTTTCATCGGTTGATGAGAATGAGCCGCAATTTAAGAAGTTTTGTTTGAGAGATGTTGTAAATCGTGCTCGTATTATGAAGAAAAAGAGTTTGAGAAGGTAGGTTGGTTGCAGACATCATTTAAAAGATCAACTTAGGAGCAGAGCTGTCTTAAGACTATAGCAGATCAAAATCTCATCTTGAAAGTAACAGGATGACTTAATGTGAGTCTTTTTTTGGTCTGCAGACTATCAAGCGAATTTCAAAATTCATAATCAACTTTTCGAAGGCACTGCCAAGGAAGGCGTAGGGCTACAACTTTCGTGGATAAGCGCTAACCTTGATTATTGTGCCTGGAAGAACAGCAATGCCATCCAACACAGCTACGATCTGTCTTTGATGCGCTGGTGTTTGGAGGCGTCCATTAATTACGTGAGCTCAAAATGGGCGGGGGGATGAGTCCGGCAAAATCTCACCAAATCTCATTTAAAGGGGGAGAAGGTCAATTAAAATCTCACGGCAACTTTTTAATTCAGAGAATATACATATTATCACAGATTATAACATTTTATAATATTGTCTTTGCCCGGGATTCCCGATTTGAAACAAATCCCACGCAAGTGTCAGATTTTTTATTTTTACTAAATTTAATTAAATTCGTTATAGTGAAACGTAGTATCATTTTTCTCCTCTTCTTTCACATAAAAAATGTATTTCATAGAAGACATCAGTAACGCTTTAGGTATTTAGTGGTATGAAGCAAAATACATGAACATATCAAATAAATTTAATTATTTAAAAATTATAGGGGAAATCTCACGGGAGGGGAGGGTCCTACTACATCTTACCAAATCTCACCAAGGGGGAGGGAGATTCAAATTTTTTAAAAAAACACCTCACATAATTAATGGACGCCCCCTTTCCTTTCACTATGCGCAGAAGCTTCACGAAGGAGGCCATTATGATAGCGCTAGCAGTCTCGGTGCTCTACTCGTATGTCCAGATTAGGCAGCCAGTTCTCGCGACCATAATCCTATCGAGCTTATACGGGATACTTTCGGAAAAAGTGTTACTGCCCTTAACTTCCCTCCCTATGATCAAAAGGGGCGACGAAAATGTTTAAAAACAATAGTCGTTGCTATCCATGATAACAGCATAAACCTCTCTTGTTGTAAGGGATGACCACAATCCTATTGAAATGTTTTTGTTATTTAATTGAGACTCCTAATTTTCGACCTGTATGTGTTCATTGTTGAAGGAAATGGGAGTTTCATACAAAATGCTTTTGTCTCATTAGTTAATGTGCAACATGATACAGGTTTTCACTAACATATAAAGTAATCATGTATTTTTTGAGTTACTGCGATTTCTCTGTTTTTTTAATTAATTAATGAAAATCAATATTCTCAAGGGCTTAAAATCTAAATTGGATATTAATAATTAGGATATTAATTAAATATTAATTAATAATTAGTAATTAACACTTAGCAGATAATTTTGCATGTTTATTTTAGCTGTTATAATTTAACCTTAAAAACTAAAAATCTTTCCTTTGTTATTTAGTTAAACTTGAAATATGAAATTTTTAATATTGCATTTTTTTCATAATAGTAACTGAAAGGCAAAAGCAATATAAGAATAATTTGTCTATCTTTCAATTTTCATTTGTTTGTTTCGTCCTGAAATTACTTCAGCCAAAGAGAAATAGCAAACTTAAATTGACTAAAATTGACAGAGATTGAATTTTTTAATTCTTCGAATTAAATGAAAAAAAACAACAACATTAAAAAGATAAATGACATGGAATTCCTGAACTCAGTTCAAGTCGGAAATTAAATGTTGTTTTTATTTTTTACTGGATGTTGCCTATTTAGAGTTGAAAGCGTTATCTTATAAGCTTTTATTAAGTTTAATTAATTAATATATATCTTCATGTTTCTTTTCTTATCATTGAAAATAATTTATGCTTAATAATTGTTATTTTCAGAATGCTGGAGATGTATTTGATCAAATGTTTGTAACTTTATTACAAGTTAGATTACATTGCATTTTATTATATATCAAAACAAATAAACATTAGAATCTGTCAAATGAATTGATTACACCGTCCTTCAAATGAACTTACTCAAACAGATGTGGGACAGAAGATTACAAAATTTATGTTCTTTGACAATTATTGCTTTGTAGAATTCTAGGTATTTTCTGTAAAACAAAACTTACAAATTCAACTTATGTAATTTGTTTCCCCAGAACTCCCAAAACTCCCTTTCTCAAACGATATGAATATCGGAGCGAAGGTGAAGTGAGTAAAACTGTATAAACAATTATTTTATTAATTATCACTATTTTATTCTTAATGCGTTATTTATTTTCTTTTACTTTGTTATAAAAAATAAGTTCAGTTTCAATTAAAGTTTTCTTGCATACATTTAATTAAGCTTTTTATCAAATAACTTCTTAAGCTTTCTTCCTATAAAATATCTCAATTTTAAAGCAATCACTTATTATTAAAATATCCCTTCTTTGTAATAGCAAAAAAAAAAACTCTTTTAAACTTTAATAACTATTGTATAAGATAATGACTTATTACGAATAAGGGTTTTAGATTCATTAATATCAATGCTGTCTTAACCTTCTTCTAATTAAGGACTAATTTAATTAAGGATTACATAATCTGTTGCTTATTGGTTATTGTGTTTGTGAACTGACTAATGATTACATTTGTTGTTAATTTTATATACTTGTTTACTATTTAAGTTTTTTTTTAGGTTTTTGTTTTTTTACTGTTTTCCTAATTATTCTTTTCTTTTCTTCAACAGGAAGTGCTATATCAAACCATAATCCTACAGAAATTATTCTATTGATAGAGATTTTTTATCAGAAGCAAGAATATTATCCCTGAAGAAAGAAGGATTCGTACGTTGTGAGATAAAGCTTTTATTGACGGATGTGATATATGAAAGTGTCTCTTCGAGTATTGTTAAGGAATTAAGCCTGGTCTGCTTGGAGTGGACATTGATTGACGATTAACCAATCAGTTCCTTACCAGACCTCATCAATCTGTTTTGGGATTTCTCATTGAAACTGTTTTGAACTCATCTATAAATCTTCCACCCTTAGTAACAAAGTGGCAATTAAATGACGTGTTAAATTTGAAATAATTGGAAATTTGTATTTTTTGATCATATGTAAATATGATCTTTTGTTTAATGTAATTGCGCTGAGGAGAATTAATACAACTCACTGTCTTCATCTGCAAAACTATACTGTTTGATTGTAGAATACTTTTTAATTTAATTACATGCTAACAAAATCTAAAATATTTTTTATTATTTTCATGACTGACTGCTAATGATTTTCCAAATTAATTTTAAGAAAAAACGTGTCATAAATTTAATATTTTTATTATTCTTACTTTAGTTTTCGTTAATAGAATGGATATTATCAAATATAAACATTGTTCAAATTACATCAGATCAAAAGAGAAATGGAAGGCATACATTGTGAATATGTTCTCTTACAAACATTCAAAACGTACAAAATGAAAAAAAGAATAGAGACAATTAAAGATCTTAAAAAGAAGTTATTTAATTTTCAAGATGCAGCTACTGTTAAAGTTTAGAAATATTGCATCATTAAAATTAGATGATATATTAAATATCTACAACAATTAGTAATTACATCAATGCAATATGGGAAAGTTTAAAGAACACCGAAGGTGTTAAAAAATCAACACCAAAAACATATACAAATACTGTAGAAAGAAAAGATGTAGTAAAGTGTTGTTTAAAATATAGGATAACCAAATTGTAATAATATAGATGATGAGAAACAGTTTTAATTGTAAATTATACATGAACCAATATTCGAAGGGAAAGTGTTACTGATAAATGGGAAATGAGAAAATTAAAATTATAGAAATGGAACATGTTCATGTTGGAATACGTAATATTAAAAACTTCAATGTAGATATTACCATACTTACAATTTAGTGGGAAATTTTACTAGTGGCTAAAATTATTTCTTGTAATCCAATTATAATCCATTTGCAAATCAAGTTGTTACATTACTTTTACATTACTTCGAGATATTGAAGTAGAATAGTATAACATAGATAAAGTTTGAGCATTAATGAATCTGTAAATTTAAAACAACGGAAGAATTAGTAGAATTAAAAATTAGAAGCCGTCATTAGGCGTCAAAACAAAACGTGATGAGCGGATGGCAAATTTTTTCATTTACGTTTCAGATAAGTAGTTTCTGAACTTTGTTTTACTTCTTCTGGAAAAGAAGATTTCTTCCAGAGGTCTAGAGTTCCGCTAAGGTTGACTCAACTAAGAGAAAAATATACTTTCAACTTTTTTTATGAACTACTTTCATGTAAGTTCATAAGTAAGAATTTACCTTCAACTTTTTTTTACAAGAGCGATTGTGGATAGTACGAAAGCTATTGCAGTGAGTGAAAAATTATTTAAAATAACTCTTCCATACATTGCATTAGTATTAAAATATTTATTAAAATACTAATAAGGTTAGTATTTATTTATTAAATATTTTAATACTAATGCAATGTATGGAAGAGTGTGTTTCTTTCTAATATTTTTGATATGGAAAGAAAGAAGATTGTGGAAGAATTTGGTTTATTTAAAATAACGTTGAAGTGAAGGCATTTTTTTTTTGAATATTTCGTGAAAATGATAAATGAAGCTAAGTAATGTTAGAAGATTAAAAAAAAAAGGTTAAAAGTGCAAGCATGCTCATTATCATCACTATTTTTCAATATTTATATTGAAGATTTTATTAAAAAATGTAATTTCAACAATGTATATAAAGTCACGGATCTGTGGCTTTGTGTCTTGATGGCATCGTGTTTCTATACAGGGTGATTCTAAATTCGTTGGACAAACTTTAAGGGTGTGCCCTACCACACTAAAACAAACATTTTTCTTCAAACAATGTATGTCCGAAACTGTCACGTTGACGCGATACAGGGCGCTGTTGGTGATTGACGATACCTACCCAAGGATTGAGAGAGAATCGTTGCTGGTAAGCAAGTGGCCGTGTAGCGTGTGGATTTGTGTTTGCCCACACATGAGCATTGTGACCATTAACACTCCCTTTGTATGTAAACAATGCTTTATTTGTGAAGAGCACATGTGCTGGAAACTCCGGCTGCACTGCACGCTGCTGCATAAACCAGTGACGATATCGTTGACAAGTTAGTTTATTAGTAACATCTTATTTGTAAAACAACCTGATCTTCAGTAGAAAATGGAATTTGTTATTACATTTATTTTTTTGAAATGTAAAAAACGACTATTAAAATATATTTCAAACATAATCCGTACAAATACGGTTGTTATAGTTTATAATTTCATTCTCGCTTCAAATAAAGCAAGATCAATACAGAGTGTATCAATTGGACTAGACGAACACGGTAACTTCATCGTGGGACAATTTCAACCTTGAACAACAGTGGGCTTGCACCTCCCAGAATGCGTACGGATATGAACAAAGTGCTGTGCAACAAGATGAGGCATCGCACAATAAATGTTCGTGCATTCCTCAATCCGACATTTCGCGGACGCTGAATTGGCAGTCGTGGTGCGATGGAAATACCACCTCGATCACCAGATCTCACACCCGTGGACTTTTTCCTGTGGGGATATGTGCGTGAACAGGTCTACACGACCAAACCACAACACTTTCTAGACCTGTAGGAACACATCGAGATCGAAGTTCATTCCATTTCGAGACAGCTGAGTGAGAAGGTCTGCCACAGTGTAGCCTGACGACTGCAGGACTGCATAAATGCTGACGGCCTTCAGTTCGAGCATCTTCGTGATTAGAATATACATTGATAGGTCCTTCCATTGTTGCTTTTACAGATTGCAAAATTGACCAGGTCATTTGATTGTTGCTGCTGTATGCAAAAATTGACCGGGTCCAACTGATACACCCTATATAATAACAATATTATATTAAATTGATATAGGGTTAAATTCTTTAACTTTTATTGTACACTTAAATTCTTCCATTTAAAGATATAATTAGATAAGGAATTTAATTATATTTTCGGGATAGAGAATTAATTTTGTGTTGTTTCCCTTTATGTAGTTCAACTCTCAGATTCATGGATTAAATTTTTAGATCAGACACGCAGACACGATAAATTTACAATTGTAAAACAAAGCAATCTGTGGTAAATCCGGAAAATGAAGATGTCTTATTATTAAAAGCAAAGCTTTATATAATAATATCGATTATATTTTTGACTAAAAAGTAGATCGATTTGAA
The DNA here is from genome assembly GCA_023159025.1 of Thereuonema tuberculata. Taxonomy (NCBI): domain Eukaryota; kingdom Metazoa; phylum Arthropoda; class Chilopoda; order Scutigeromorpha; family Scutigeridae; genus Thereuonema; species Thereuonema tuberculata. The sequence continues at coordinate 180,088,146 of JAFIDM010009631.1, forward strand.
TTTTTAACACAAAATTTACTAATAATTTAGTGAACACTTTTATTAGAAGTTAAAACATGAATTTCTCTCGGTTTTCATCGAACTAAGGTTAGAAACTGATATTTCATATTCTGAATTTTTTCTTTTTTTATTTCATTAATATGGACGCCTTTTCTGCAACATTCTCATTAAATTCTGCAACATTCTAATGTAGGCCTAGTGGACTACATATCATGTTTGTTGCAATTAACAAAGTATTTAGTTGACTACAAAGGTAATTTACAACGAGATTTAGGCCTGTATATGCAATACAAAATATACATGATAAAAAAATATTATTTTCAAAAAATATAAATAACGGCCCAATAAGTGATGGCATATAAAAGGGGTGAGAAAATGTTGAAATGGCCGTTAATAACAACTTAAAACAGCATATTTATATTTTTATTTTTTGTTTTAAAATATTCTATTAGAGACAATGTGATAATTAAACTCCACAAATTTCTAAATCAATTACCATTCATTTAGGTGAATAGTCATGAGTATAAACCGACAAAACCTTACTGAAATTCTACAAAGTTGTGACAAAATATTTCCACAATGCTTTTGAAAATTTACATTACGTTTCATATGCAAACACTATACGAATACTAGAGATTGCAGAAATGAAATTTCTAAGAATGTCAGCAGATTGTATTTTCATTGGCTAAAAAGCAATGAAGATATCGTAAGAAAATAAAGAGTTTTAATTTGAATGATTGGCTTAGATTCTCTGTTTGACGTTTATATGTTTCAAATGTTTTATCTTTTAGGTTTTCTTTCGTACTGTTTATGAATACAAATTGTAATTTTTTTTTACTGATTTAATTTTTCCTTCTAAAGAGATCATTCTTTTAGGTTGCTGTATTAGTGTTCCTTTTTTTGCCGATCTAACTACTTCAGGGCCCCCAAGGCCCCTTTATGAAGGTGTTCACTGCAAAAATATTTTTTGTATTATTTTTGACAACGTATTTTTTTCTAATAGATTGGATAAGCGAGCTTTCGGAGTATCATTACTTGCAATTGCTTCAAGTGCTGACCTACAGTCAACCAATATCGCAATATAATATTATACCAGGTTCTCATTATTAATTGGTTTAGAGCTTCATTAATTGCAAACAATTCTGCTTCAAACAAAGTAGCTTCTCCATTTAAAGCAAAATAGTGGCAAAAGTGTTTGCTAAAAATCTCCGCTCCTGTTTCTTCATCCGTATAAATTCTTACCCACTACTCATTTGATATAAGGTCTTGAGTAAGATTTGGGATACCACCTCTACGGTGCCTCAGCTATATTTACTGATTCTATAAGATGCTTATTTACATTAAATCTAATATAATCTAAGGGATTTGTGAACTGTGTTTGTTGTTCAATCTCTAAATTTCCTTGTCTCCACTTTACTACCATTTGTTTCAAACTCATTTGTGTTTTTCAAGTTTGCTCTATTGGTAGTTCCATAATCCATTGGTTATCACATTTCTTGTGTAAAATTTTTTCATACATTATAACTTACCTTACATTTATATTCAGTTTATAAGGGTGGAATATTGTAAGGGCATAAATAGCTGATGTTGGTGTTTTTTTACTGTGCCTATTACTATCTGTAGGCAGTTATTTTGAGTTATTTCAAGCTTTCTTATTACACTATTGGGCCCGGTAGCCGAGTGGGTAAGGGCGCTTGGCTGCGGGTTGGAGGTGGCGGGTTCGGTTCCCGGCCTCGGCGGAGGGCGGGAATTTTTCCACGCTTCTTTCTCCTCCAAACGGGTCCTAGGGTCTACCCAGCCCTCTGTAGAACGGGTACCGGGTTTCTTTCCCGGGAAGTTAAGGCGGGCGGGCGTCGAGCTGACCACCCGACCTCAATCTAGTCCCGTTGGTCTCGAAACGCTGGGAGCCTTACCTCCCGCGCTCCCATGGGCCTGCATGGCCAGTTTATGGGATTGCTTAACTCATTACACTATTGCTAGCAGTGGACAATATTTCTCCACCATAAAATAGGTTACGCCTATATATGTTTTATAAGATTCATTCAACAAATCAAGATTTTCTCCCCATTTTATCCCACAAGTCTTTTTGAATTATTTATTTTGGAAGAAACTTTCATAGTAATATAGTTGGTATGTTGCTTCAAATTAAGTTTGTTGTCAAGAACCACTCCCAGGTATGATGTAATATTAATTTTTCGAATTTCTGTATTGTTAACTTTAAGATGATATTTAAAGGCCTTCCGATATTTAAAGGTGCGTATTCGTTTGGACAGGCCTTATCATTACCTTATAAGTATGTTTTCGATCGTGTACTGTGGTTTGCCCGGTAGGTCTTCAGCAGAAGTTGCCTTCACGGGCCTGAGCGCTTGTGAACCTGTCATCACAAGAAGCTCTCTTATTCTACAACAAGAAGGGATGGTTGTCATCGTGGCCGCGTGCCTCGCATCTTCACCGGAAAAATGGAAAAAAAAACCGTTTTTCATAAAATCTCTTTTGTAATAAATGTAAACATTAAAAAAACATAATATTATTTATAAATAGCAATAATATAACTAGCATCATTATTTACTTGTGTAATACAGTGCAATTAAAAAAAATTATAAAGTTTTTTTTCCTTAATAATGTCTTGTTGACGCATTTACATATATCTATGCCGTTTCAAATTATTTGATTTTTTCCAATATTTTTCTTCCTTTTTACTTTACAAGTCTTAATTTACTATCCTAGTGCAAGAGGATTACTTCATTGCTTTTATTTTAATCTTTTCAATGAATTTACCTTAATTTCTTGTATTTCCTAGCACCGTGCAATAATAACTTTAGTTTAATGTTTCAGATTTAGTTAATGTTTTAGTCCTTTTTAATTTTGTTTTAGAATTCTGTTTCTTTTTTTTCCTAAATCGGAAGAGAAATCTTATATTTTAATATAATGTAAAGATTATATTTAATATAATATAATATAATGTATTATAATATAATATAATATAATATAAAATATAATGTTAAAATGGTCGTAAAATGATTGACTTTTTTTCGATACAAAAGCAAAGACATTAAATAATTTTTTTTCCCCAAATTTAATCACTCACATTTAAATTTTAATTAATGAAAATGTAATTAATTTTTTGAAGCAGTTCTTTAGGTTTTGTTTATTTTTAATAAATTTAAAAAAGTCTAAATACCCCTCTCTAAAAAAAAGGGACTTCGTTAATACAATTTGTAATATTGTTCTTTGTTCTTTGTCCGCAGTCGCATTAACAATTCCGGAAAAAGTCAATATTAATTAACAATTTTCAGCTAATTATTTTTCTTTTTAAATTTTTGTGAATTACGTCAAAATAATTTGAATAAATAAATATGTCAATGATTATACATTTAATAAAATAAAATTTAACGTGCGGTAATTATGTTTAAAAATTTAAT
>JAFIDM010009631.1:180095385-180113614 GCA_023159025.1 Thereuonema tuberculata
GGGGGGCGGGGGTAATAATAGTAATATTGATAATAATAATATAAAAAAATAAAAATAAATAAATAAATAAATAAATAATAAATAAATAAAAGTAAATAAATAAAATAAATAAATAAAAGTAAAATAAATAAAACAAACTGGGGGAAGGTAATAATAGTAATATTGATAATAATAATTAAAAAAAAAAGTAAATAAATAAATATTTGATATAATGATTGATGAATTTGCGGACTATAGGGATTGAGGATTATTTTGTTTTTTGTAAAGCCTTAGTCGGAGATGGATTGTACGGAGAGACAATCATTGTAACATTTAGAGTTTATGATTGCCTTCAATCCACCTTCCAAATATTCTATGACTTCACCAACTTATCATTGGTTAAAATTGTCCAAAATTTTATTCGTGTAAAATTATATTTCTAAATTATTGTAAATTCATTTTTGTATAAGGGCACATGATTTGCCTCACTCTTTTAGTTGAAAACGTCGTTTTAGCACGACGAAACCGGTTCTGGATTTTTTATGTGTTAAAGTATTTTTAATCTTTATAATTTTGTATGTCATTATTTCTTAAACTTCTTAAACTATGTATAAATTGACATTGCTAATTTTAATTTAATCAGTTCTTATTCTCTTAATTATGATTCTGCATTTCAAAACTTCATGAAGATTAAGAAAATAAAAAAGCGCTACTTATTATATGCAACGACGATTTCAATTAAAAAAATCTAACTGTGGCTAGAGTTTCGATCGAAATCTCAAAGTGGCCTACAATTAGTTCTCTTTTTACCGCACAACTTCTGTTCACAATCAATTAGTCTGAATGTTCTTCCACGGGGATTTTGAGATCCACTTTGTCCATTTCTGAGGACAATGACTTTCTTGAGTCCAGTCACGTCTTTTTCATTACACAGTTGGGATTGGTCTATTCGAGGCAGGCAAAATACACTTCTTTTTATAAAGTTTTTTTACTCTTTTCTATGTAACAAATTAAAGTGTATGACTGATAAAGAATTAAGCAAGGTTATTATGATATCACGGAAACAATAAAAATCATCAGATGCTTCAAGTATTTCTCCAAGAGGAGTTATTAGAGGAATGAATTAATTTCCGTATTTAATTTGATTATAATCTTTAGTTTGATAGCACATTTCAGGTACACCCTGTACGTAAAATACCCGGAAGGGAAACTCTTTAATTCTCAATGAATACTGCCGATATATTAATTAACGATTTGTTGACTTCATTGGAACAAGTTTAATAATTGTTATTTCTTAGATCCCACATTGAAATCTTTGAAATGTACTTATGCTTAATTAAAATTCTTTGCTAAGCAATTTAACAATTTTAACGTTTCAGAACATTTACACTATCTTAAGTTATGTTTTTTTACGTTTTCTTAATAATATTAGTATTCTTAAAATTATGTTCTTTTTATTATATTTGTATTACAGTTACATTACATCTTGTTGTTACTATCTAAAGATTAATTACAATTACTCATAGTATTATGCTTTTTCATTTCATTGATTATTATTAGTACAAAGATATTTAATCTGATAAAATTACTTGTAATTTTATAAATAACTAGCAAAAAGATCCTTTCTACGTACGGGTTATAAAAAATGTCCTAATGTGGATGATAAAGAAATTCCAAATGCGAGATCACTTAGAAACCTTCCCGGTTGGTACAAAAAAAAAAAAAAAAAAAAAAACTCAAAAGATTACAAATCTATATCTATCCCGAAAACCCCGTAGAAGTATCCTTCAACAATGTTTGGTCATCCACTCACCGCCCTCCCGTGAACAACAGTCGTTTCAAGTTATTCGAAATTTGTAACTCGAGATTCCTAGGTATGAAATTAATATCGAGATAGGAGAATATAACACTTCCCACCCTTCTCTCCCTTTTTCCCTCCCGTTTACACCCCTAGTTCCAGGTTATTCGAATTTTGTTTTTTGAATTTTGTAACGTCATAACCCTATCACTTCAAACCTTCCCCAGTTCGTAAAAAATCATCTGATAAATTTATATTTACCCCGAAAACCTGTCGCTATTATGCACAACAATATTTCAGTTCCAATTGTTGCACAACAATATTTGTGCAGTTTCCATTGCCGCTACAATGGAGTGGGTGTACTGTCCGTTTTTGTTTATGAGAGCCTTCAACGCTTTTGCGCGGGCGTCAGGTCTCCTTCGATTTCTTCAAAATAGGGGTGATAAAGAGCGGATGTTTACTTTTTATCAGTATTAGTTTACTAGTAGCTGCGTTGTATTTGCGCTTTTCGGGAAAGAATTATGGAAAGAATAAATATTGCGAAAATGCTCCTTGTTATTTTTTTCTTAAAAGCGAAAATGTCCTAAAGAATTTCTTAGGAAAGTACCCATCTCAGCGTATCACCCCTCTGCGGAGTAAAATCGTTCCGAAATGGTAGCTCTGCCATTCATAAATGGACAGTACCGGGAAAACCCTCCATCTATGGTGTAGCATCTGAAAGAGAAAATCACTCAGATGACGGAGAACATGCAGCAGCCATTTTTCTGTAAAAATTTGACTAGGAACATGGAGGAACGCTATGAACTGTGCATCAAACACAATGGAGAACATTTGGAACATGTTTTTTATAGACAACATGCATAGTGTTTTGTTTTTCTTTGTTTATTTCTGTGGCTGATTTTAAAATGCAATCATCAAATTAGCCGTATAAACAGTTCAGTATTGTAAATTAATAGCAATAGTATTATACTACGGCTTTTAATTTACAATACTAAAATGTTTATATGGCTTACTTGACAACTATGATGATTGCATTTTAGAACCTGTACAAATTATATGAACTCCTTTTAGGATAGAATGTAAAAATATAAATAGCTGATTGTAAGAGTATTTCTCTTTTAAAATAATAATCTATTGAATGTTTTAATTCACTGATCAGTGCTAAATTGCTAACTTTTGAATTGACAAGTTTAGATTAGCTGAACTGACATTTCTTTTCATTTTGTTTAATAAAAAGAGTTGTTTCAGTTATCCAAATCAGAAGGCAAAAACATTGATTTGAATTGAAGATAGCGGTGCAAAAACGAGGCAGCTCCGTTAACTCATAAGGGAAATACAATGGATATATATATATATATATATATATATATATATTTATGTATGCCTCCTGATTGGATTCGGTGCAAAAAGTCTCCTGAAAAATTTGCTGAAATGGAGCTGCCTCCTTTTTTGCACCGGTGTCTTCAATTGTTTGTCGTTTTCAGGATTACTCGTCAATGGAAATGGGGTAGCAATATAAATGTTTCGTTTTATCAGTGATGAGAAAAATTGTCATGTTGCCGTAGAAAAAGTCTTCATCCATACTTTTTTTGAACATTGATTCTTATTTCATTAGAGTCAGTATGAGGTTTATTTGAATATTAAAAGGCAAATTAGATATGAGAGCAATTACTTGAAGGACAGAAGTATTGGAGTAGTGTAGATACCAATTCTCTTGTTCTTCAAGAAATATCCTACTCTCAACAGATGATGTTAAGAAATTTTTTTCCTGAGTTGTATTTGAAGGAAAGGGATGACGCTATAAAATATTGTATACCCTTGGTTGTCCTGTTTTCTATTGTATTCTTTCCAGTTTCAAAATTTGAATTTCTTGTTGCAGCAATTCACGCCATGTTATTTTTTTTTACTACAGGTAAATGAAAATAAAATCTTCAAAAACAAATTAAGCGATAATTAATTTTAGAACTACATTCAATCTATAACTTTTATTCAAATCGAAGAACAACTTCACTATTTATTGTCACAGTGACGCCATTCGCAAATGACACCCAAGAGCACTACGAAATATAATTATTTTTTTTCCCAATTCCCATCAACCATTCAATACAAATCCCTCCCCTTCAACAACGATTACAAAGCCATAAGAAACAAACACAAAGTCAAAAGAAACATCATCTCCGCTTATCAACTTCCGACCATTCACAAATGACATCAAAAACACAAGTGGCAATCAGACACCGGTTACACTGAAATCGATTTGTTTTCTCTTTTCTGTACTGATGCTCAAAAGTTAGCAAAAATAAAAGTGTACATATCTATTAAGGTAACTGAAACAAAAGCACAATGTCGTGTATGTTGCTGAAGAACCTACGCAAAAGCCAAATCATTAAAAAAAAGAAGAGAAGAAGAAGAAGAAAAGAAAACCATCAAACACAGTCCTGTACTCGAACTTAGTTTAACTTAAGTTAGCCCATTTTTGCTGCAACTTCAATTCACATTGGCGTCTTGTTTGACAGGGATAGTCAATTTTTCAATTTATGTTAAAAAAATGAAGTGGAGTGACGACTATTACCATAAGATGGCGAAGAATACACATGACACGGGAACTGGTTGCGGACCACTCGGTGTCATGGATCTTTCGGGAAACTATGTTCTCAAGGCTTCATAACATATGTGTTCTTATAAAAGTGTTCATATATAGATATATGAAAACCGCTTATTGGTGTCCCTTAAACATTCTCACAAATAAGGTTTGGTCTGGAGACTATCTAAACTAACTCAAAGCGACTGAGACACTGAGAGGTCCCGATTCAGTCTCCAAAGAGATTCCCAAGAGAACTGAAATGGAGAAAATCATATTTGGAAAGAGCAACATACGGTGGTGGCTGTCTGATTATATGGGCTTCCCAGGAGGCACCCTAACAGTTGTCAAGTGTCGGGATGACATCCTGGACCAATATCTATCTATCTATATCGCCTGTAACACTCAATGGACCAATATATAAGTCCAGTTCTTGTAGTCCTAAGTCCCGATTCCATGTGGATAAACAATAATATTATCCTTGCTGACCAGTACACCTATAGAGGAAAGCAATCACTCGTAAAGAATGACCAGATCATCTGACTGAATCCAACAGACCATGTTTGAGACAGTCTAGGATGATGAATTGCTGGTCTCAACATTACTCCCCGTAATCTCCAGCAGCTACGATTTTCTGTTCTACACGAAAGGCGATTAATCCGCAAAACCTCCTAGATAAACTTATTCACAGCATGAATCATCGATATCGCGTCTGTATTTCAGCCCAAATTCATTAAACACCCTATTAACAAAAAGGTCATCATTAAATATCTTCCAAATCAATTGCTGCTATTAATGGTTTACATTACATAAGGCCTAACATTGCAAATATAGAATTCTCTCGTCTGTCAGACATTACTGCTCTTTGTCATTACAAACTTGTTTATTAATTTCATTCACATTCTTTAAAGAATTTTTTTTTTGTGATATGTTGTTTGTCGCTGAACTTTTTGCTTAGATAATATTTTCATTTGATGTAGTTATTGCTTTTATTAAAAGTTTGAATAATTATAGCTTTTATTAAAAGTTTATATAATTATAGCTTACTTGATACTTTCATCTTTTAAAGTTTGGTTGGTTCTTTATCTAAATATTGATCAATTTTCTTTTAAACTCTATTTCTTAAGTTATATTTTATACAGCAATCGCTCTGCTGAAAAAAAAGCAAAAAAAAAAAAAAATATATATAAAAAGCTATGAGAGGTCAGTATTATATAGATAACGATGAATTAAAATCAGTATTGCCATTCTCTTTGTGTAGAAACTTATTAATTTTCTTTAAAAGATTTGCATTTTATGAGTGAATTTTTATTCCTTAGTGTGATTTGTAATTCTCGTATTTCGCTATTGCTAGATTAATACTTGAATGAATGCAACTAACTTTGACTGAATTTAAATCTTTATTATATCTTTTACGTTTCGTCTTTTCTCTCCATAAATTTCATCTTCCATCTTTTCTTCTACTATCAATTCTTATTATTCAAATTCCTTTTCTTAGATTATTGGCCACATTTTCTACTTTCAAATGTAATTCTTTGAAGTGACTGTGTGGGAATGCTTCGATCGATAAATGCGCTGGCACCATTACTGTGTGTACCTTTTACATTTATTTTCATCTGGATCGCTTCCGTTTTCGTACAATGACAAAGAAAAACGAACAGAAATGTTTCTTTTTATACTGAAGAGAGAGTTACCTTATTATCGTAAAATAAATTACGAACAGTTCTCTTGAAGAACCAATTGAAACAGAACAGCTGCGCGGAATTTCAATACTTTGGCACTGAGCGAGCGAGAAATAGCTTTCAACTGCTTGCCTTGCAATTCTTTATTCTTCCCGAATGGTATTTACAGAATACAAAATATGAAACATGGTATGAAACAAAACAACTTTTAAAAAAGAATATAAATGATATAGATTATTCTAACAATATTTGACATATTTATTTAGTAGGAAAAAAGTGGCTTAATTTTTGTATAATATAACATTAAAGAAATTAATGATAATGAAGGCTGAGTTTCAAGTGTTTCAAATTCCAATCAAGACTAAACAGCTATTCATTAATTTACCGAAAGTGACAACTAATTTCATTTAGATTCAATTTTGTATCCAGATTCAGGGATTGAGACGCTTCTGTTAGGAGTAATATTCATAAAAGAAACATAAGAAAGAATCATATTCAAAATAAGAACGAAAATAAGCCAGTCTTGCTTAACATTTTACCAGATAGGTAACAAATGACGTAGAAGCGTTTCGAGAAAACGTTTTGCCTAATTTTTACTCCTTCAAGGCTGTGTCCAAGGAGTCATCTAGCAGTTCTATCATATTTCTATCACATCCCATTGCGGCTGAGTATCTCATCTATGTAGTGGCCACTTATTTAAACTTATAAGAATTAAATTCACACCCAGTAGAATAAAGTCATGCAACAAACCACAAGTGTTACGATGATGCAATTTAGCATTTCTATTTGTATCTGCAAAATAACAAAAGAAAAGACTATGTCAATCGGAGAGGAATAAATGGCTTGAGAGCGAATTTCTATCCCAATATTTCAGGAAATTGCATTTCTGTTTTCGAATTTACGTCTTGCACTAAAATTCCTGATTCAAATTTATTGGTGTAAACGTAGGAAAAATTCTCGATTTTAAAAAAAAAATCGTAAATATAGAAGTAGCATGCATTCTTGTTCGATATAATAAGAGACTTTTACAGATACAAATAAACAAGCCTAAGAGCTAAAATTATTTTTAATCATTAATACACAGATGTTAAAATACGGCTTTGTTTTATTAACTTTGATTTCCTTGTTTGAATTTTCAGCAAAAAGCTCCATCCATCAGAAGAGACAAATAGCATTCAATTTTTAATTTAAATTATTTACTTCAGTAAATAAACATTATTATTATTATTTCAAAATAGAAATAACAGAATAATAAATTTAACTGCTGTGAAATCAGTAGGAAATGAAAATAAAGCAGCAGCACCTGAATAGAATTTTCTGATTCAATTATGGGGAGGATTTGGGAACGGCCGTTTCATCTTGCAACGGAATCATCAGCCCAAACCCGCCTCCCTCGAGAAAAGAACCAGAAAGGTGCAATCCTATGTGAAGGTCACCGACCAATCTGGCAGTGATCCCCCAAAGGACAAAAGGCAACAAAAGAAATTGATGTATCGTGAGACATCAACACAAACCACAAAATCAGTGTTTCATACAAAAAACGCTTTTGGATCATACAGTATGCTCAAAGTTTTCAACAACTACCGTACAAGTTAATAATTAATTTTTGAGTTAAAGCAATTTTTTTCTGGTTTTTCTTTAATTATGAAAATCTGTTAGTTCACGAATTTATAACTATCTGTTTTAAATATTAGTAAACAATATTCTATTATTACCCATGAATAATTTTTCTAACAAACCATTGACTAGATAATATGACTATCTCTTAAATTGACGTTATTGTCTGAATTAGCTCAGAGTCAGTCTTGTAAAATTGATACAAATCAAGATACAATCAATACAGGTAATGTGGTTTTTTTTTCTTCTAAATCCAGTCATCTTTTCATTTATTATCAAGCAAGTTTTGATTTTCACAAAAATCATCTCTACTTTTAACTTACCCTTGATGTTTTGTAAAGATTAGTAATTAGTAACAGTAGCTCCTGACAACACATTTTTCAATGCCTTGCAGATGATTCCAGCACAGAAAATGCATTGCACAGGGACTTATTTAAGAGATAAGTTTATACATACTTCTTTTATTATTATTATTTTTAGTAAAAAAAGACTTATATTGATTTGGAGCAATTGTCGTTTAAGAATTTTCTTTTCAATTTTGAAACAAAACTAAAATTGTAATTGAATTAAAAGCATTTTGTTGATTGGCGTCCATATTTAAGGCGTTCAAATAACGGGGAATATTAAACTCGTTTTATATGCATATTAATTGTAAGATAAATAGATCCAAGGATCAATGGAAGACGATTACCTCAGATTCTATTGAGTGGTTTTAAACTTTATATTTTTATTTTGATTTAATGTCATACAAGTTTTGATTAATTTTTTAATTAAGGTAACTGGCAATGCTGTAATTGTCTTCTCAGGTATTTTTTATTTTCCATGGTTAAAAAAGAAAAAGAAATACAAAGAAGTATGTAAATAATCTAAAATTGATCTAGAAGTTGATTAAAACTTCGGTAAATGAAAATGTCACCTAGAACTAATTTATGAATCAAAATGTTAATCTATATAGAATAGGATGAATTCATTTTTTTTTTGTGAAAGTGAACTATTAAAAAGTAGAATCTTCGAAACTGAATTTTACTTGTCCAGTTCCTTTGTTAATTTCTTCATTAAAATAATAAAATACATTAAATATTTTCTCACCAATAAAATTAAACTTCATCAAAAAAAATTAAAAAGCTCATCAAAAAATGTACTATTTAATAAATGTTGGAATGGCTTTTTTAAAGAGACAAAACTTTCTATTGTTATTTTAATAAAATGTTACTTAAATATGGTTTTAAGTTTGTAGTTTTAGATGTTCTTAAGTAAATGCAACTTTCATTTTACAAATAAATTGAAAAGTTAATTGTCTGAATTTGCTATATGTGGTTTTCAATGCACTCATTTTGCTGAAAATAATGATTTTTAGAATTGAAGGTTTCTCTTCGAAGGGACTGTTATCAATTTACAATGAAAGGAACGAAAGTAATCTTCATCGCTTTTAAAAGCCAAAAACAAATCAATAATATCCCAGCAAAGCTCAGCATTCTGTAATTCCCTCGGGGTAAATGACACTCCATTGTTAGATCCCTGAGGAATTCTAAATTTGCTTGTTTACATATAATGTGTCTTACGTGACACTCATCTACGAATGCAAGCTCACGCAGAAGCCTTCATCATTATAATGGATTGCCAGAATTTGAACAAAGTAACTTCTTAGTTATATCCTCTCTAATTCTTGGAGAAGCCAACATCCGTTACCTGGTTGTTATTTTACAAATCAGCTCAGGATTTTATTCGACAAATACTTGTTTTTTTTCATTTTCCAAGTATAAACCTTTTTTTTTTCCATGAGTAAGAATTTGAATTTTAAAGTAGTAGATGCTATTTTAAAAACTAACAAGTTGAATTCATTTAGGTATCAATAAGGAGTATTCATATCAAAACTGACTTTGTTTTAAAGGTATTGCAAGTGTTCCAAAGTATAATGCCACTGCCGCAACATGCCTCTGCCCCAAAGTACCTCTGCCGGACTAACTACATGTGCAGAGGCTCGTCAACTTGTCCATTAACGAACTATCGTGTCCGCCCAAGCTTACCACAAACCTCAATACGACGCGCATCACAGATTTGTAAGCTACCAATTTGGGTTTACGTGTGGATCTTCAATCCAATAAGTAAAACTGGTTTATCTGAGAAGCTCCTTCGACGTTATTTTGATACGACGAATTTCTGACGTCAACTATGAAGTGTCACCTGTGGAAGAGCCTACATCCTATTGCTGCCGAAAGCACTTGAACAGTGGTTCATTTGCTGCGGATGAAGCCATACCACGATAACCAAGACATTAAAAACTAAATAGAACATTTAGTAATTTTGGTACAGTCCAATTACTGAATAAGAGTGGATGGAAAATTCATTTAGTTTAATTAATGTTTGTACAGACCAAGAGCATTATCACATTATCTCTGGGTACCATTTAGCTTTGGGATATAGCTAATCAAGTAGCCTAATAGGATCCATTTCAAAATCTGATATTTTCAATTAGTAAGTCAAAAGGACTCCTATGAAAGTTTCAATTTCCAGTTCTTATCTTTTGAAGAAGAAACAAACAATGAACAAAAAAAAATCATTAATCTTCCCTTTTCATTTAAGGATAAAATTAATTTTGCAAGTCATTTCCAACAAATGAACTAAAACCTACACAAACTGTTTTTCTGGCCAACGAGGAAAAAGAAAATAAAAAAAGGAAAGGATTTTTCTTAAAACTTGTGATTTATTCAAGAATACAAGTTTTCTCAAATAAGAACGACTAAAAAGTAGAAAACAATAGAAGTAATTTTTCGGCTCTTTCGAGATGCTTTATTTAACTTAATATTTATGCTTAGAATAAAATGCTTCAAAAGTCAAACACATGGAATGCTTACTTTAGTCGTTAAATGCTTATAAACAACGATTACTACTATGTAGCAGGTTGCTAATTTTTACCAACTAATAACATCATTGTGCAAATTTGTTTCGAAAGGGTCTTTTTCCTCCCTACTAATTCGGAAAGCGTATTTTTGAAAGATGTTCTCTCAAGGGGTGCTCTTTCTCTCCAAATGAAATTTTCCGCAATTCTCAAATTCTAATTTATAAAACATCCCCAATGCAGGAGTCTTTTGTACTTTTTAATTGAAGAAACAAATAATTAGCAAGTTTGGCGTAAACTTGAAATTATGAAATTAAATTAATTCAGCGACATTTTGTTTTTGAAAATAGTGTTCAAAATTACAGAGCAAGTGTTTTCAACTTTTGTAGATTAGAATAATCTCCATTTAAAATAAATCTGGATGTCTAAATAAATATTCAGACAGTTAGATAGTTTGCAATATCAATAACTATCCCAACGCATTTTAAGCAGATAAATAGAAACACCAAGAGAAAATTCTTTTCCAAATAAACACAAAATTAGAAAATCGGATGGACAATGTAGTGAAATCATTCAGCAGTTAATAAAAGAAAAGAACTGTATTCTTCATGTCCTCTTTAATTTAATGAATACTGTAAGATTAATAAAGTTAATGATGAATTTATGTGTACTGTTCATATTTTACGAACAAAGTTAAAGCCTGTACACCTGTCTATCCTAATAGTATTTAATCAAAAGTTTAAAGATACAAAAACACACGACCTCGGTTTATGTTACTTGATACACCGTAACTTTTTTCAAGTGATTATACAAAATAAAAAGCTGGTTTTTAATACAAATAATAAGCCAATGAAAACGATGTTTTCTCTGTGGCAACCCCGTAGAGCGACAGCTGAAATCTCATTTACATGTACGTCATGGCAGCTTGGGTATCCTGTGAGGAATGTTTGCACTACCACTGTAAATAAATCCACGTGGCATTTGGCGATCCACAGTCTTGATTTGTAACCTAGGCGTGAAGATACAATAATTTTTCCTGAAAATAAAATAATAAGAATAAAAGAATATGTACAATAAAATCAAATTCAAAAAATTACAGAATTAAAACTTTGATTAATTATGTTCCTTATCTATCTGAGATTTGGAATTTTTTTTTTCTTTTGTAAAATGTTGTGACTTTTGAAAACCATAACCGGATATGGAAAGTACTGAAAGATAGTCGTTATATGCCTCAGCTATTGTTGATATGTAGTCTTGTTGACAATGGCTTAGGATTATAGGATGACCGGTATCAACCTTGTGTGACATTGCTATTGAATGTTGGTAAGTTAGGTAGTCCTTGTTCTTATTCAAAATGGCCCCGCGGTGGTCTCCAATCCGGTCCCGGATCGGTCTGGATATTTCGCCCACGTAAATACAATTGTTGTCAATGCATTGTATTCCATAGACCACACCTTTGTTTTTATCTTTTTCTTTTTCTGTTTTCAGGATCCTGCTATGTTGCCTAGAACTTAAGGTTTGTTGTATTGTGCTTCTGACTGGGCTGTTGAGACATAAATTAAATCTCTTGCATATTTTATTCAGTTTTGGAGAGAGTGTTGCATGGAAATCTATGGAAATAAAGTGTTTTTCTTTTTTAGGCTGTGAAGGAATATCATTGCAGTAATATTTATTAATGGAACCTTTAAAATGTCTATTGATGAACCAGGTAGGATAATCGTTACAAATGAGCAAATTTCTTATTTTACTTAGTTCATCTTCAAAACCCCGGGCTGTATTACAAATTCTAAAGGCTCTATTTATGAGCATAAATATCAAATTGATTTTGAAAGAGAGAGGTCCGTATGAATAATAGTTCATGATAATGCTGGATGATGTAGGTTTTCTATACACAGTGGTGAGGAATGATTCATCTGTTCTTTGAATATGCACATCCAGAAATGGAATACTTCCTTGTTGTTCAAATTCAATTTCAAAGTTTATTCGTGGGTGTATATCAGTGAATATGTCCCTTATACCAAGGATAATGGTTTTATCAGCGTAACAAAGAATATCATCTACATATCGCGTGTACAATGCAATATGCACTCCACCTAGTTCAAGTAGGGATAGAGCTGTGTCTTCTACGAAAATCATCGCCCATTCCGCTAATGCTGCAGCCGCTTTAATCCCCCTAAACAATCCTTCTGTTTGTTTGCAGATCTTATTGTCGAACTGGAAAAATTGCATTTCATAAATGGCATTGATGAGGGGGTAGAGTTGTTCAAAAACATCATTTTGTACATAAGCATTTACTGTTTAGACCTTATATGTTCAATAGTCGCATCAAGCAAATCACGATTGATTGATGTGAATAACGACTTAGCGTCTAATGAGAAGAGTTCATAATTTTCATTAAGTTCAGTTTTCTTCAAAATATCTATGAATTGCTTAGTGTTGAAAATGCTGTGCGTGGATCTAACTTTCAGTTCTGCCATTTTATCATAAAGTAAATCCGAAATACCTTATAAAGCCGAATTTCGACAATTAATTATAGGTCTAACTGGGAACAAACCATTTTCATCCCGGGGTTTGTGGATTTTGGAAAATTTGTCAGCACGTTAACCCTTTCTATTGCTTAAATATTGTTTTATATTATTTTATATTATATTATATTATATTATATTATATTATATTATATTATATTATGTTATATTATATTATATTATATTATATTACAATAATCTTAATCTTATTAACAATCTTATTCCCCATGCATACTTGCACAAATTAGGGAAGAAGTCGCTGAATCCAACCACAGGACACCACACCTCACCACACTAGAAGACACTACCTTTATGGCAAACAAAGAAACAATCTCTACCTCTCAGTACACCTGTCCCAACAATACAACTATTGACATATTACAAGCAGCACATGATCATTTCTACATTGCACTCGCACAATACACAAGCACAGACCCTAACTCAGGCTGCCACTCCCCAAAATACACACATCAAAACAACCCTCAACACTTTCCAACAATACCTTGACAATATCCTAACATTAGAAGACATACAAACAACACTGTATTGCGCGGCACAAGGAATATATGTCCCACTGCACAGTCACAAGAATACATCCCCACTTGGAGATGTCGCTTTGAGGGCCGCATCAGCGACCTTAGAGGAGACATATCCAGGCTCACACAATACTGTGCAGGAAACAAAACACAGAAATTTATGTCGCAGGTTAGGAAGATATTCAAGCACATAAACACTTGCTCTTCACATTCAAACCATCATAACCAGGTTCAGGAACATCTCGACACACTAAAACAAAAACTGAGTGCAGTTGGAAAAAGATTATAAAGATACAAACAATGCACTATGCGCAAACAACAGAACAACACTTTCCAATGCAATGAAAAAAAATTCTACAGATCCTTTACATCTCCTTCTATTACACCCAACACAAACACTCCCACCAGCGAGGCATTATATGAATACTGGTAGTCTCTGTGATCCAACCCCATCCCTCACAATGCCAAAGCATCATGGATAACAGAGGTACAACAACTCACTGAACACTTAACCTACATGTCCTTCCATGATATTATTCTCGCAGACATACAGACAGCACAGAACATGCACACAACTGAAAAGCTCCTGGTACAGACGGCGTCCAGAACTGGATCAAGAGATTCACGTCCCTGCATGGGAAGCTTGCTCTTACACTCACTGACATAATCCAACACCCAGAACACATGCCTCTTTTCTTCACACAGGGTGTCACATACCTACCGAGCAAGAACATTGAAACAGCGCACCTTGCAAACTACAGTCCAATCACTTGGCTCCCCACACTTTACAAACTCCTGCCTTGAAGACAAACGCCAGAATAAACATCAACGCCAGAAATAAAATTAAAGCTAACAACACTTTTGCCATCCCCACACTAACTTATTCCTTCGGCATAATTCCATGGACAAACACCGAACTCGAACCACTACAACGCACAACACGCACTACATTCAGGAAAATCCGCTACGGAAAGGATGACTCTTCCCCACAAGGAGGGAGGACGAGGACTCACCAACCTCTTAACCCTACACGAAAAGCAAGTACACACACACTTAGGGAACACTTCCACCAAAAAGCATAACACTCCTCACACTCCACTTAGCAATTAAGGCTGACACACACCTCACCCCCCTTGGACCTCGAAAACCATTATCCAACACTCACCACCCCCGACACCCATACTCAGCAGCTGCGTGAATCATGGGCTTGTAAGGAACTCCATGGCAGACATCACCACGAACTCAGCCATCCTCATATCGACATGGAAGCGTCAAACAGACGCTGACGAGTGATGAGCTATTTGGGAAGACCAAACAGTTCGTGATCGCTATAGATGATCAAGTTATCCCCACACGCAACTACAAGAAACACATTACAGCGCGGTAATCTTCTTATCATACATTAATTTTCTAAAAGTACCACTCATCCAGTAAAGTCTGTGTTTGTTTTTCAATTACTGCCTTTTAAAATTGATTGTTTTGTTCCCTCAGCTAATTAAAGTGATTACTATTTCTTCACTTCGAATTTCATTTCAGCCTAATATTTATTTAAAATCTCTATTATATTATAAAATCATTCTAAAATTCATTTTGCAGTCACTTAATTGAGCAATAAAACCAATTTTCTTCAGCATAAAACAAACAGATTTCCAATCTTTTCCACTTACTTCTAAGTGACTAGCTGTTACCTTTTTATTTCTCTTTTCTTTTTTTTTTTCATGGCTGTTTGTCCTAAACAATCTGGCTTTTTATTTCTTTCCAAAACTTTTAAGCCACTTTAATGAAATTGCCGACAGTGCAATCAAGAAACAGTTGTGTCTCATTTATGCTCTCATTTCTCCAAAAGACTTCCCATTAGTAAGTCGAAAAATTCATGGCAATATTGCACTGCACGTTTTTCTCCACAAAATATTAATATTGAATTTCTTAATGTGGTTATTTCTTTAGACTACTACGTTTAGGCCTGAATTTACGTACATTATGCCCTAAAATTACATGAATAAACAAAAACCTAATCAAGTCAAGAAATTAAGTCTTTTCTAAAATTTGGTCTTTTATGTTGATCAATATATTAATTTAATAACTCAATTCCAAAATGGTGGTTGAGTCTCATGTTACTGGCTCTTAAATCAAATCTTAAATCTCAACTAAGCACAAGTATAGCTGCGGTAAATAAATAAATAAATAAATAAATAAATAAATAAATAAATTAAAAATTACAGTTAAGTACGTTTATGATAGGATTTTTTTTTTCATTTCTTAACAATATTTCGAATTCCTAAAACAACAAAATATTATTGTTTTCAAATACAAAGGAATTTTAGAACTAGAATGAATACAAGACATCATTTTAAATATTACAGTTTATGAGAATTACTAAAACATCACATTAACATAACAAAGAACAGATATCTGCATTTAAAGAGAAGCTGGATAGTCTTGATATTATCTATCTATAATCGGTAAATAATATTATTTACCAGCACTACTAGTTGTAGGGAATATTTCCAATACTGCCTCTCGGCTTTTTGGAAATTTTGTTTATTGCCTTTTCGCCATTGGGAGGTCACAGCCAGGTCGGTTGTTGACTTCACCATAGGCTACGCCTTTCTGATTCATTTTATCGAGGGTGGCAGGTTAGGGCTGATGATCCCGTAGAAGGGTGAAACAGCTGTTCCCTAATCCACCCCGTAAAATGAATCGGAAAAGGCAATTGTTTTGTTTATTCTGTGCTGGGCTTAACAGACATTTTCACAACAATATATAATAATAATAATAATAATAAGATTATTGTTATGGTTATTATTATAATGATTATTATTGTTATTGTTGTCGAACTTCATGTTCACAAAACCTTTATCTAAAGCAGGAGCATGATATTAACATACGTTATTAACAATACATAGGAAAATGCTAACTGTTAACTCAAACAATAACCGAATCTCAAACATTCATTCAAGAAATTACAATGACAATTGTCTAACAAGAATTGATTAACTTTTATACATATGTATGTATGTATGTAAGTTTAAAACTAATTTGAATTGTAGATATAGAAAGATTATACTGATGAAACGTTATCCTGATGAAAAGCTTTTCAAATTACCCTCAAGGTACTTCAAAGAATTCAATTTGAAATTGAGAATCTAATATTATTTCAGATACATAATATCTGCAAATACATTCCTTCGAATATTCAAATTTCAAGAAGAATGAGCACCACAATTTCTGTAAAATTTGGAATTAAGTTATAAGGATTTCTAATCATAAATCTTTAATAAATTTTGCTTAAACTTAAAATTTTAAATTAAAAATAATTTTGAATCTGCAATTAAATAAGGAAAACAATGTTTTCAATTGGCAAACTCATTGTCAAAAGTATTTAGAAAGTTTATCTGTTTAATTTCCGAGGATACATTTGGAGACGTCCATTAATTACGTGAGGTGTTTTTTAAAAAATTTGGACCCCCCCTCCCCCTTGGTGAGATTTCAAAAAAACAAAAACAAAAAAAAAACCGCAAATCTTGCTTTAACAACCAAACAAAAAAAACCGCAAATCTTGCTTTAACAACCAAACAAAAAATCTTGCTTTGATATATATTTTCTCTGAATGAAAAAGTTTACGTTAGATTTTCGTTGACCCCCCTCTCCCCCTTGGTGAGATTTGGTGAGATTTTGCCGGACCCCCCCCCTCCCCCTTTTGACCTCACGTAATTAATGGACGTCCCCTTTTATATCTAGAAAGATGCCATAATGAAAAGGTTTACAGTTATAATAGAACATGTTTCAACTGTATTCATTATTTGAAAAATGAATAATGATGTGTTAAAAAAAAGTAATTTTCTTTCTCTTAAATCGCTGAATAGTGTTCGGATTCTTACCCTGAATGCTCTAGCAGACCTGTTACTGTGCTTTCGGATTGAAATCAACACAAAGAAATCAAACTTCCGACATTTTGAAAACTTGTTGCCAGACCAAACCTGTGTTATGTTTTTGTAGTGCATTGTAAAGGAAAATATATTTTCGAATATGCTCATTTTATAATTTAATTTAATTTGAGCAAGAATCACTTCCTAATGTAGTGTTTTTGAAGCTTTTTTTTTTTTTAAAGTACAACAAAGAGATATCTTATTAAAGTGCCTTACATTAACTTGCTTATGCGACTGTTCGTCTGTGAACTTAAATAACTGAATTCTAAAAATGCACCAATGTGAAGAAAAAATTCACAGATATCCAAAATTGTTAAAGTCGAATGATAATGTGCAGAATTTAGTGAAGGGAAGAAATGAACCAGCTAAACTCTAAAAATCAACCCCAAAATCAAAAAAACAAGGTTGAGATAGTGATTAGTAAACCAATCACAGTGCTTCGCAACGGCTTCTGAGTCACCTTTACTTTAGAATAGACTGCGCCGGGGTAGTCTAGAAAATGCGCGCGCGAGTCTCTTTGCGACCCCATGCTATCTTATCCACCCATATTTATATGGAATAATCGTCATTCTTAACTCAAACCTTGTTAATACACTGAATTCCTAATAATGATTTAAAAAAAGCTTAAGTTGAGAAACTGTGAAAAGATTTAAAATGGGGAGAAAAAAATTAAGAATAACAATTGCCTATGAGGGAATCGAACCCACGACCTTCGCGTTATTAGCACGACGCTCTAACCAACT
>JAFIDM010009631.1:180113624-180142351 GCA_023159025.1 Thereuonema tuberculata
CGACCTTCGCGTTATTAGCACGACGCTCTAACCAACTGAGCTAACAGAAGCCGTTGCGAAGCATTGTGGGATATGTGTCCACAGACAGACAGACAAACCGGGGATATAAGGCGTCTTTCAGAAGCCTAAAATCGACTTGGAATTGAAATAAAAAGTTGAATTCATTTGATTAGTTCATTAAAAATTTTCTAAATAAAGTCCATTAAATAAGCAAATGAATTTAGTTTTGACCATCAATGCCATCAGACCGTTTTGCTGTATTCAATTATATCTTGTTCCTATATATTATTATATGATTTTTCTGGGAGTAACACCGCTAGTCACTACCTCATCAACTAGAGTGATTTGATGCATTAAATCAAAGCATCAGTTATCAACCGTAATGTTCAACTTCTTTTAAGAATTGAGATTTCATGACTTCAATCCTAAGTTTCTTTCAAATCTTGGGGGAGACAAACCGGAATTGATGTGCTTAAGTGACTGTCAGAAAAAGTATTCACTCAATCCGTAACTCATGAATTTTATATCAAATGCATATTGATTTAGAGGCTGAACTATTGTCTCTTCTGCTGCATGTTTTTTATATACCTTTTGCAGATGTCTTCTGCAGTTCTGAAGAACTGATCAAACTTTTTTGTTACGAAGAATCACATATAGTAAACACTTTTTTTCTCTCTCTTTTCTTGTCCAATCTACAGAATATACGAAATAACATTGGATTAAAAATAAACCAGAACAAGTGTGTGAATTCTTATGCAAACTTTCGGATAAATTCAAACATTAGAAGAAAATTCACATAATTCTACAATATTTCTTTCAAATAATATTTTGTGAAAAAGGGCGAAAACAATCTCAAAAGACAGAGACATCAAAAGAGATACAATGGTAATTACAAAATTACAAGAATTGTTTATTTAATTCTATTTTTAATCGTCGGAAGCGCAGTGATGCCACAAAGGAAAAATGACCAATAAAAAACTCACTAATGAACAATTAGTGAGAAAATTCATGTGCCAGCAGTCCGCAGGACGCGATGAATTATTTTAAAGCAAAAAAAAATTCAATCTGCGCATTTGAATTACAGTAAAACCTCGTTAAGTCGTCACCCGGATAAGTCGTCACTCCGTTTAAGTCGTCGTTTTCCTTTGGTCCCGAGAAGGTCTCATGTACAATAATATAAAGTAACCCTCTTTTACCCGTCACCAAATTTAATTCTACTCCGGATAACTCGTCAACCTCAAAAATGGCTGAAAACATCTTTCTTCTCCATTTTGCATGTCATCGTGTCGTCTTTTCAACCCCTCCCCTTCACTTTAAGCAAGCCAAGCCTTTACGGGGAATTTTCGACCACGCCTGTCACTTCATTCCTTTCCTACCCCTTCCGGTTCTTGGAATCGCTGCTAATCATTCAAAGCACACTTCTCGCTGCGACTCTGTCGAGTGTAGACGTTTTTCTTGACCGCTCCTGAGTGTAACTTCATTCCATAGCGAGTAAGCCCCGCTCTAAGGGCTATTTTTTTTCTCTTGCAATTTCGTGGTTCGATTACGTTTTTAACATGCAAGGGAAACGAAAACTTACCTCGTTATGTTTCAAAGAAAAAAAGACTGAATTGCACTTTTTGAAAAATCAAATGTTTCGAAAACAGCTTTTGCCAAAGAACACCATATTCCCAGGACTACATTAAACGATATTCTTTCATCGAAACAAGTAATTGAAGAAGCTGACTGCAAAGACAAAAGAAAGAGAATGAGGAAATCGTAGTTTGACGAGATCGAGGAGGTTTTAGTTCGATGGCTAAAACATTCCAGATCGCAAAATGTGCCGATTTCTGCCATGATTTTCAAAGAAAAAGGCATGGAAATTGCTAAGGAGTTGAATATTGAAGATTTCGGGGGCAGCAATGTAAATGTACCAAACTAAAATAAAATAAAATGTGATTACTATAAAAAGTGTTTTTTTTTTTTTTATTTTCCACTTATTCATTTGCATATATTGATTTCTGAAAATCTTGTTTTTCTCACCGAATCCTACAGCAATTCATGAAAATACTGTATTTCAGTGTCTTGTTTTTTTTTTTCGTTTTTTCTTTTTCAAAAATTCCCACTCCGCCTAAGTCGTCACTCCGCTTAAGTCGTCAAAAATATTTGGTCCCTTGAGTGACGACTTAACGAGGTTTTACTGTATTAATAAACAACAATGGGTGAGACCAAATTGTTTACCAAGTGACTCTCTGGAACAGCTGTTTCACGCTCTTTGGTCTCACCCATTGTTGTTTATTAATAATTTAAGGCTCACATTGATTTTTTTATGCTTTAAAAAATTCCTGCGGACTACTGGTACATGAATTTTCTCACTAATTTTTCATTAGTGAGTTTTTTTATTGTTCATTTTTTTCTGAAGGACTACTGCGCTTCCGACGATCATTCTTAGCATCAGTAAGGGAACTTCGTTGTTTACTGGTGACTGCTCCTGGCTGATGATCGCCAAAGAACGAGAAACAGCTGCTCCAGGATGTCATTTGGTAAACAATTTGGTCTCATCCATTGTTATTAATTACATGTTATTACTAATAAAATAGAATTAGTTCATCCATTCTCGTGATAAATGATTTCAATTTCACATAGGCATTAAATACAGAGGACTGACTCTCTCAATACTCTAGACGTGAAGAATTGCTTCCATCCATAAAAATAAGACAGAAACAAATCTCAAATCAGGTTTTACTATAATTGCAGTATCCCAAAGATTTCGAATGATAAGATTTTGTTGAGTGAGAATGTATAAAAGCAATTTTTAGTAGAATGCTTTCATTTCTCGCCCAAAGTTTTCGTACGAGTTAATAACTATTTCCAAACGAAATGAAAGTTACTTTCCTCGGTAATCTCAATTTCAAGGACGTACACTTAACTTAGAAGCTAGAGAGCCCGGGAGTTAAAAGTTGGCGGGCGTTGGGCTGTTTAGCTGACCATTGATTAGGACTGTCGGGAGACTTACCTCCAGCGACCCCAAGGGCCAACATTGGTCTGTAGTGGAATACTTTAATTTTATTTAAATATTACTCCTTAGTATTGTAATTATCTAAAGATGAGAAAGGCAGAGGATGTTCAGGTGATGTTTGAATAACAGTTATGTTCCCAGTATTCATGTTTCCTTTTAATCTGTTCTTCCAATTTTTCTGGGTAATGTACGTATTTATATTATAAACTAGCAGCAAAGCTTGTTGGACGACAGACATAAACAAATCTGAAAAATCATTTTATTATCAACTATCAAATAAAAAGTAAATGTAATCTAAATACTGTGCTAACTTGTGAACGAAGCTTCTACGGCAAAAATGGTTTTGAGTTTCGAAATCAGCGTAAACAACTGAGTAAGTATGCCAAATTTCATTGAAATGGATGCAGTGGTAACAAAATTATTTGGTTTTGAACGTATGTTTTGTTAGAATTTCAGTTGTCGAGGTCAGTTCCCAAGAATAAAATTTCATGGAAACAACATGGAATGACAAAATGAACTAATATTTTCATCCAATTTGAGTACTTTTGATTCAATGGTACCATTGAGAACCGTTACAGACAGACAGACGAACTTAGCTAATTTATATGTATAAAGATATATTTGATTCGATTGATGATTTGATTTGAAAAAAAAATTTTTTTTTAATGTTTATCAGACCTATTTAGGTGTACTTCTTACCTATACACCTGTAATATAGGTTCTGAGAGTTTAATCTAAAGGATCATTTTCCACCCAAAAAGAAAAACGAAATACCAACCATATCTAAAGGTTAATTTATCTAAAGAATAATTATTATTAACACACGATGCAGACAGTGACTCCTCAAAAACCAAAATCAAGAAAATATAAAACAAGAACAAAAAGTGGAATCCAAATCCTTGGGCTGCACTCCACAAAAGGAATTTGACCACAAAAACAGAAAAAAAAAACAATAAAAAAAAAACCAGGGTATAAATAAATAAATAACAAACCCACTGATGGGTAAAACAAAAGCAATTAATTCAAATAAGAATGCCTTTTTGAGTCGAGCTGATACTCTGGGATGGCCGTTTCGAGCTTGTTAGGCTCTCATCAGCCAGAGCTAATCAGCCAGTGCAAGACTCAAAAGGCGTATCCACATTTTGTTCTTGTTTTTTATTTTCTTGCTTTTAGTTTTTTGAGGGGTCACTGTCTCCATCATGTATTCATAATACCTCCCCTCGTACGCCTTTTGAGTCTTGCACTGGCTGATTAACTCTGGGTGATGAGAGCCTAACAAGCTCGAAACGGCCGTCCCAGAGTATCAGCTCGACTCAAAAAGGCATTCTTATTATAATAATTATTATTTTTGACTCATAACGCCGAAAGGCATTTAAAACTCACCTTTGTATAATCTAAATACTGCGCTAACTTGTGAACGAAGCTTCTACAGCAAAAATGGTTTTGAGTTTCAAAATCAGCGTAAACAACTGAGTAAGTATGCCAAATTTCATTAAAATCGGTGCAGTGGTAATAAAATTATTTGGTTTTAAACGTATGTTTTGTTAGAATTTCAGTTAAAATTTCATGGAAACAACATGGAATGACAAAATCAACTAATATTTTATCCAATTTGAGTACCCTTGATTCAATGGTACCATTGAGAACCTTGGATCTATCTTAATAGCTTAATTATATTGAGTTACAGACAGACGGACAGACAGACAGACGAAATTAGCAAATTATATAAGTTGATATAGAAGAGAAAAAGAAAGCGAAATATGTACGGATATACATTAACAATTCATCTCCCTAATTTACAAAAAAAAAATGAAGTCATACGATAACTTATAAAAAGAAATGATGAAAATTAGATCCGAACTATTACAGAAGTTCGAATTTTACCCAAGGCGTCTAATCACATCATATTTTATTTTATATTTATTTAGTTTCAAACCTTTAAAAATAAAAATTAAATAAAAAAAAAATCACTTTTTTGTGTGTATTGTTTTCCTGATATGGTTAGCACATAGTTAGTCAGTCTATTTGAAAACCCGCCCTGCCCTGAACACTTTGAAGATTCCTTGTGAAACCTTTATAGAAATTAGTGATGATCATACACACGCAATTTCAAGGAAACCGAATCACTAACATGGACATTAATATACTCGCTTAGATTACAACGATGAACAGGAATATTTTATTTTATTTAATAATGTTTAACGACTGATGTCACATTTTATATCCAAAATTTTATAATTTTGAATTTTAAACCATTTTTAATGCGTTTAAGCAATTTTAAACACTTGGCTCATTTTTTATTTTCATGCTTATAATTTAGTGCTTTTAAGAATTATAATAAAAAAGTACCAGTATTTACCGGCGTATAAGTAGCACCTTTTTTTTTTGAAATAAAATTGTAATATTAAAAAAAATTCAGAATATACATTCGGAGTGTAAAATCAGCCATTTATTTGAGACAAATAAAAAGAAATAAAAGTGTATTTTACTCCTTAATTATTAAAATGGATTTTTTTTTCACAATTTCAATTTTATTCAGGAAATGCTTAAAATTCCCCAGTTCCTTTGTAACAGGTTTTTCCTTCCCATTTTCTGTCACATTTTATTTTTACTTTCGCGGGAGGTATGCTCCTGGCGTTTAATGACCAACGGGACTAAGCTGAGGTCCTCCCGCCTTTAACCCATGGAATAGAAACCCATTCTACACAGGACTGAGTGGGTGGAGGAGAATTCCGCTGGAACAAGGCTCCTCCCAGGCCACACTTGGCGACAAGGATCTTCACTTAGTTAATAAATATTTGATATTGTAGTTAAGCTATTACTTTTATAGTAAAGCCTAAGCCCACATTCCGTATATATATATATATATATATATATTAAATATGGTTCGAATACAGTATAATAATGAAAATAGAATATTTCTAAAGTTAATCGTATTACATTTTATTAAGGAACATTTCTTCACAACTACTACAAAATCTCCTCTTTATTAAAAATGTACTGAGCATTGACAATTTTTTTATTTTTAATATCAAGTCTGTTTGTTGACTTCGAAAATTCCTGTTTTTATTTTAATTTAGATAATGATGAGATGAGTAAAATTCTTAGAAGCAAACATAATATGTGTGTGACGATAGAATAAATCAATTAAACTGATAATATCGGAGCCAATTAGAAAGATTTTTAACTGGAGCAAAATCAAAAATTAGGTAAGCTTTTAAGTAACTAAAGGAGTTGTTTTCATCAAAATCTCAAAATACATGGAAACTAACAATAGATTCAATTTACGCAGAATTCAGAAGCTAATTTCTTCAACTAAATCAATTCTTTTTTTTTAAACTTGTCAGAGAGCAGAAAGAAACGAAAATTTTACTACATTCTAAATTTCTTACAAAATATTAATAATTTTTTTGAAGAATTGTGTAGTTTTTAGATTGATTTTTTTGAATTCTTTCATTTCGTTTGACCATCGATATTGACCATCTTTTTACATAGTCGTTAAGAAATATAGAGATAGAAATATCTGTTGTGTCTGCTTTCTTCTTTCGCTTTTTGTTTTTTTAAATCTAGTGAGAATGTTACAGATGTCCCTAATAAAGATTAAAGTCAGTAAAGTATCGGCGAATGCCAAATTCTGAGGTTGTTACAAAAAACAGAAACAAACAAATTTCAGAAAAAAATTTATGATGTAAATTTTTCCCCTATCAAAGCTGCTTTTTCTTCATAAGCTGAAGAACAGCAGAGCATTTTTAGAAAATACAGTGTATTTCTTAAAAGACTTCATGCGTAAAGGTTGGGGATGGTTTTGTTTCATCAGAAATATACTTCCAGATGATTAATTTTAATCTAGTCCGATACTTACCGGCTTTCTCAAAAATTAAACTGGAAAAGACTTGTGCTATCCTATGATAGCAGAAAGATGTGCAAAAAACTGCTCATTTCTGAAAACGGAAACTGCAAAGCAATTTAAACAGGGCAGCAAAATTGGATTATCTATTCGACAAATATTTGAACTTCATTGAGAAAAGAAAAGGAAATAATAAAACTCTGTATTTACTAAAACAGAGGAGATAATGCTTCTGAATTGGAATCTAATATTTTTTAGGTCGAGTAGAGGAATGTTGACAATTTTGCTTCACACTTTTCTGTTTACCCTAGGTAAACTTGAAAACTGAGCTCTTATTGCTCCTTTCCGAACAATTTCTGAGTATCTTAAAACCTTAATTGACTACTTTTCACTCTAAAAGCATTCATTCACATACATGAAGAAAACTTGTCAGCCTATTTCATATCTATATTATTCTGCAATTCTGCTGGTTTGTTGACCATCGTTATATCGTATAACAGGGGTCTCCAAACTTTTCAGCCCGAGGGCCGCATTAACTATCAAACAGCAGTTCGGGGGCCGACTACACACTCGACATCCAAAACATGAATCAAAACATGAATGTTGTTTTTAACTATTTATTTAATATTATTTTATTCAGTTATTATTTAATAACACATTGATATACTACACATGAACATCTGTATTAGTGGGAATGGTGAAATTGTTTCCTGGATGCCAAAGTAGCAGACATTTCTGGCTTTATATATGATGTCCCTAACATCAACAGTGATCTGAGATTATCATCGGACAAGTTTGTTCTCATATTGTTCTTCACGTATTTCATTCTTGAAAATGTCTGTTCACACAGGTAAGTTGTTCCAAAGATTAAAAGGTACTTTGATGCAAACGTCTCTGAACTGTCTATGGTTGAGCCCGTGTGACCTTATTAAATTCCCCATCTTCACCACAGGATTCAGTAGACTGCTAATGTACACATATTTAGCACACAAAACTTGCTGGTGAATAATACAGTGCAGGAATATTGGTTGTGGAATATTTTTCTCATTACACATCTGCTTCTCTTGTCAAGTAAGCCTTTCTTTATGCCACGCATGTTCTTTCCTCCATCAACAATCAGGTAACTAAGGTTAGTTCAATCCAAGTTATAATCAGCACATTGTTTTTTTCGACTCATTGAATATATCCTCTCCTATAACAATGCCATACATGCTATGTAGGGAAGCCAGCTCTTGTGTTATGTTCATGTCTTAATCTACACCTCTAATGAACAAAAGCAGATGAAAGGTGGAACAGCTGCCCAACGATTCATCCATTGCAATTGAAAAATGGCGAAACTTGCTTGCATTTTTCGCTATTTGAGTCACAATGTTTTCAACCATGTCTGCAAATACGGCGGGCAATGGTATTTGCACACGAAGCTACATTTTTTAGATGTTGTTTCGACTTTTCTGGGCAAAGTTCCTCAGCCACCTTCAACAAACATTCCTTCACTACTTCACCATTTGTAAACGGTTTGCCACTTTTAGCCAGGACGTAGGCAACTTCATAACTGGCCTTAGTTAAAGATTCGTTTTCATTTGAGGATTTACTGAACAATGTCCTCTGAGATGTGAGTTGATTTTTGTAATTTAGAAAATTTTTCGGCGTGGACTTGACCCTCCAACTGTGCATATTTCTCCTGATGTTTGCTTTGATGATGACGGCGCAGGTTGTATTCTCGCATCATAGCCACGGTTTCGTTGCAAATCACACACAATGCTTTCTCGCCGGATTTGATGAAGCTGTATTTCAAACTCGATTCTTCTTGAAATTCACTTTATTTTAGTGCGCAGCGATGGCCGAGAAGAGGAAAGGAAAAATAGACGATGACTCATCGCTGGGCACTAAAATAAAGTGAATTCAGCACGAATAAATAGTGAAGCTGAAAGTATCTTGCACACAATATCGCTAAAAAAAACCCAATTATGCGAACTAATTTCGTCGCAATTATGGCTGCAAATGATCCGAAACAATTTTTAAAAATTCTTATGATTTCTTAAGTTAAACTTACCTGAATATAGTGTGCAAATAGAGAGATTGTTGCTTTTAATGTTTCCTCTTCAGAATATTCGAAAAATTCTTACTAAACCAACGACAGTCAACCGCAACTAGCAAACAAGCAGCAAACCATTTAAAAACTCCACCACTAGATGGCGTTATATCATCTCATTGACTGTGAACGGAAGTAGAAAAAATAAGTAGCGAATAAGATTTTGCAATGTAGTGATCGGTTGGAAAACATAACGCACTACTGCGCGCCTCTATTTTAATTCAGTAAAACATAACGTCCACTTAAGCGGCGGCTGATCTGGGCAGATCTATGTCCGTAGACAAAAATATCTCCACGGGCCGGATGAGAGGGCCTCGCGGGCCGCATCCGGCCCGCGAGCCATAGTTTGGAGACCCCTGTCGTATAAGATTCATATCTCCTGTATGTATGTTATGATTTAAGAGGTCTCATTTTCAACACTATTTTTATCTCTACGATAAGAAAAGCTATTACTATCATATATTTTCTATTGAATTAAAGACTTCCACAATAAATGACTGAAAAGAGATTTTGACCCAAATTTTTGTGCTTGAAACCTCTTTTTCTATTTGTATTTTACAGGAGAAATCGTGAAACTGAAACTGAGACTAGCAGAATTCAGTGTTATTAACGGTGAATGATATTTAGAGTATGTTCAAATAGATCCCAATCATTTATGATATTCTCTACGACTGTCCGAATCTATTTTTCTTAAGTTTCAGAGCCAATGCTGTGAAGTTCCTCACTTCTTCCATGCTCTAACAGTATATTAAATGTAAGCTTTTTGCTAAGCATTTGCATGGTAGGCTGCATCTGTCCTTCAGATATGAACAAATAATCATCTGCAAGATGGAGATTAGCTATCCATAGGCGTACTCAGGATTTTGAAATGGAAGGAATTATGGTGGCGTAGTCGATCAACAACAACAGCAGCAAAAAAAAAAAAAAAAAAAAAAAAATGCAATGGGGGAAGGGTTCTGGTTCCCTACCAATTTCCCACCCCCTGTCTTGATACGCCAGTGAAGCTATCCATTTCAAATGGAACACGGGATTTTTGGCTGCGTTTGATCATCATCGTTTTTTGTTTTTTTTTTCTTAATGTATGTCAGTCTTAATAGGTATTTCTAAATGAGAAATGATATAGGTGCTGAAAATTTAATCTAAATCAATAAGAAAAAAAAAAGAAAAAAAAAAAAGTTAAGATTAATAATATTAAAATTTAAAACTACCATCAATAATATCTATTATTAACTGATTTTTAACTTGACTAATTCTTTCAAAATTATAATTTTCCCATTTTAATTGATTGAAAAGACTATAAAGGATTTGATTTTTTTGTCTATATCCCATATTATTATTTATTTTTGTAACTTTAAATATTTTTATCCAACCTTTTCTGGTATTGGAATGATTTTGTAGGTTATCTTTTTTATTTTTTTATATCAAAAAAATTCTTCATCATATTGTTATAAATAAATTTTTCATTTAATAACAATATTTTAAATTTCTTTCTTATGATTTGTTGTTCCTCAAGTTTTTTATTTTTAAAGTTGATCATTACATAATTAAAGATCTTGAGAATGATTTTATTTATATTTTTCATTTGTTGTCCGTTTATAAATATCCAGCAGTCCAAACCATAATTCAGTATCGAATCTACAAAAGCTTTATAAACAACCAATTTTTGTTTAAATGGAAACATATCTTTAATATGAAAAAAGAAAATATAAAAAAGTATTTAGTCTTTTTAGGATATAATTATAGTGAAAGTTCCAAGAGAATTTGTCATCAATGTAGATGCCAAGATATTTTTGATTATGAACTCTTTCAATTATAGTATAATTACATGATTTAATTAGATTATTTAGTTTATTAGAATTTATGCAATTTTCATCATGAAGTTGTAGATCTAAGTTATAATTTAACCTTTTATTTTTATTCTAAATCACGATAATTTTAGTTTTATCTTTATTTATTGTCATTTTATTATTCCTTGCCCAGTTTTGAATATTATTAATATCATTTTGCAAAAAATTAAAAGCATCATCCTGGTTCCTATGATAAGTCATCAAGAGTACATCATCTGCGTAGATATATATCTTTGAATATTGAATGCAGTTGTTAATCGAGTTTATAAAGATATTGAAGAGCAAAGGACCCAAAGTTGATCCCTGGGAACACAATATTTTACGTTGAATAAGTTACTTTTATAACTTTTTATTTTAATTCGAAATTTCCTATTTTTCAGATAACTTTTAATTAATTCATAAGTATCACCTCTTATACCGGTTAAATATAGTTTATCAAGTAGCAAATCATGATCAACGGAATCAAACTCTTTTTTAAAATCAATAAAAGCAATGTAGATAATATTTCCCGTATTTAAATTATCTGCAATATTTTCATTTAAATTTATTAAAAGTTGTGTTGTACTCTTCTTGTTTTGATAGGCATATTGATTTTCACTAATAAAATGATTTTTTTGTATAAAATTATAAATGGTATTTGTGATATATGTTTCGAAGATTTTTGAAATATTTGAAAGCAAAGAAATTTCAAATCATAATCTATTAATTGACTCTTTTGAATGGTAGAACTCAGAAGTATTAGCTTTCTCAATTTTCATTTCTTTCTTCGAAAACAAAAACCAGGAAAACAACAACTGCAAGTATACACTTGTTCCAGACTCTATAATTGGCAGGTAAATGTTCCACATACACAGTTACCTTTCTTGTTGCTGAATGGAATCTTTCCAGTAGATTTTTTTTTCTTTTCCTCACAAAGCACCAGTGGATTTATTGACTGATAAAGCATGGAATGCAGATACCTTCCCAATTAAGTTCAAGAATTAAGTACCCAAGAATATATCCCAATTACGTTCAATTTAAAAGGTCTTATTTAAGTAATAGATTTCAGATTTAGGGTACCTCATCATAAACTACGATATTCTTAAAAATATCAAAGTACTGAAACAATCTTCTGGGACCAGAAAACAAGATTTTTTTTTCCTTACTTGTTAGAGAAATTCTCGCAATCTGTAGCGATAGAAACAAACATATTTTGGGTTGAACAATATAAAGGCCATTAATAATAAATAATACTTAAACTAAAATTAAGTAGTGTAATCGTATATTTTTTATATATATTTTTAAAAACTATTTTACATGTTTTAACAGTAGTCATTTTCCTTAACGAAATGACAATTACAAAACTACAACAAAAAAAATTGTGCATGAATAGATATATGTGGATACATCTCAATTCTTGTTATGTATACAGTATTTCTTTAAATGGATTGTTTTCCTCAGCTTTCTGGCGTTTCGACAACTTTCGAGGCTAAAAATGGAATGATTTATTAGAGAGATCTCTAATTGTAGAAGTTTATAAGGGAACCTTTAATTTGTTAGTAGGCCAAGCGGCAATTTACAATGAAGCGGATGACACTGAAAAAGGAAGTGTCTGAAGGGCAAACTGCAACAGCTGTAAATTACAAACTGTGAATTATAAGCTCTCCAAATGAAAAACAAAATGAAAAATTAATGTAAATTAACATGAATGGAAAGCAATATTTTTTTGGTTGTTGTTGTTTTTTTTTCTGTTTTTTTTTTCTTTTTTCTTTTTCATATTTCGCAACCAGTATGGTCTGTTAATTTCTCAATTTTGTTTGACGAAGCTAGAGCTGCGTAGCTGAAGCTTTGAAATTTCCCTCTGCTAGAGCCAGCTAGAATAGCTTTAAAAAATCAAAAAAGTATACTTTTGGTTTATAAGAAACGTATTATTTAAGAACTAACTTTCGATAATTCTTATTTCCCTCTCTAGTTAAAAGATAATTTATTACAATCCTGATCTGTAATATGCAGAATGACCAAACTTCAGATTACAAGGGGATCCTGTAGTTCAGTGGTTTGCGCGCCACTGGACCCAGGATCAATTCCCGGCGTTGGTCGGGGACTATCTGGGATTTCTTCTCCTCCACCCTAGGGTTCACCCAGCCTTTTATAAAATGGGTATAAGGTTTTTTTTTTTTACTCGGGCGGATTAAATGCAGGCGGATGTCGGACTGATCATCCGACTCCAATTTATCTTAATAAATAACAATGGGTGAGACCAAATGTTTACAAAGTAATATGCTAAAACAGCTGATTCACACTAATATGGCGATCATCAGCTAGGAGCAGTCATTAGTAAAGTCTCGATACATAGGCCAATAGGCATTATCGTCGGAATCAATATGGATCCTGCTAAGCTTAAATAAACAATTAAAAACTCACCAAAAAAAAAGAAATTGATGAGCGTTTCGCGGCCTCAATGAATTGTTTTAGCGCATAAAAAGACTAAAAAAAGCGCATTTAAATATTAATAAATGTATTTTTACAAAGTAAATTTATTAATATTTGCATGGGCTTTTTTAGTCTTTTTATGCGCTAAAAAAAATTCATTAAGGCCGCGAAACGCTGTCACATGAATTTTCTCACCAATTTCTTTTTTGGTGAGTTTTTTTTGTTTATTTAAGCTTTGAGGATCCATATTGATTCCGACGATATTTGCAATTTATCTTGTTGGTCGAGAATCACTGGGAGCCTAAATCTCTCGCGCACACAAGGATCTGCATGGCCTGCTATGTGGTACATATTTTAAGGTTACAAATCTTAGATATCATTGAGAACAATACTTAGTATGTGGATATTAAGACGAAAGCACTAATTAAAAACATGATATTAAACACATAAAATTTCGTTAAGTATAAGATGAATAATAAACTTTTTACTATATAATTTTTTTTCTAATAAACAAAAGCAATATCTCTTCTACATTTGATTTTATTAAACAGTCTTTAAGAAAAGTTGAACAAAAATCAGGTTTGCATTAAAATGCAAATAATGCAAAATGATAATGCAGATAAGTTTTCAGACCAGCTGTCCACATGAAGCCTTCAAGGTTCATTGCCACACAGTCATAGTGCTTTGCGATCGATTCTGTTAATCGGTATTTTCTACTTTTATTTTGCAGTAATTCAATAATACAGTTTATTACAAATATCAACAAATATACAGTATGGCTTAGGTTTATATTTAGAGCAAAAAAAACTATTCCTAAAGCACTCAAATATTGTACATAATATTTAACAAAGGATTTTACTACAGCTGTATTAAATTTCAAAAGCACTCAAATATTGTACATAATATTTAACAAAGGATTTTACTACAGCCATATTAAATTTCTTCCAATTAAGTGTTACTATGTAGTTTATTAAGGGATGTTTAAAACATTGTGTACTGTAATGACTGATAATTACTACACTTCCAATTTAATAGGTAGACAGAGTGATTTAATTCATTATACATTGAAATCTAGAATCTTGCAGTAGAATTAATTCGGACATTCTCCCTTTTCAACTTCGTCCAAATTGCTAAGTTTAGTTCACATTATAAATTTTTACTGTACTTTAATATGAATTATAAATGAATTAACTAACTAATAATTGATCCGTTTCTTTTTCTACTGCAACAGCAATATTTATTTTATTAAAATAAACACATAAATGTTTCAGCAAAAAAAATAATTTATCAATTATTTATCTGATGTTAAGATATTCTTTTAAAACATACTGTCTTGAATACTATCTTGAAAAAAATAGTAATTTACAATAATATTTCAGTGCTAAAAATGACTCCAAATGAAAATATGTAGCTTAAGAGATCCATTAGAGTTAAATTATTAATAATTTATATGATTATTATATTTTTGAAGCTTTTTTCATGATGCTTTTTTTTTTTTTAATAAAATTTCTTCAAAAACTTAAATAATCTTAGACTATTCTTAAAAAGAAAAGTTTTAGGTATTATCTTAAAATGAATCAAACAGAGAATATATCTATTCAATATCAGAATAATCAGAGTGAAGGTCAACATATTCACAAAGTTAACCAACTTAATTAAACTCTTATGGTTTCGTAGCAAATAAAACTATGGTTTCGCGCTTCCTAAACTAAATTGAAATCGATCTTATTTTTGTACTGAAAGTTCGGGATCTAGTGTTACTCCAAATGGGGTTCGCGATGAGATAAGTAGAGAAATTTATAAATTCGTGTTGTGAATCTCATATGATTCGAACTGTAGTCCCGTGTTACAATATTGCGATACTTTTAAATTATTTGTCAAATATAACCCCGAAATGTAAAAAATTGAGAAAATGTAAGCATTTATTTATTTTTATACTTTATTTTTATTTTATTTTATTAAAATAACGATTCGGATTAGAAATCTTAAAAGAACAACAAAAGCTGGTCCTTCACAACAAAGAAGTACTGGTCTAATCTAACCTGAAAATTTTTAATCATTTAGTTCTCGTCAGTATTCCAATGGAAAGTTGATGACAAAATAATATAATGGCCCTTTCATGAGAAGACCGATATAAAACAAAAAAATCCCAACCCTCCTTTTTGTTAATTTACGTTAAAGGATAACAGTTTCTCTATTTGCTACTGCTTGTTCATTAATGTGAAATCTTTACATCGATTGAATCAAATATTTATCCTAATTGAAACTTTTAATGATTAAGTTTGATATAAAGCATAATTCCCTTTCTTAAACAAATTATTTATTTAAATCTAAATGTCTTGTCTTGTCTTGTCTTGTCTTGAACATCTTATGTATAGACAATGATTGTCTGTTCCTAGCTCTGAAGATGATTTTGGTCTTTCCATCGTAGTTTTGGTCGTCCTCTGTCTCTTTTTCCTTTGGGCTGATATTTCAAAATCAAATTTGGAATCTTGTCGTTAGATAGCCTTTTTACATGGTTAAGCCAATTTTTTTGGTAATTTTGAATTTCTTGAATTAAACTTGGAGTTTTAAGTTGGGCTCGAATATCATAACTTTTCTTTTTGTCGAGACGTGTAAATCCTAATAAAGGTCTCAGAAATTTCATTTGTGCAGTTTCCAATCTTTGTTTGTTTCTTTGTTTTAGTATCCAGGTTTCACTCCCGTATTTAATTGCTGCTTTGGCTGTAATATTATGTAATCTTAGTGTTTCTTTCGTCATTTGTTTTCCAAATCTTCTTCTAATTATTCCATTCATTCTGTATTTAAACCTAAATAAATTATGTAAATCGCAAATTTTCGGAACGAATCTTTATTCCTTTTTCAAGCTCAAAGACTAGCAATAAATAAACAACAACAAACAAAATGTACATAATTATGCATGCCATCCTACGAGACAATTGATAAACACGTTATAATAATGATACTACGGTTTGTAAACTGACAATTTTAAAAAGACAAGTACCAACAATAAGCATGATATACGAGATTTATAAAATATGTCGAATATGATATTTTATTTACGATTGTGGTTATCGAGTATTCCCAATTTCTTTTCTCAAAAACTGGCTCCATATTGTTCATTCAATTTTTAGTTTAATATGCACTCATTGCCAAAAAACGTAGAACGAATGATCCGGGAACGACAAAACTCTGTATTCGACAACGTCACAGATAGTTTTGCTACTGACTGTAGTTGCGCTGCGATTGCCCGCTGCGAACTGCCACCAGGGGAGTTAGTATCGCTACAGCTATGAACACGTAAATGGTCGCTGTGTGCTTTATGATCAGTGTGGTTGTGGGGTGCAGGTATCTGAGCCCACAATATTCCTCGACGACGCATCCGACTCAGTTTTGAACAACTGGCACTGTTTAAGACTGTATCGTTGGATTGCGGGAGACAGGTTGATTGTTCCATCGAATTAGCCTCCACCTGGACCATTCCGATTGCACTGTGGGACACTGTTGGGAGCAGTGGAGAACACAAGTGCCGAGTAGGCACTGGGAGACCTAGGTGGACTACCAGAAGAGAGGATGGTGTCATTCTCAGACACGAACTGATCCAAGGGTGTGCCTGTCCACCATCCAGAGACATGCAGCTATATCTCTAGAAATAGCTGTGTTAACCCGCACGATTGCAAGGAGACTTGTAGTACGGACTTGCATTCTGGGCGTCCCTTAGGCTGTCTTCCGTTAATACCTCACCATCGGCGGCTTCGTTTCAAGCAGTGTAGTGAGCGGGTGGCATAAACAGGTAAGGACTGCCAACGAATCGTTCAGTGACGAATCAGGTTTTGTCTGACTGAAGTATGGAGAAGCACTAGGCAGTGCACAAATCCAGATTTTATTGTTGAGAGACACATCGCCAGGACTGGTGGCATCGCGGTTTGGGGAGCCATCTCATCCATCGGTCTCGATGGATCTCTTGGGTCTCTTGGGATCGGTCTCTACTGGAAATATTAGGAGAACATTGATGGCACAGCGTTACATTCAGGGGATTCTGCGGCCTCATGTTCTTCCACTTCAAGGAGTGGCTACAAGGTCTATTTTCCAACAAGATAATGCGAGCCCACATACAGCACAGGTTTGGAGTGTCTCCGTGCTGTAGACATCCTTCCTTGACCCGCCAGGTCGCCAGACTTGTAGCCCACTGAAACTATTTGGGACCACCTGGGACAGCAACTTCGGCCATCAACGGATATGAGTGATCTGGAGCGGCAGAGGCAAGAGCTGTAGGAGGACCTTTCGGAAGATAGATAACATCTCTATAACTCCATACGGCTTGCCATATCGCCGCATGTATCCACGCTTGAGGCGGTTTGACACAGTACTACTGACCTGCAATGTTTTGCCCAAATAAACGGCCCCTTTGTTTTGATATTGTAATCTGTTAGTTGCATCATTATTCTCATTGCCTATGTTAAGTGTCATTCCACTTCGACTGATATTTCTGGATGCGCTAATTTTTCTGGAAATGAGTGTAAAATCATTTCACTATTTACATCCATTTTATTTATCAACAATATTTTTAAATTAAGTTAAAAATTTAATGTGTGAAAGAATCAGCCTGCACACAAATTTAACATAATAAAAGGTATATTAAAAACTTACAATAAAAAGGAGCTTTTGGCACTTCCTAGCGAAGGCATTGTCAACAGTGTTATAAGTGAGATTGCAAACCAATATTTACACAATAAAAGAAAACACAAACGAATGTAATTGGTCCATTATTCTAATAAAATGATTGATCCTTTCATCAACAAACTTCCAATTGGTTCGGCTATGTAGATGTTATCATCTTAAGTCTAAGTTGGTCCTTCCTGTCGTCTGCTACATAGAACGAGTAAGGGGTTCGTTTTTATTGTAAGTATTTACTATAACTTTTATCATGTTAAATTTGTGTGTAGGCTGATTGGTTTTTAATAATATTTTCGATATACGAAGAAAAGTTTCGGAAAAGCAGATCATGCTACGGAGGAATGGATATCCATTGAAAGCAAAGCTGAATGAAAAACGGGAAAGGATTAGTTGTAGATCAGTAACAAGGGCTTAATTTGATTGTGTCCCGAGCAGTTTACTTGCTTAGGAGTTTCTGATTATTAATGATTTTTTTTTTAAATTGATAATAAATACTAGTTCATTACTTAGTATCTCCTTCAATAAAGTAAACTGAAACTTGAATTTTTCTGTAAGAATGTTTTTCGAGGTTCCTCATCGTACAATTGATTTCCATGCTAATATTTATTAGTGGTTTCAAGTTCAGCCTGCACACAAGCATAAAAACGTATAATTAACACACTAAAACTATCCAGAGCTTTCGCCTCACTTTTGACGAGGCTTCCTCAGTGTACATATCCACCGAGAAAG
Organism: Thereuonema tuberculata; assembly: GCA_023159025.1. Taxonomy (NCBI): domain Eukaryota; kingdom Metazoa; phylum Arthropoda; class Chilopoda; order Scutigeromorpha; family Scutigeridae; genus Thereuonema; species Thereuonema tuberculata. Next base: position 180,132,227 of record JAFIDM010009631.1, read on the forward strand.
CCTCGTCGAAAGTGAGGCGAAAGCTTTGGACTTTTTTAGTGTGTTCATTATATGTTTTTATACTTGTGTGCGGGCTGAACTTTAAACCATCAATTTCAGCACTCAAAGGAACGACTTCATATTTCACATGAGGTCGTCCGTGGCGTTGGAATTTTGTTTCGCGCAAAAATAAAGGTTATTTCCCAAGGCTGCCGCTAGAGCGATGCATGGCGATGCAATACTGTAGTGGATACACATGAATCGCTATATGTTACACAACGATATGTTCGATATGGTTTCTCCCGGTATCGGAAACATAGTGGAATCGCATGTTTAACCACTGCACGTAGAATGTCACTCTTAATGTTGTGAACGTAACATGTAATTCTGGTCTTCAGATATCCTAGGTTGAGTAGGTATTCACGATAGCCAAGGTCTTTGAGATGCTTTCACAGATAAAAGTCACAGGGGTTGATATCCGGCGAACGTGCTGGCCACGTTGTACGAAAATGGCGGCTGATGATTCTGTCATTGGTAAAAGTTGCTCGAAGCAACCTCTTGATAGGGGTGGCGATGTGAGGCGGGGCACCATCTTGCATTAAAAATCATTGCATCCATCGCATCCATGCTGTTGAAGTGTAGGAATCACTTGCTTAGCTAACAGATGAATAACGCTGGTCACTAACTGTGGAGGGGAAGGACCCTCAGGACCGACCTCTTCGAAAAAGAAAGGTGAGACGATGAATGTGGATGTGAAACCACACCAGGCAGTGCGGATTAAATAGAGTTGTCCTGATGTGAAGAAGAAAGAAATTGTAATTGTGAGAGCATTTTCAACATTTCTTAGTTGGTAAAAATTCACGTGATAGTTACAATGAATGTTATATTCATATTTTGTAACCCTGTAGATATCAAATTTCATCGAGATCGGGGAACTTAAGACTTCCTGATCCTTTCTGCCCTTTTCCATCTCTTAAGGAAAAAAAATTGTCAAATCCTGAGAAAAAAGTTCAACCCAATTCTAAAAGGAAGCTTAAAATTTAAAGTTTTTATATTTAGCAGTTTCGGTTGGGCGCTGATGAGAGTCAGTGAGGACACCTAGTTTATTATAGAAACCTATCCCCTCAGTTCACCCTTCGGGTATTTTTTATTCGAAAAACATTTGAACATGTATTTCTTCATTTCGTCAGAAGAGTATTTCCCGAGTTTCTCGTTTCTAGCTTAAGCAGTTTCCAAAATAGGCATACCCTTTAAGAAAGTTCCCCCCCCCCCCCTCATTCACCGCCTCTGTTCATCCTTATTTTGGAAAAACATTTGAACATGTATTTCTTCATTTCGTCAGAAGAGTATTTCCCGAGTTTCTCGTTTCTAACTTAAGCAGTTTCCAAAATGGGCATACCCTTTAAAAAAGTCCCCCCCCCCTCATTCACCGGCTCTGTTCACCTTTATTTTGGAAAAACCTTTGAATATGTATTTCTATATTTTATTATTATTATTATTATTATTATTATTATTCTATAAAGAGCATGTTCCCGAACTTAACGTTTCTAGTTTAAACGGTTTCTGAGATATTCTTTCCCATCCACGTTTCCTCTTTCCGTTCACCTTTCGGGCAATTTTTTTTTTTTGAAAAACCGTTGAACATGTATTTCTTCATATTTTAAGAAGAGTTTTTTCCGAGTTTCATGTTTCTAGCTGAAGCAGTTTCCGAAACAAGCGGACCCTTTAAGAAAGTTTGCCCCTCCCGTTTATACCCATTAGTACGCGAATATCGAAAATTTGTTGAATACGTATCTTTTCGATTTTGACAAAGAACCCTTATGTCAAATTTCGTGTTTGCAACTCAAGCGGTTTTCGAGATATGCATATCCTTCAAGAAAGTTGCCCCACCTCCCATTTACACCCTTTTGGGGTGGTGTAAAATAATCTTTCTTGTAAAAATCCTCTCTTAGTGAGCGCCTACGTCTTAAGAGGTCTTGAAATGTCTTAAAGGAATCTATGTCTTAAAATTTCAAATTCCTAGGTTCAGCGGTTTCGGCTATGCTTTGAAGAATGAGTTAGTCAGTGAGTTTTGCCTTTTATATAGTAAGATTGAATTAAATAAAGTGTGCGATTAGTATTTGATTTAATGTTCAAAAAACTTACAGGTTAAATGATGATTTGTGATGTCGTTATGCAATTTTATTTTTGGACATTCCAAATTCTTTTGGAAGAATCCACCTGAAAGCAAAGTTAGAAAAAAATGAATCTTCTTTTAGATTGATAATTTATTGAAGCTATTTTATTAAATATTGTTTCCTATTCTTTGAAATTAATTTAGTATTTATCAAGTATTAAACATCTGAAATTAATAACAGTGTTTATAAAAGGATAATAAACAGGAAAAAAGGTAATAATCGACGATTTCATTCTATGTAAATAAATGTATTTTCGCCTATTTTCGAAATAAATAGTTATTTGTTTTTCTGAAGTTTTCGGCGTTCATACAAGTTTGAGACTTTAAATGTAATAATTTATTGAAACTTAGTTGCTAGAGTTTTCAAGTTTGTAACGAAACCTACTTAATTTTATTTCCTCCAGCAATTTACAAATGAGACAGACGACAGGGAAAGAGAAAATTAGCTGAAAAGCAAAATTTATATTCTCTGCTGTCACTTAGTACAACTTCAAAAAGATTGTTATCTCTAATGTTATTAACGAGAGCAAACTGCTGCCAAAGATTCGGAAAGAAAAAAGAAAATGAGGTCTACTAGAAGATACAGAATATGTTACTTCATCTAATGGTTGATAATTAAGAATATTAGAAAGTAAACAATAATATAGTATCTCTAGGAACTACGAAAGGAAAACAAAACAAAAACAAATTCTCTATTAAAAACAAAGAGAAGAAAATAATTCCCGAGCCAATAAATATGCAATAGGATATCACAATATCTTATTATTAATATTAATGACGATTATTACTAATTATATTTCATTATCTAATGACAATATCTCTGTATTTAGTTATTCTTTATTTAATTGCTTTATACTAATTAAAAATAATGCTGCTGCGCTATGTACTCTTATAAATTTCAGACGTCGATGAAATGCCAATGTAAGATTTTAGCATGGTATAAAACTACTCCCCCCTCCCAACCCCAACAGTACACCCAATGTAAAAGTGCATGCGACGCCACTTAGGCTATATACAAGGTGATTAATAATCAAAGTGATTATTAAACTTGGTCTATTCAGAGCACTCTGTAGCTCTAACTAATAAGCGGATTGACATCAAAATTTGTAATCAGAGAATTCAAAGAATGCGGAAAAGGATTTGAAAAAAAAAAGAAAGTTAAAACAAGTTTCGCTGGGGCGCTCTTTACAGCAAAAGCACGGTCAATAACTAAGACCAACCTAAAATGACATTTTAAACTTTAAATTTTGCAGTTATCAACATTACGAATAAAATTAGTGAAAACAACAATACGTTTGAAGCTGCAATCAACGAAAACATAATCTCATTTGCATTAGCATCCGCATTGCAGCAAAGTTCTGGGTATAAAAATGATTATAACTAATGAATGTCATTCTTAATAGCTATCACTTTACCGGAACGTGCTTTAATTGTGAAGCTTTTTTACGAAAATCAAGGTATTGCTGTTCGTGAATTTCGCCGTCATAAGAATTGACGCCGCAGGCCAATGTTTGCAGAAGCTGTGAGGAACACGATATGTCGATTCGAGAAAACTGAATCGTTATGAGTTCAACCTGGTACAGGACGAAGAAGTTGTCACCAAAAGAAGTTGTTGGAGACTCCAGTAATGTTACGGCAGTTAGAAGAATCGTACGGCACAGTGTGGAAAGTATCGCGACTGTATAATGTATTTTTTTCTTGTGACTGTATAAGATCAGTCATAACCATTAGCTACTAGCTACCTACAAGGACCATCGACTTTGCATTGAATAAAAAGTTTGCTCTTACCAGAATAAAAGTTGATGTGTCGTGGCTATGGAACATCCTGAGGAGCGACGAGGTACATTTTTATCTTAATGCAACAGTTAACACTCAGAATTGTCGCATTTGGGCCATGGAAAATCCACATGTTTTCCACAAACTTCCCCTACACTCTTCTAAAGTGACTGGTGTGGATTCACTTCGACATTTATCATCAAACCATTCTTCTTCGAAGAAATAGCTCCTACTGGCCCTGTAACTGTTCTGTGACTGCCGTGAGATATCATGACATGCTCCAGAATTTTGTCGTACCCCAACTTTAACAGCGACAATGACTTGCGTCTAAACCTTTTATGTAAGATTTGTGCGTCCCCACATATTGGACTCACCGTACAGCATTTCACCCATCGCCAGATGATAGACCATCTTTTGCCTGACCATCACGTGGAGAACGGATCTGAATCCATGTAATTTCTGATTGTAGGCCCATTTAAAAAATATGATTTATTGTGAAGTTGTTGGAAATTTGCCATACTTAAAGGACCCTATTACCCTGCATGTGCGAAGCATTACCGGGGATCAGTTGCGGTCACTGTTCATCATTTGCAAGTTTGTTTTTTTTTTATTGATTATTGTTTATTGAGTTGTTTATTTATTGTTTCTTCGTGTATTTTGCTGTAGAGCGCCCCCTAAGGGATTTTTTTCCATAATCCGTTTCCGCATTCCTTCAATAGTCTGAATACAAATTTTGATGTCAATCTGCTTATTGGTTACAGCTACAAAGAGCTCTGAATAGACCAAGTTTAATAATCACTTCGATTATTAATCACCTTGTTTAATAACTTTGTATATAAGTGGCGTCGCATGTACATTTAGATTGGGTGTGCTATTGGTTGGGAGGGAGGAGGAGTTTTATACCATCTGCTACAACTTAAGTTGGCATTTTATCGACGTCTGAAATACGTCTGAGCACATAGCGCAGCAGCATTATTTTTAATTAGTATAAAGCAATTAAATATAGATTAACTAAATACTATAATTTATTAATTAAAATAACTTTAACTATAATCTATAATCTTGGACAACATAAGAGCTCCCTTCAAAAATAAGGGTAACCAGAAATTTGGAGCAGGATGGCCTTTTATGTCAGTCCTAGCTATTCAATAAAAAAAATAAAATAAATAAATAAAAGGTGTGTTTTTTTTGTTAAGAGGAGGATTTGCAAATAAACGATGATGGCCTTTCAACCATTAAAAACAAGTCAAAATGCCATATTTTTTTAATTTCAACCTCTATCAAAAAGAGGAAATCAGAAATCCGTAGTTTGTAAAAGAAGAAAGCCTGTAAATGTATGAAAATTATCGCATTTAAACTAGATTTAACATGGATTTCATCTTCATCTCTCTCTCTCTCTCTGTGTGTGTGTGTGTGTGTGTGTGTGTGTGTCGATTCGACTGTACGTAAATAACTACATCACTTGACGTCATAGACTGTTAATCGAACGTTGTTTACGAAATATTTATGAACTTGTTTTGACAAATAGCTCCATGCAACAAGAATTGTCTAAATGCACTTGAATTCGATTGGAACTACGTAATTTTCATTGAATGATAATTTATAATCACTCCGGGGAGTTGTTGGTTAAACTTGATTGGAAGACTAATGATGCCTGTAGTAAACATGACAGTTAACGATTTGAATAAAAATAGCATTTTAAGAAAATTCCTTCTTATACGGACAAAAGTGGGTTTTTTTCAAAAAAGGTTTTTCCAACCCTAATAACTAGAACCCATATACATAAAATAAATATATTATTATTATTATTATTATTATTATATTACTTTTTTTTACATTGTCAATAAAAAATCTAATTTCACTTTTTTTTTCTATCTTTGAAGTGCCTTTAATAACATTCCTGTGAAACTAAAGGAGGGTTACTCGTGACATTGATTTCTCCTTATACATCGCTGTCTCTCTGATTGATCTGTTCCTTATTCCTTTAGATCAATATCCACTTGAATCATTCAGCTTGATAAATCTTAACCTATTAGTTAGGAATACTCAATCACTGATCCTCAATCTTATTCGTTTCATAAAGGAGAACGTACAATGTTTCAGTGAAGACAAAGATTAACTTCGAGAAGCTCCCTGCTTTAATTAAAGATCAAATTAAAGGTTCTAATTGTCTAAAAAACGCTTCTGTCTTTCTTTCATTCCACCACGATTGGTGTTGTCTACAAGTTTTTGTTCCAAATGTCTTTATGTTGCTGTTTCAATCACAATCAGACACACAAAGCCAATGGAATTGGATCAAACTTCAAGCAGATTTTGCCATATTTGTGTATCGTCAAATGTCAACTCGAGATTATGGAGGACATTCCGAGATACAGGACGTAAGCTAAAAAGTTTGATTATCGTTTATGACAACTAAGATAGCCAATAGCAGTACAGTAGTTGTGTGACAGCTCTCCATAGAGCTTGTGTCGCCAACAGGAATCTTAAAGGTAGACGATATCCAGAAGGCTTTACGAAAGACGACTTTAAGTTAGGAATCCCGTGTTCTCCTTACAAGTACCAAAGAGAAGTTTGATTATGGTGAACATGATGATTATTTATAGATTAGGACAATATGTATTTTTCACAGATGTGTCAAGATTTTCTCTAACAAGTAATTTTCGACGCCATTATCGCCAAGTTTAGGATCGTTAACTGTGATCGTTAACAAAGAACAAGATAGGACCGTTAACTGTGATCTTGTTCTTTGTCGTTGAGAATGGAACTTGTTGGATGCTCATCCTCATAGGGCCAGGCTTATGGATGAATAATACTTAGAAAGTGAAGATATGCACAGAAAGGATTGAACAGTCTGTTCTAAACCTGAACCCTATCGAGCACGCTTGCGATATTTTTCAGTCTAGAAAACTCTATGAAGGCTAAATTCGTCCGTCTCTCTGTTGAGATCATGCACTATCTTGTTAAAAAATGAAGGTTCGTTATAATTTCATTATGTACCATCACCTTATTTATCTTTTTGTTGGATATTTAAGTTATTGCAATCTTTATCGTGATCAAAGTGCATGAATTTATTTAACAGAATTTTACAAATAATATAAATTACACAACAACTTTTATTAAATTCTATTTATGTTCCATCGAAATATTTGCATTTATGTTTTCTTTCCGTAGTTCTTTATCCCCGCATAGTTTAATTATACTTTTTTTTTAGCTACAAAGTCAATGATATTTCTTTTTGTTGTTTTTGTTTCCTTTGTATAAATCTCATTTCTGATGTACAATTTGCATCTCGAAATAGCCACCAGAAAGTTAATGGAACTTTTAATATTTATTTAATAATGCTCTTAAAATGCTTGAAGATTGGTTAGAAACAATCTAATGTTGAGAAGAGTTGTATTGTTCCTATGCTTATGAAAAATACTAATAAGTTTAATAATACTACAAAATTATATAATAAGTCAATTTGTATTAAGAAATATCTTATGTATCGTGGCGTGACGATTGATAATAAGTCGTCATGGAGGATATTGAATCTTTAGAAAATCAAATGTGTACTGTGTATTGATGGGAAATATTCTTAGATATTCTCGAAATACTTGGGGATTGAAGTATCATGCGATGAAAAATTTTTATGATGCATGCTTAGAGCCTGTTTTGATTTATGCTTCTGAAGTTTGGAATACTGTAGTTGAGGAATTAGAAAACAGAAAGGCACATTCTTTTAAGAATAATTAAAGCGTATAGAACTGTCACTAAGAAGCTGCTTAAGTGGAGTTATGCCAATTGATTTAAAAATTCTTGAAGTTAAAGATATACAAAGAGCAAAGAAAGAGATGATACCAGTTTCCTCAAACCTTGCTTGCAGTAAAGTTATTGAGAAACAATCTTATCCTAAAATATTATTATGCAACCTGAAGAAAAAGTTATTCGTTTATATTTAGAGAACTATCCTAGAGGTACTGGGTATGAATGCTTTAATGATTGTAACGAATCTGCTAATCGTGTTGGTAAGCCTATTGTTGTATTTTATAACGATTTAGTAACAGATGTGTCAGTACGTTCTTCCTTTAATAACTGAAAACCGTAGGATTTTCGGACATATGTTTATATGGACATTTGTTCTTGTTTTAGTGTTAGGAACCCGCCCCCAAAGTATGTAAAAGTATTTCTGAAACACCCTGTAAATTTATTTTACAGGTACTCAAACTGCTTTTCAGTGATCTCTCTCTCAACGTCTTTAGACTCAGTTTTCAACGAAAGCAAGAATTTGGATTTACTCTCTAGATTTATCTCTAAATCCTCTTTAAAATACAAAGCAAAAATATTTCTAAGCCTGTATTCTTTTATACAGTTCCATTCAGAATATACAGCTACAGTGAATTTTTATCTCATCCTTTGACCTTCAGACAAAACTTCACGGCGGAAGCCAAAGAAAGTACTTAACTTCTATAAAGACTGAGGTAGATGGAATCAGAAATCCATTTAAACGTCACCACAGGAGAATAATTTGCGATTGATGATGTGGAAAATGACTTTGCAGTTAAATTAGAGCTAAGAATCGTCTCTTTTTAAAGATGAAGAGAACATCAATTGAATGGAAGAATTTTCGCTATCATGCTTCAATGTTTTCAAATACCTTTCATTTATTTACGTATTTCTGTTTCATCGATTAAAGTAAGTTTATAAATAAGCAAAATTGTAATCTCTATTAGATAAAAAGCTTAGTGTGTCTTAAAAATTGCATTTAGTAGAATAAGAAATCACCAAACACATCAAATTTATTAAAAAAGTTTATATAATAAAAATATTATAAAAAAAACATTACGGAAAACCAAAAAAGAGAGCTTTCGGAATCTTTGCGATTCCCTTGTCAAATCTTTAAAAGCTCAGGAATCATTTGCCAAACGTAAGCACAATTAAAATGAAATTTTGGTGAAATATTTCTTAAATAATGACATGTTATTGAAAATTAGTTCGCATTATATTGGGGATTCAATAACATTGTTTCTTAATAGGTTACTTCTAAATTTAGATTACTGAACGTGTAGCCTATACTAGGTCTACCAAGCATCTTATTTGGAATAGGAATAAATTAGAAAAATTAGTTAAGGAATAATTTAGTTTAGTTTACTTTAAATGCTATCTAATTACCATTTTCAGAAATCGTCGTATCAACGTCTAAAATAAAGTCAGCTAAATTGGAATATAGTTAGGATACTACTTCAGAATCATTACACGTAAATGGATAATATACAACATTTGTTATCAATAAAGCTACCACAAAGAAATTTTTTCCGGGATTCAAGTACATCTCGCTATTCATTCATTAGACACCAAAGTTTTATCATTGGCATGGGCGGTCCCAATGTCTTTGCATACGAAATTTCAATACAATCGGACAACTCCTTCTAGAAAAGTCGTTTTTTTTGGTAATGAGTGTATATAATCAGTTTAAAGTCATTTCACTCAAATTCCAGGATAAGTCAAAACTATGACGTACATTTTTTTTAAGTATCCATAATTTCTTTATTATGCATATTGGCTCAAGAAAGGATGCACTCCATTGTACAATTGTCTCGATTACAAAGTGACGTTGTAATATATATGGCTTACTTTAAATATAATGAATAAAAGAGAAAATTAATTATCATTTGACTTATATTGGGTCTCCAGGGAAACCAAGAAAGTTTACAAGCGATTATGTTCGCTGTGCTTGGTGAGGAGAAATGTTAACTTGATCAATATCTATGTATGTTGTTTCAAGTCAATGGTTGTAAATTATATAAATTATTTTAAATTATTTTTTTCTTTACATTTTATGTTTACTTTCTTAATCAAGCATCGCCTTTTTTTTTACTTTATAACGTATGAAAATTCAAGCATTCTTTAATTTTTTTTTTGCAATGCTGAGAAATCCTAAGGTTCACGTTGGATAAATCAGATCCTAAATAAATAAAAGTTATTCCTTTCCCCCATCAATAAGGAATGTATTCAATCTTTTTTTTGAATCTCAAGATTGTTTATTTATTTCACATCAGTCAGTTTATTTGTAATTCGAAACTGACAATTAGAACGATAATTGCCGAAACGTTGCAATATTTTAAATATTCTTACTTAACTAAATCCTATGTGATATTGAAAAATATATGGGTGTACACGCCAGATGTTGGAGTAAAGAAAACAGAGTCAAGAAA
>JAFIDM010009631.1:180152005-180187048 GCA_023159025.1 Thereuonema tuberculata
TGAAACAGCTGTTCTGGATTTCCGGTATCGAAAATTCCAAAAACAGATCAGTGATTCCTTTATTCATGTGCGAGTTTGCTTTTTATTGTATTGTCATTATTAAATACGTTAAAATTGTTGTTGAAAATAAAAATAAGATGATCATTTTGTGATAAAAATTTATTTATAAAGGCTGCTCATTCAACTCGCTAAGCATTTTCGATTATAATTAACTATAAAACACCATTGTATATCGCTAATCCATTGACGGGTGATCAAAGGAGTCTCTATCTCCTGGTACTCATTTGATCACCAGTCCTGTGCACTCTATCCGCCTTTAGAATAGATATGCGTTATGCTTTAACATAATTATTTTGAGTTTCAAGATTTATGAGAACAGGATTTCGTTAAATATTTATTGATTTATTTCATTCAAAGTTTTCTATTCCGTATTAAGGGTTCACGAAATTAAATATCGAATGAGCAGTTAGTTCTGTTACATTTCGAGTTCGAAATGAATTTTTAATTATATGCAACATCACAATCGGCAACATCTGTGGCCAAGTATCTCTGAGTACTTCAAAACTATATGACACAATGCTTAACTATTAGTTCTGAAACGTGGCTAACATGTTTAATGAAACAGGAGAGGGCTTTTTATTTTTAAAGCATGCATATTTATTTGAATTTCAAATTAAAAGCACTATCATTCAAAAGTTCATGTTAATTGTTGAAGAGATTACAAGAAGGTAATTATAATTATTTACAAAAGGGTCTGTCTTTATGTAGGTTATTAAGATTGATTTGTTTCTGACTCAGAATTTTGAGTCACATTCGCTATAAAAATGTAATGAAGAAAATGAAAGCAGGCATTAGTAAAACTTGAAAGTACTCTTAACTCTAATAGAATAATCAAGGTCGAACTTTGCCGAGCTCTAGCAAAACCAAACTTATTACTTTTAACAGAACTGAGTTCTAAATACTTTACCGGCCAGCGAATCACCTCGTATTGTGACTGGTTTCGTCCTGTGACTCTTACGGCCAGTCCATCTCTGTATGTGATGCATATTACTTACTTACATCAACATAAAAATGAATTTAATTAAATGGTATGCAGTATTTATATCCAAATCACTAAATGAAGGAAAAAAAACTTTAATAATCAGCCTGTTAAACGATCAAAGATCAAAATTATACTGTTTTAGCTTCAGAATGTTTTCATGAACAGCAATTGATGATAATAAATTTCCTTAATGTTGTTGGATTTCCGACAGTTCTCTTACATAATGAAATGAATCAAGATAAGGCCACTTAAAACAAAAGATTTCGTATTATCGTTTTGCTACTTTTTAGCCTAAAAGGAGGATGATAAAATTAGTCAGTCTTTGTGTTCGTGTGTTTACATAATAACGTTTGCACCACTAAATGGATCTCCAAGTTGAAGAAGAGATGATCTAACTTTTTGTATTTGAAAATTTTTTCCAAATGGGTCCCTATTGAAAAGTATAGGCGTGGCAAAAATTCTCATACAATGATGTTGTATGATGTTAGATACGAAACACTGGATTTCTGTCGATGATTTAAAAATGCGTATTAATCCTGTATTTACAGGATACATACAGGATTGTTGATATGAAAGCGAAGTATTTCAAGAAGACCTTTTTGATTTTCATGATTTTTTTTTGTTTGGTTTAATTATTACCACAGGAGAGAAGTGAAAATTGTAAAAATATCAAATAATTGAAGAGAAGTGTTTGTTTTATGACTATATTAATGTTGAGGAAGCAATATGAAACTAACTATTTATTTTTGTGGTTAAGAGTTTAACAAATAAAACTGAAAGTGAGAGCAAACAATTAATACAATAGTACTGTATTATGACATGATTTAAAAATCAATAGCAATATAAGGATATAGTTATAGCAACAATGAAACAGTCCATACGCAAGTGCTTGATCGATTGATATGTTGAGAAAGCAATTGCTGCGATTGTTGTCATTCGGTTTCTTGTGTAGAATAGTGAATGGATTAAAGAAGATAAGACTGAAGCCTATTTCTGCAATAAGTAAGAATCTATCAATTCTTTTATCAGGATTGGAAAAGAGGATTAGCGTCAATACTACATAATATGGTATATTTTCTCAAGAAGCATAACGCAATATATATTGATAACTTTTTCTGTTATTTGAGTTTAAATAGGAAAGCAGGAGAGATCGCCCATCGAGTCTGAGATGTCAAGGAATGCAATATTGTCCGCCATATTGAGGACCAGAAATATTTGCCGCTAAGAGAGGATCTATTAAGCATTCATCAAAGATAGACGAAAGTTAAATTATGTACAGAGGATTATGAAGTTCGAAGAAGAAAAGTAAGTTGTTTAAATTCTTTTCTTCAATTCCAGTCAGGATTTTGGGCATCAATATGTTTTATAGTTAATGGGATCGATAGAGTAGAAAGACAGTCTTTCAAGCAAGAATGGATAATACACAGTATGAAGTACTGTATTTAAATAACAATATATTTGTGGGAGGATTTTACAAAGTGAACTTAAATATTTAGTGATCAGTAAAATATATTTACTAGATGGGAACTTTTTAAGTGACTTTTGGCATTCTAATATTCGATAACAGAATATTTCATCGAGACTTTTGAATAGTATAATAGTTCTACGAATTACATAAACTTATTAGATGTGCATTAATGTGTGTAACTAAAGTGAAAGAAATATAGATAATTGTTCTTTTTATAACTTGAAATATTTGGATCTGTTGTGTGATTATTTTGAATAGTAGCTTATATCTTAACCAATACTACAGTTATGCGATCCTTATAATTAGGTGGTTTTTGTTGTAGAATTATGCTTAAAAACTTTGCTATAATAGTTAATTAGTGAAAATAGGATACAGTTCACAACAAGAAGCGGAGTAATTGAGTTTAGTAGGCAGCACCTTCGATACACATTTATTACAGAGTTCAGTGACTGAGGAGAAGGTGTAAGATAAATTTCTGAATTTAAAGATTTTTATTGAAGGCTTGATAGCTGTTATTCTGTGAAATAACGAACTCAGTTAAACTTATCATGAATTTGTCAGTTTTTTGATTGTATTTCTCCAGGAGAGACGAAGGATCAGCCAACGGCGATTTATGATTCCGACACAGAGATAACGATCGGTTTGAAGGAAGTGTCAGTAGATGATGGATTGATTCAACTCCTTAACAGGAGACAAAAATTATAGTCAAATACCAGGAGAAGTAAAAAAAAAATCTAAGACAGTAAATCTGACTTTGTCATGTTTCAAATGTCAAGATAAGAATAATTGATAATATAAGTAACATATTTATATAAAATTAATGTAGATGATTCATCTTTTATAAATATGCCATTTAGATATTTTAGGCCTTCTTTTTATGGCTTTTTAGCGACCATGAACGCAAAAGTATAAGTCCGTCCATCCGTTTGTATCTCTACAGTTTAAACCACAAATCGAACGACAAAAATCATACCTTATTGGAACCCTAACGACTTGTAGAGGGGCCATTCCATACCAAGTCATCCAGGGCTTTGGCGCAGCTTAGCCGCAGCTGCTTTTGCGCCATAAAACACCAACCAACCAACCATCCAGGGCTGACACCCACTTGCCACAGATTTCTTTGAAAATTTGTATGTTCAATATATACACTAAGTTAAGAAAAAAGACAAAATTTTATCCAATTCTAACAATTAATTTCAGAGTTATAGCCTTTCAAAGTTTTGGTTGATTTGAACTTCCGAGGACAATTTGGGCACCTAACGAGCTTGTATGTATTTGCGTTTTCCTGGATAAAATCAAAGTTTATAAAGCAAGAGGTTTGAAACTTCATTCATTTGTTCTTAATTTCATACAGAATATGATGACACTATCAACATTAAAATAAAAACCTTTCATCATAGTGAAAACATATACTAAAAATAAAGAAGTATATTTTTCCGAAACTGTAATATGCATAAAGAAAAGAACTTAGAGCTAAAATCTCTCTCCAGATACCCTAACTCAACCATATATCACTGAAAAGAGTATAAAATTATCTTTATATAATTGAGTTTTAAGAGTTTTATAGCAATGTAAAGTAACAAATAATATTTACGCTGTTACACCCAGCAAAGTTGGGATTAAAATATGGTTGTATGGCCTTAAAGTAAAAAGTACAAGATTCTAAAAAGTCTACTTAGCCTATAGATGGAACAATATAGGGGTAAAAGTGAACATAAATAAGCCTATGGTCATGCCAGTCTATGGTTAGTAGGACTAGATATTTCCTAGTCACCGAAAGTCTGGATTAAACTAAATCAGCTGTAAAACAAGTTTGAGATGGTTGAAATTTAAATTTTTACTTTTGAAAAGAAAAATACAATATGGAGCATAGTTTCAATAAAGAGTTTTACAAAATTAAGAATTTATCAAATTTTTTAACAATTTTTTTTGAAAGTCTGTCTGCAGTTGGGTCTAGATTAGCGAGTACATATTGTGACATATAACCATAGGACTTGACCTCTAGGGTAAGAAAAAAATAAATTAACAAAGTTTTCATTTTTTATTCCTGCAAATTTGTCTCTTAGTAATGTAAGTTATTGAAAGTCTTTCTCAAATGAAGTTTTGAAGTTGTTCCGATTCTTGATTATTTCCATCCTCGAGTTGGAATCAATCGTATATAACCTGCCCAATTGTGAGGCTATTTCTGGAGGGTTTATGATGCATAGTAGATGAGGTGGTGAAACAGGACACTGGTCTTCTTTTTGAGGCCAGAAGAAATTTTGAGCTGAGCTCATACATAAATAATACATTATAGTTACCGTATTCCGCATTAAAATGTTGAACCATTCCAATCCACCAGTGGCTCTCATACACACAGGCCACAAACGAGTGGAGATTTGGTTCTTCAGTTGGTCGTATATTTTTAAAAAATGTTTTGCCTCAAACAAATATCAATGTCTGAACTAACTCTTTTTGCTGTAATTTCTTCATTTGTAGCAGGTATTAACAAGTAAAAGCTTCTTGTTCCTGTAATGGCTTGGCCAGATTCATAGCGACTTTCAAGAGCTTACCTATTGATCTCAATATCTTGTTCACTTAAAAAGTAGAAACTTATTTTTGAAAACAGGTTTTTACAAAAATTGTATATATGTTCTGCATTTACTATCTGATCACTTTCTTTAGTGCTTTGAAGGTTTTTCTTCGTTACGGTCCTTTTAACTGTGCCCCCAATTCCGTCACACACAGTTTTGCAATGACTAGTTGCGTGAAATGACCAACTGCTTTTTAGTTGAAAGTCCCTTTCTTGGCAACACAAATTCATCATAGTTTTAAAATTTTTATACTGTGCACTGCAGCCATCAGTAAAGTATTCAACCTTTTCTACTTTCTTCAACCTAACAAACTCCATAGTTTTTTCTTGTACTGAATAAACAAATGCTACATCATGTTTTAAATCATCTGAAATGAAACAGTGATGTTTCTTTTGTTGTATTATATTCATATTATGAATAAATCACTACTGGATGCACTGAACAGCTTAAGTGGCTCCAGTGATAAGACTGCACTTCTTTCTGCAGTTCTGCACTTTGTTCTGCAAAACGAACAGAACAAAGTTGTAATTTTCTGCAAAGTCCATAAAACTTCTTCAGACGCTAAATTATCCTCCCTGTGCTTCATGTAAGAGTTTTGAGCTTTTGTTATAAAAGAATGAGGGATAAGAGATTCAATTTTCCGAATAGTATATTCAATGAATTCTTGGTGAAGAAGTAGCATTGTCTGTAGCTTCATTCGGCCATCACTTATCCACTGTGAAAATTTGATTTCGTCTTCATCATCATAATACCTATATTGAACTTATTTACTAGACCTATTTTGTTCAACCTTTGACCTCTGACTCATTTTTTAATAAACTTCATGAAGCATAAAATTTTATCGCGTTAAAAATAATTTATTAATTTTATATTGTAATAAAACTCTTATAACTCAAAACCCCACCAATTTTGTTTCACCTTTTGAAAGACAATTTTATTCTCTTTTCAGTGATATATGGTTGTGTAGGGATATCTGGAGAGAGATTTTTGCTACATGGTTTTTTTCTAAATGAGGTACACAATTCCGTAAAATACTTTTTTCTTGTATTTCAGAATTTTTTTTAACTATGATGGAAAGTTAAAGTTTTAATATTCATAGTGTCATCTGATTCTGTATATAATCTATAACAAATGAGTAAAGTTTGAAACCTCTACCTTCATAAATATAAATTTGGTAACAAAAAACGTAAATACATACCAGCTTGTTTCTGACCCGAACCGTCTTCGGAAATTAAAACCATCTAAAACTTCAAACGGTTGTAACTCAGAAACTACTTGTAATAATTGAGTGAAACTTGACATTTTTTCTTATTTTTGTAGTCACATAATATATATAAATTTTCATTACAATCTGAGTACCTTGGGTTTAAAATCAAGTTTTAGCTGAATGATTTGGCATGGAACGGCCCAGAGATGAGGAAAAATACAAGTTCCGGTCTGCGATCATTTCCTCTTTCTGCCACGTGATAATATGTAAATATTGTTGAGAGAGTATCAACACCTTACAGGCATTTTTAGTGGGTTTTATTCACCTCTTGTTTGTAGCCATGATCATAGTGATTACCAGCAGGTTTGAATGCTGCTCACTTTGAAAGCAACATTTTGGCACACGAGGGTCTTTTCTTTCTTTTTTTAAAATCTTATTTTGAATTTTTTGTTATTCTTTTTTTTTCGCAAAATTTGTTATATTTTTTATAATTATATTTATAGAAACTTTATGAAGTATATAAAAACTTGAATTATTGTGATGAAATACTCCAATACACTTTACGTGGTTAAATAGCAAAAAGATAATAGAAAAAGTAGTAATATTGTATATTTTACTTAAAAATGTCGGTTGCATACAAATAAAAAAACTTCGCAAGAATTTAAAGCCTACTTTCCTTAAAGTGCTATTTTTTAGGATTTCTATTTAGCCACCCCATTCATGGTGGGGAGTTCTTAACGTTCATTCTGTTCGTCTGTCCGTTACTGGCCAAACTACAAGTCGGACAGATATGAGTCATACTTTATTGGAACCTTTATTATGAAAAAATACGAATTCCCATCTATGGTGCCTTCCTGTTTCAGAAAAAGGGGTCGGAAATTAAACATTTACTGGGTCTCTTTGGTTTCGTGTACACTACGAAACCTACATATTTGTTTTAAAATAATTTAATTTGATATGAAAACATGGTGATTATATTAGTTAGTCTGGATATCCATTTATTATTTCAGTGGTTATTTAAATCTAAATTATAGAAGCCTTTAACTTAAACAACGAGGGTTGAGACCAAGTGTTTACTAGGTGCCATTCAAGGACAGCTGTTTCTCGCTCATAGGTGGTCATGATGTTTAAACCCTTAGTTCGTTTTGATGTTTAAGCCTTTAACTTCTTTCAAAGTTACAAATAAAATCTGTAATTAACAAATTTAACGTGTATAACATTTATTAGATAAAAACAAGGTCAACACACATATACAGAGTTAAAAATTAATATTAACAAGATTTAAAATAGAAATGAAATTTAACGAGCACTTGAACATTTTTACATTAAATGAAACAAGAACCGCACATAACTAAACAAAAATTCACAGAGCTATTTTTGGTATTTGTACTGGAAATCGGGGATAGTACTGTTTCTCATCAGTCCGATCTGCCCAGTATATCTAGCTCAGTGAAGAAGGGCAATTGGCATTCATTGGCCCTACTCCGCAGTTATCATAATTATCTTACGGTTGGTCATTTTAAAAACACTAATCATATATTAGATTTAAATAATCTGGTAATCATTTGCCACGAGAAGAATGATTTCCTCAGGAAATGTATTGAATCTTATTTCAGTCTCACAGATAACAAATGTTATAATGACAATTTGTCAGTGATGGCCATTGCGCAACATGGCTTCTACAAATAATAATGCTCTTTTAATAAAATAATACATTGTTTACATTGTAAAAAAAAATTGTTTGTATATTATTGTTATTGTAATATTAGTAATGTTAACGTTAATTAGCTAATTTAATCAATAATTTATTATATGAATTAACAATTGTCATGTTCAATACTTTCTGCAATTGATATACTGTACATTTATACAATATTTCAAATTGATTTGATAGTTGCTGACCCTATTATGGAAGTAACCAACTTCATTGGCGATATCCCCTAGACCCAGCATGGACTCTCCTGCCACTGGTCAAATATTCCTTCGAAAGCCACTCCTTTTATTCTTGAATGCGGGCACGTCCCGAAAATGTTTGTGTATATTTTAAATCTTGTTAATATTAATTTGTACTCTGTATATGTGTATTGGCCTTGTATTTATCTAATAAAATTTGTGATTAAAAGAAAATATCAACATTACTTTATTCACTCAATTAGGATAAATTTTACACAAATCTAAATACTGTTAAATTATTGAATTATTTAATTCTTTGAGTTATAAGAAAAAGTTACGCTTTATTTTTCAATATTTATTTTATGAATGAAAGTATATTGAAAATTAATATTTTATAAAGTGTTGGTTAAAGTTTCATTGAATGTAATTCCACTTTTTAAAGAACGGAAAAGCAGAAAAAAGACAAGAAATAGAAGAGAAAGCTTTAAAAGCTTTTTAATATAGAATCAAATTAAAAGAATAACGAACTGAAATGGACAACGAACAACTCCAAAGAATGATGAATAAACAAATTGTTAAAATATGTTGTTTTGAATATGATTTGTCCTTTTAAATATTCATTAAAACACTAAATGCAGTTCTAACTTTCTAACGGTAATTCATCTATGCTTTTTTTTGTATAATATAAAAAAAGAGTTTATATCATTCACTTAATATTTAATGAGAAATAGTGACATATTTAATAGTCTGTGAATGCCCTAGAGTTCATGCTTCTACCCCTAACAGTACTTAGGAATATCTGTATTCCTTCCACGCATGTAATGCCATTTCCTTTCTGCAAAGCTAGTACCCAGTTACCAAGAGAACAGCGCGGACACTCAGAAGCAGAATTTTAATGGGATATTTTTGTGAACGTGGAATGTATTGAAGCAATTCACTATCCCTTAATAATGAGGTTAGATAAAAGACGTCCGTTATGTCTTATTTGGCCACAGCTATCTTTACCCATTTAAATTTTCATCACTGACAGTACGTTTCACGGTTGAAAGAATGAGATGTATGTGTACAAGAAAAAGAAAAAAAATAATATTGAATAAATAGTGATGGGCTACTTTGCCTTACTCAGAAGCGAAATTCAAGAATGCCTCAAATTCAAATATTTTTAAAAAACTGAAAAAAAAAAAATTAAAAAAAAAATAAATAAACATTTTTTTTATTCAAAACATTTCAGCAAATTTAACAATATTTCTGTTTAGTTACATTCAAATAAGAAAAAAAAACCACAATAAGTAAATAACTTTTATTATTATTATTATTTTTATGAAATAATAATGTATCTTTATCTAGTATTTATTTCATTCTTAATTTTGTATTTGATTAAACCTAAAATATTTTATCTGAATCTAAATAAAAAGCCAACGCACACTTGATATGATAAAAAGCAATTAACACATTAAAAACCGACATGTTTCGGTCAGACCAAGCTGACCTTTTTCAAGTAACTGATCTCAAGGTGCCTGGTGATTAAATATACGAAATTTATTTGGAATGAGCCAATAGGATGAAAATCGTCAGATGATCGGAAATGCTGCGCCATCTGGAAGCGGAGGCGCCAACGTCAACTTCGGTAAGATGAAGTGAAGCATGCGGTTATGATATCAGGAGAACCTTCATATCGAACTGTCATCAACTGGAAATGAGAAGCTGATCAAAACTAAAGGACAAAAAAAAAATGATAAAATAAAACGGAAGGATTAGGAGATGCAATCTTTTTCTTTCTTGGGAAAACTATAGTGATATATGATAGTTACAGAAACGCAATTATTAATAAAAAAATGGATTGGTTAGTATTATAAAAGACTCTTTGCATTTACGTAAACGATGTTGGGCTTCATGTGCAACTATTAGAGGATGGGCAGTGTCTATAGTATGACCAGGTCCCTGACATGCGAAGCAGTGAGGTAATTAAAATACTTGATGCGATAGTGGCAGCGTGCTGTCCTGCTCGAGTTTTAATGGGCTGCCGGGTCCTACGTATAGACAATTAGTACCCAGACATTGCAAAGCATAAATGACACCTCTGGGGTTCTCAAGAGGAAAGGAATGAATGGCGTTAATGGAAGAGTAAAGGGTAACAAGGAGAAGTCAATGTGATGTTATAGGGCCGTAACAATTTAGTGAATGAAGAAAATAGACTGATTGAAGGGGATAGAAACATAAATATTGTCAGATTTTTTTTCTTGTAGTAGTCCGTGGGTTGTATATGTTGTGGATGACTCGGTAAATATAGATATTAAGGAAATCAATAGGATAACTTTTGGAATAGAGAATCCTATAAATATTAGGAATTTCATTTTCAAAAATATGAGAATTACTTGATAAACGGAACGCCCTGCCCTTGAGATCAGTTACTTGAAAAAGATCAGCTTGGTCTGATCGAAACATGTCGGTTTCTAATGTGTTAATTGTTTTTTATCATATCATGTGTGTGTTGGCTTTTTATTTAGAGTCTAGTTACTTTCCACACGTTAAATTTTGTCAATTTTATCTGAATTTCAACGTTACTATATTTCAACTTGAAAAAGCTCTAACAACTGCAGTCACACAGCCAGATTATTAGGTATCTCTTGTTTTAATTGCACTGTATAAATTGAATCCATGCTTAAATGAGAGAGATGGATACTATTTTTTATCTCACTAGCCTCCATAAAATTTGAATTGATTATTTTGGGAAAAAAAGTAGAATTGTCGATATTAAATCCGAATTTAGTTCCACGAAAATAAATATTACTTTGATCTCCAGTCTAAATATTCAAGAACTTGCTTTATTTTTTTCTTTCAATGTTCTGTGTTCGCAACTAGGCTATTCGCCTAATAACTTGAGCAGTTATCGTATACTGCCCGTATAACTGATTACCACCGCGAGAAACCAGTCTACATTGTACATCAGAAATATGACAGCACAGAAAAAAATTACTTCACCAGAATTCGAGCATCTGTCAACCAAGGATAGTTTCATTTTCAGCCCTCGCAAAAAGAAATGCTTATGTTTCTCAGCAACGATTTAAAAAATCAAGTGTCTTTTTTATGGAGCGTATTATAATTTCTCTATTACATGTGTAATATGTTATCTGTCATATTGTGGAACTTGTATGTCTAGTCTCTCAAGGGTTAATAACGAAATTAAAATAATCCTTTAACAAATAATTTGGTAGAGAACTTGTGAGATCATGATTCGATAAACAAGTTTAATTAGCCCCGCTTAGCACTGAACCACAAACATGTGTGGCTTTAGTCAAATTATTTTCATTCAATTAATCACGTAATAATTGATCGATTTTTATCTATTCGTAAGCCACCATGTGTATAGTAGATGCTCATTAAACCACAACAGTCATTAACTGGTAATTTGTGGTAAGTTATTAGATAACCAAATATTAAGTGGTTTAAAGTTATAAACGTAAATGTTTACCAAAATAAGTGCATAACTTAGGCTAATATATATCTATTTATTTTTATAATTTAAACGAAGCTCGTTTTGTCAATTTCCCGGTGAGATAAAAGTTGAAATTTTGAACACAAATTGCTTCAGTGTCAAGTTATCCAATGAATCAGAATAAAAAGTAAGTTATTCAAATTGCCAAGAAAAATCTGAAAGCCAAAAAAAAAAAAAAAATGGAGGAAAAGAATTTTATCTAAAGTCCTAATGATATCTGTTTTATTCATTTTTTTCTTTTTTCTTTTTTTCAACTTCTGGATAAGACAGAGGTGTAAGAAAAGTAATAAAAGAAAAGTAGAAGTGATTACAAATCAGGTCGATATACTACTAGCCTATGTAAATATTGTTTAATCTATTTTTATTTTATTGCTATACAATTTGTACATTGTATTTTTAAAGTTATGCATTTTGTTTTTATAAATTTTTCACATACTTATATTTCATATTATTATTTTAATCCATGCTCTTCTAACAAATTATTTGTTTTCATTTTTTCTTAAATTCTTTGTTCATTATCTGACAACGATCTCGCCGATTGTTGTGAGAAATGTGTATGAAAACTAGACAGTGTGATGTTTAGACAATTACAACAGAAAAACAATGACGATTTTGACGAAACATAAAACATGAATAACTGCACATGCGTGCATTTGCCAATGAAAAACCGGCAGGGTTATGCATTGGTCTAAACTTATTTTGAAAATTTGAAACAAATCGTTGAGATCCTTTTAAGTAATCTCTTGAAGAAGTATTATTTTTTTTTAAGAATTTTTTTTCTTACAGTTTTATTAGTCAACTGTTCATTTAGTTGAAAATCAACTTTTTGGATATAATGTAATGTGAATCAGATCTTGTTCTCGATGCATTGACTTAGAAAACCTTAGAAAAACCATGTATAGTTTGATGACTATAGGTAGAGATATAATTATGGCAAGACTTATGATTTACTTGTATTTGCATGTAAGTAAATATATCGTAGTTTTTGAAAGAAAAGTTTCTGAAAGAAGTTTAGGGAAACATTAAATTGAATTGTAGATTAATATTGAGCTGATTGAGAATCACGTCGTAAGTCCAATTTCTAAACTTAGAGGAGAAGAGAGTCAGCGTTTCACAGTTTTTGAACGAATTGTGAGAAAATGTCTGTATTTCATAATGTTGCCTTCTATGGGAAGCATAGTCCAGCTTCATAATGTTCCAGAAATGCTAATGACCATATCAATGAAAAGGTCAATTACTGCTGTCACATAACGAATGTTATTTTCTAATCAATAAACGAATGTTTCGCATAGCTTTCATTCGCTTATTGTATCTAGATTTGGTTTCAGTTTTGGTTTCTATTAAACTGGATTTCTTTGTGTCTTTTCCGCCTTCGTTAAGTCATGCGCAGGTCGATTCGAGGCCTTGCGAGAATTTAATGAGAACCCGCTTCTGCTGTGTCTTGTGTCATTCTACATCTATCTATATTTGCTCTAACCACATACAAATGTAAATATAATTTCATTGAACAGTTTTCTATTTTTTCGCTTTCTTTCTGCTGAATTCACTCCTAAATTCATTCCGTTAGCTTTTTTATGATATGAAACTCCTAACAATGAGCTTTACAATAAATCTTACTTGATTTTCCAACTTGGAAGATGTGGTGAAAGAATCTTGTACACTTAATTAAAATAATAATAGTATCGTAGTAATATTAATTATAATTAAATAATATAAAAATAAAAATAATATAAACATTTAGATAAAAGTAGATCAACGCTAGTAATAAATTCCGTAATTGTGTTCCAATGATCTCTGCTAAAAAGAGCAAATATCTGCAGTTATTTATATATACACTCAATCACCAAAAGTCATGGCACACCTGCCTAATAACGTGTTGGGCCCCTCTGGCCCGGATAACGGCGGCGACCCGTCGTGGAAGAGAGTCTACTAGTCCCCGGAACACATCGACAGGCACTGCAAGCCATGCCGCCTCCACTACACTCCATAACGATGCTGCATTCACCAGCTGTGTTGGTGACGACCTGACAGTTCGTTCAATGACGTCCCACAAATGTTCAATGGGATTGCAATCTGGGGAACGTGGAGGCCAAATCATTGTCGTGAAGTCGGTAGCATGTTCCTCCAGCCACTGGCGTGTCACAAGGGCCTTGTATGGAGGTACATTATCTTGCTGAAAGGTGCCGTCGCCCGCGGGGTAAAAACAGTTCATGAAGGGGTGCAGGTGGTCCCCAAGCAGATCGACGTAGGAAATAGCATGCAGAGTGGATGTCAGATGTACCAATGGATCCATTGCATGCCACGAGAAAACATCCCAGACCAGTGTGGAGCCTCCACCTGCCTGAGTGGTCCCCACCTGACAAGGGGGGTCCATTGCTTCGTGTGGCCTGCGCCAGATACGGACACCACCATCGGCCCGATTTAGCTGAAACCGTGACTCGTCGGACCAGGCAACCCTTCGCCAGTCCTCAGAGGTCCAATGTCGATGTTGGTTGGCCCAGGGTAGACGTTGCCGACGATGTGCAGCTGTCAAGAGTGGCACCCGTCGTGGCCTCCTGCTCCTAAAGCCTGCAACGCCCAAGGTTCGCCGAATTGTCGTCATGGACACAGTTGTGGGACGTCCATGGTTGTACCGCATGGTGATTTGTCCCGCAGTCGCCCTTCGGTCAGCACTTGCAAGCCGGGTGACCCGGCGAACACCTCTGGCATCAATGAGGCGTGGGCGGCCCGTCCGCTATCCGACGTGGGTTGTAAGCCCTCGTTGGGTGTACTCTCGATAGACCCTTGCAACGGTTGTGCGGGAAAATTGCAGGGTGTTGGCTACATCTGATATTGAGGCACCCATCCGTGTGGCACCAACAATCATCCCCTGTTCAAATGCGGATAGCTCTCGGCGTGCTGCCATTTCTGCAGCTAGTTTTGCTTACAATGATTGTGTGATATCAAGGAGTCCTGTGCACCTGTATTCCGAGAATGGAAGCAGCGGGATCTGTCTCATTACGGACAGGGAACCTGATTGGAGGGGTGTGCCATGACTTTTGGTGATTGAGTGTATATATACAAAAGGTTACCTATCTTAATTTCTTTTATTAGTTCAATGTATCTTTATCAAAGAAAGGGATGCGATCATATATATACATGACGAATACTAGGGTTCACCCAACCCTCTCTCAAATTGGTACCGGGTTTCTTACTCAGAGGTTAAACGCAGGCGACCATCCCACCTCAACTAGTTCTGTTGGTCGAGAATCACTAGGAGCCTAAATCTCTCGCGCACCCAAGGATCTGCATGGCCTGCTATGTGGTACATATTTTAAGGTTACAAATCTTAGATATCATTGAGAACAGTACTTAGTATGCGGATATTAAGACAAAAGCACTTGTTCAAAACATGATATTAAACACATATCATCTTCATGACCTGTTGCGATACAGTTAACTTAAAGCATATCATCAAGAAAAAGGGATTACAGCCAAAAAAGTTTTAGAAAATTAGCATTAATTCTGCTACAATCAAGATTTATCCGAAAATGTATGAAATGAAACTCAAACTATAACTCAGAAAATTAAAATGTAATGATACGATGAGGCTATTAAATACAACAACTCCCTTCTGGACTGGTACATTAGGTAAATTGCTCCAACGTACGTTAAACATTGTCTTAATGCCGAATCAAGGTGCCATTAATCATTGCCGAATCAAGATGAAAGAGATCAAACTCAATTTTACAACAGATTGACTTAATGAAATACCCTTTCAGAACCAGGAGATAATCAAATATAATTCTTTAATTTTAATCTCTCGGGCTTTCTCGGGAGATATTTAAAAAATCTAACTTCTGATCATGCCCAGGTATTTCTGGGTCCTTTATATTAGAATTTAATAAAATCGCCAGATAGCCTAGAATTTATTTATAGAGGATAGAACCAAAAGCTATATTATAATGAACAGCAGTTATCACCACAAATCAGCAACTAAAAGAGAATTGTTTACTTGAACTTTTTTACGCCAATATTGGAAAAATTCTGATATTTTTTTTGTTTCAAGCAATTTGTTTATATTTTGAATTATGCATAAAAATGATTTTGTATCCTAAATGAAAATATGAGAATATTCCTGACAATATAACATTTTTATTCCTTCTTCTTTTACAAAACAAAATTATATATATTATATTTTTTTTAATTTTCTTTTTTAATTGTGCAATTTGAAAATTTTCACGACTCTTTCCTTTTTGTTTGCTTCATCATTTAACCGGGTAGGTCTCAATTTTATTGCTTAACAAGATTCTTATGGAAGAAATTCGGCCGCGCCGTTGGCGTTGTCGCTAAGACATTGGCCTCTCACCGAGGTTCGGTTCTCATGTGGGTTTCGTGATGGTGGACGATCTGCGCTTGGCAGGTTTTCTCGGGATTCTCCCGTTTCCCCTGCACTTCTCCCACCATTCTTTCTCAGTTTTTCTCTCCGTCAGTCCTTATTTCCGTGGTCTAGCACAATAGACCAATGGTCGCGATGCTCGGCTTCCCTGCCACCCACACTCAACCCATAACATAACATAATAAGGAAGAAATTCAGACGCATATTAACTAAAAAAAAATCAAAACTTTAAACGCATTGAAATTGTGTATTTCAGGAGAAGGTATCTTTCGAAAGGATATTACTTTTAAAATTTCAAAAGTTATTTAGTTCACGAAAAGACTTTTGGTGAAAAAGCTGCAAATGAATCTGCAGAATAAATAACAAAAAAAGTTTCCAACCTTTTCTGGCATAAAAACCCATTTCGTTGATTCTGTGGCTGTTGTTACAGAAGGCAACACCAGATGTCGGAGGTTTGCCGCTCAATGTTCAGTCTTCTCCACAATTTCAGTGCAATGGCTGTGATCAATGGGTTGCCATGACAACAGCAGACTCGACGGCAAGACGGTTTTACCCACCCCTACTCTTCAAGCGAAGACCACTAGTGAGTGGAAGGCAGCAAACGTGGTTCGCTTCCAAGGAAGAAAACTCTTAACTGATTTCAAGATTGTTGACAAAACGCGAAAAAACTGTTGTCATTTGTTTGTAAAAAGAAAGAAAAAAGAAAAAATCATAGATTATTTGTGGCATTGATTCCACTTGACTTACACATTTTGTCTTCTGATTTCAAGCTCATATGATGTTGAATATTCGTATTTCCAAGCGCCCTGAATTAGTTACAGTATTAGGCTCTCAGAAAATTTGCTTCTGAGAAATATATATTTATTAAGGATTTATATTTTGATGAAGCTCGTTTTGATCTTCGGCATTATTATCAACAGAGAAAGTATTCTTACGTCACATTTCTTTTAGTTTCCATTAATTTTCTTTCCTTTATAAGTGACCCTAAAATCTTCTGCCACTGAACATTGTGAAATTTCTGCTAGAAAAGTGAAACTTTTATTTAAGTTACTTTTTTTAATAAGGATTTTATGAAACTGTAAGTATATTCTTATCTTTCCAAATTCTTAAATTTCGAGCGAAAAATTAAAAATTAATTACATAATATCTTAAATTTTAAATATAAAAAGAAGCTTAATTCTTAATTCTACTTGTGTCGTTTGACGTCAGATAAGGATTCTTTTATATAATTATTCGTCATTTTTGGTTTTAATAAACCAAAATCAATAAATAAATAAATAAATAAATAAATAAATAAATAAATAAATAAATAAATAAAAATTAATCATTTTTATGATGTCTTTTATTTGCGCCTCCAAAGATCAAATACTATGATTTTTTAATCACTATAATTTTTATTATAGTTCCTTTAAAAAGAAATAATAAATCAAATCAATTAGCTTCTATTTCCTTCACTTCATATCTTTCGTCAATTCCTACATTGTCAATCGCTAACTCAAGTATTTAAACGTTTTTGTTAATTCTCTCTTAATTCTATCGAAAGCTTCACAATATAACAGAAAAAACTAGAGATGCTTTTTCTCATTGAAAACTGGGTGAAAATATCACTTTAATTTTTAAGTAATCCGAAAATGTTCTTAAAACTTTCTTAATTTTATAAAACTAAAAAATGCAAAAGCATACAAAAGCAAACATAAATGAATAATTCAAAATAAATTAACTTTAATGATGTTAATATTTCACATGTATTCAGTTTATTTACGTAAACATGAGTTTGATGAGTTTGAGCTGAAATTAGACTTAGTTTCTTAATTTGAATGTCGTTGTTGAATTACTTAATTCATTAATAAAACTATGGATTTTAAAAGGCCTAGAGTTTTGTTAATTTTGTTTTGTTTATTTTACTTTTCTTGTTTTATTTCTTGTTTTAAACTCATATTAAAACATTCTGACACAACATTAATTCTCTTAAACTACATTAAGTTTTTATAATTAAGAGAATTATAAAATTATATTTAAGAATATAAGAATTACTTTTTTGTAAATTTCCTAAGTTTATTTTATTCAACAACTAACATTCAAATGATTAGGCAATGATGCAAAAAATGTAATAAAAATCCACTTCGGATATGATTATAATGATTAAAGTAATCTCAGTTATCGTTCAATTGATTGATATAAAATTTGTAAAATTATCAGTTTATAAAATAACAATTAAAATTTAACTAAATTAATTTTTGTTTCGTTTTTCTATGAGTGGCTTTTATGCTTGTTACGGTCCCAGTAGCACCAAATTCAGTTGCTGCTCAAACTGACTGCGCGAAGGTCGAGGGAGTCCACATGGAGCAGATCTGGCGTTGTTCCACGACTGGCTGTTCGCTGATTGGCGGAGGAATGACTCGAATCTTTCTATTATCCCATCTGGCTCTTTTCGGGTAAGAATGACGTATTTCTTTGATAATAAGAGTATATAAAATGGACAAATCACACTTTTCCTTCATTTGCGATTTTATTCATATCCATTTGTGAGACCGAGAGTGATTTTACAAACTTGCAAATCAATTAAACCGCCACCGCTGCCGGGCAATGGTGAACCAGATCCCGCGAAATGTACGGAAGACCCGGTAACTTTAGCTATTGCTCCCGCGTTAACTTTTCCTTCGTTTTAGTGAAAAATTGTTTCGTCAAACTCAGAAACTGTTGCGCTTTGCTGAACTTGTTATCGAGGAAGAAGAATTATATCACACTGGCTTATTTCTCACACTTTAGATAAGAAACGAGGAATTGAAATTTTTAGAGCAAAGAAGTTTGGAAGAAATATTAATGTCTAGAAATGTTTCATAACGTGAAGTCCGATAATTATTTGTTCATTTAAAGTATTAAGATTTATATTGTCAGTCGTTATATGAATATTAATACAATTGTTGCTTTTTAAGATTTATCTATGGAATCTGTTTCAATCATCGAAACAACAACCACCGTCAATGTTTCTTCTTCTGTCTACGAATTATATCAAGTACCAGTCGGTATTGTCGTTCTTTTTGTTGTACTGTATGGTACCATATTCCTCTTCGCTGTTATTGGAAATAGTTTTGTTGTGTGGATCATTGCATCCAGTAAAAGGATGCAGTCGGTGACTAATTTCTTCATCGTCAATTTGGCCCTTGCAGATTTGATTGTGGCGCTCCTCTCAATCCCCTTCTGGTTCCAGGCGGCGCTCCTTCAGCGATGGAACCTCCCTAGCTTCATGTGTGCCTTGTGTCCCTTCATCCAAGTCCTATCTGTCAACGTGAGTATCTTCACCCTCACCGCAATTGCGGTCGACCGCTACAGGGCAATCATGTATCCACTAGTGCCTCGTCCCACCAAGTCCAGGACCAAACTGGTGATTGCTATGATGTGGGTTTTCGGAATAGCTTCCAGTATCCCCACGGCGATCTCGATGCGTGTCATGGATTTCACTGATCCCAACACTGGAGACACAAAACCCTTCTGTGGCCCGTACGGGATTGTCGACGAACCTTGGAGGATATACAACCATTGCCTTGTAGCCTTTCAATACTTCATTCCTCTGGTTGTCATAGGATTTGCCTACTGCAGAATGGGTATACGGCTCTGGGGGACCTCTTTGCCTGGTAATGCCGAAGGAAACAGGGACGCCAATGTGCTCAAGAATAAAAAAAAGGTAAGATACGACAGCTAAATTCTAATTTAACATTAATTAAGAAATATAAATAGTAATCCTTAATAAATAAACATTTGTTTCTGTCCTCTGATGCAGTGAAGAAGATTTAGAAAATTTCAACTTTTTTCTATCTTTTCTTCAAATTGGTAGTTACTAATTAAGTTATAAATGTCTAAGTATAAATACTAAGCAAACAACTCAGTGATTGTTTGTAGCTGTCTGTTTCAAATGACAGCCAACTTTTTCATAATAAAAATTATGAAAGGATCAGTAAGTCATATTACTTATTTCACCAAAAATTTCAAATGCTCAAATGCTGGGACTTTCCATTAAGTCTCCTTTGAAATTGTGTTTATTCTGCATAAACATAATAGAATAAAAAAAAATTATTATCATGCAACTTCAGCTTCGTGATTCTTTTACTTCATCTAATTTTATTTACTAAATTGTAACTTCACTACAGAAGTGAAAATAATTCTTTAGTTAGGAAATTATTAGAATTTATGAAAAGAGGCCATTC
This sequence comes from Thereuonema tuberculata, assembly GCA_023159025.1. Taxonomy (NCBI): domain Eukaryota; kingdom Metazoa; phylum Arthropoda; class Chilopoda; order Scutigeromorpha; family Scutigeridae; genus Thereuonema; species Thereuonema tuberculata. Next base: position 180,172,268 of record JAFIDM010009631.1, read on the forward strand.
AAGTCTCTTTTGTCTCAACTACCAATTTAAGTTTCCTCAGCGAAAGCTGAATCTAAAACTTGTCCATTTTAATCTACTTAGAATTAAAAGAGAAATTGTTTAATACAACAGAGATTATGTACAAAATATTTATTTATTTTAGTTTAAAAGGACGAGTTCTGCCTTACAGAACTCAAGAAATTTACTTAACTGAAAATTGCCCCAAATTAAATGTTAGTCCATGTGTATAACAGATACCGTATCCTGTTTCTTGTTCCTCTTTTTTTTCCGTGATTTTCCATTCGCTCATCTTCACATCCCCTATTGAAAGACAAGAAAGATACTTAAACATTTAAGAAAATCTGCAAGAAACTCATTTTTCGAATATGAAAAATATGGCTATTGTACAAACTAAGCTTTAATCTTCTGATGAAAATTAATAGATTGTAGAATATTGGATTATATAATAATATTTAACGAAATTCAATAACATTTAATGTTTAATTGATATTAGTCAAAACATTGTAAAACAATACGATGTATACATAATATGAAATGAATAGCTGCTATGTGATATAACAAATTCAAAGGTTAATCAGCAATGTATGAAATGTATACTTTAATTATTTAATTATTGAGCATGTACAAAATTTCGAATGAAATCAGTTAACAACCGAATAAAAATCCCATTACTCTTAAGTTAAATGATTCTGGATTTTATAATACTGGTATAATGGAAAAGGAATCTCATGTTGATGTCACTTAAAAAGGAGGTTTCTTTTTTAAGAATTTGATATGATGCTATTTCAGAACTCAAAATTTTTAATAGAAGTTAAAAAAAAAACCAAAAACTTACTACTATTATCTGTGTTAAGTGGAGATTACTTTTTTTTTTTTCAATTAAAACTACTAATATTATTAAGACCTGCAAGGAAAATGAAGAAAATCGATTTTTCTTAATTTTTGTTATGAGATGAATTTGAAATTATAGTTTTTTTCACCTCAATATGCATTTCTACGGCAATTTCCCAGAGGTGAAAAAAAAACTCCGTTCGTTTCTTTTTCGATTTTGTGAGTTTTTTTTATTTTTGAAATTTTTGAAATCATTAGAACAGATGATTCTTATTTTCGGTTTATGAACAAATTCGAAGAGGTTTTTTTTTGTTTTTCTTTAAGATAAATCATGGAAAATTGAAGAAGTAAAATAGACAAGAAAAAACTATTTTCTTTCGTCAAACCTAGATATTTATGAACACTATACATATTTTAGTTGCAGTTAGATATTTGTTTAATTCTCAAAAAAGTGTAATTTTCTCTGCATTTTATTATTTGACAGCGAACTGTTATATAGTATTTTGTTACACTCTTAAAAAGCTGGCATGATTCAGCGATTCTTGATAAGACTTAAATATTTCAGAACTAAATAAGTGTAAGCAATGGGTACTTATATATATTTGAATTTAAAGAAATTTTGAATATTTGTTACGAAAAATAACTTCATTCTACAATGAAAGTATATACGAGTATAACAATTTTGTCATCTCTTAACTGATAAGCAATTTATCAAAGAAGGAATTTTTAAACTTTGAAAACAAAATCAATCAGCGAAAAATATCTGAAACTAATAGCTGCTGAAAATGTTTTCCATTGCTCCATTGGATAAATATAATAAAGTAATATATTTTCTTATTTCTGAATTATTGTTACTCCTTCAGTAATTTAATACTTATTCTGAATTTTTGAATATATATATACCATTGCAGAATTTGAAGGAGTAACAATAATTCAGATGATACAGAACCACGTGTACAATAGGCCACATTGCAGTTATTAAGAAAATAATCATCATAGCCTAGAATTTAAAAAAAAAACGGAAAAAGAGAAAAGATTGATAGACAACCTCGAATATTATCAAATATTTAATTATCTATTTAAAATACCTCGCAATTCATAATATCTATTAGAACAATAAACCCTGCCTCCTTCTAAGGTAGGCTACTCTCCCAACATCTGTTTTTGTTAAAAAAGAATAAAATTAACAAATTTTAAAAGATTAAATTATCTAGGAAAAATATTTACAGATAAGAGATCGGCCATTCATTGAAATGTTAATCATTACCGAAGATATCAATGTACAGTAAAGAAATTAGAAAACAAATAATAAAAAAAAAAAACCCCAACATTAATTTACAAGATCATGAACCTTATTCAAAAGTGGGAAACTAATACAAAAAGAAACACCATTCTCAATTCATTTTAAGAACTTTTAATGTTGGATCCATTAAAAATTTACTAAAGCAAAATCGAGAACTTCTTCAATATCTCTGCGATAACAAATTATGTTATGAATAAATGCTTATGAATAAATGGAATAGTATTATGTTCAATATTTATATTATATTCAGCCTGTTAAAGTAAACTCAGTTAATAGACGAAAGGAAGATTGTAATCAGAGGAAGTGCAAAAACAGGTTAAAAAATTACAAATACTTAATTTAAAAAGCTTAAATTAAATTAAATTTAATTACATTTTTAAGAATAATGCCGAATAATATAAAATTTGGCCGCACGGTGGCGTTGTCGCTATGACATTGGCCTCTCACCTCTGAGTACCGGAGTTCGGTTCTCACGTGGTTTTCGTGATGGTGGACGATCCGCGCTGGACAGGTTTTCTCCCACCATACTTTCTCAGTCTTTCTCTCCATCTGTCATTACTTCCGTGGGTTAGTACAATAGACCTCCGGTCGCAGTGCTTGGCTTCCATGCCACCCACATTCACAGCATAAACATAATATAAAATTTGATATTTCAGTGCTAAAATTAATTTCCAATAGAAAAAAGACTGTTTCTTAAAAGCACAATGTGATAATGTCACAAAAATTTAAAAATAAAATAAAACAACATTTATTTATATCAAATAATAAAGATGAAGAAAAATCGATAATGTTTCAGCATGACTTTAAATAAAAGTCATAAGATTAAATTTTATACAGTAAAATCTCGTTAAGTCGTCACCCGGATAAGTCGTCACTCCGTTTAAGTCGTCGTTTTCCTTTGGTCCCGACAAGGTCTCATACACAATAATGTAAAATAACCCTCCTTTCCCGTCACCAAATTTAATTCTACTCCGGATAACTCGTCACCCTCAAAAATGGCCAAAAGCATCTTTCTTCTCCATTTTGCACGACATCGTGTTGTCTTTTCAGCCCCGCCCCTTCACTTCAAGAAAGCCAAGCCTTTACGGGGAATTTTCGACCATGCCTGTCACTTCATTCCTTTCCTACTCTTCGGAGGATTTGGGTTCTTGGAATCTCGCTGCTAATCATTCAAAGCACACTTCTCGCTGCGACTCTGTCGAGTGCAGACGTTTTTCTTGACCGCTCCTGAGTGTGACTTCATTTCATAGCGAATAAGCCCCGCTGTAAGGGCTATTTTTTTCTCTTGCAATTTCGTGGTTCGATTACGTTTTTAACATGCCAGGGAAACGAAAACTTACCTCGTTATCTTTTAAAGAGAAAAAAAGACTTAATTGCACTTTTTGAAAAATCGAAAATGTTTCGAAAACAGTTTTTGCCAAAGAACACTATATTCCGAGGACTACATTAAACGATATTCTTTCATCGAAATAAGTTATTGAAGACTGCAAAAACAAAAGAAAGAGAATGAGGAAATCGAAGTTTGACGAGATCGAGGAGGTTTTAATTCGATGGCTAAAACATGCCAAATCGCAAAATATGCCGATTTCTGCCGTGATTCTAAAAGAAAAAGCCATGAAAATTGCTAAGGAGTTGAACATTGAAGATTTCGGCGGCAGCAACGGTTGGCTGGAACGTTTCAAAGACAGACATTGCCTTTCTTTTAAAACGATTAAAATGTGGTAACTATAAAAAGTGTTTTTTGTTTTTGTTTTTTTTTTTTTGTTTTTTCCACTCATTCATTTGCATGTATTGATTTCTGAAAATCTTATTTTTCTCACGGAATCCTACAGCAATTCATGAAAATACTGTATTTCAATGTTTTTTTTTTTCTATTGTTTTTTTCAAAAATTCCCACTACGCCTAAGTCGTCACTCCGCTTAAGTCGTCAAAAATGTTTGGTCCCTTGAGTGACGACTTAACGAGGTTTTACTGAAATAACTGAACCTCACTTTACAGTAAAATCAATTCTGATTGTCCTTTCTCCTATGTATAATATGCTAGATGTAAGCAAAAGTATAAAAGACTTTAGGTATTTGACTGAGTATATTACGAGTTACAAAAGAAGAAGATTACAATTTTTGAATAATTCACTTAAATTGGTATTTAATAAAATAATCAATTATCCCTGTTTGGTTTTTTATTTAGATTAAATGATAATTGCCGCAATATCTTATCGGCAATTTGATTGATATTGTAAATGAAAAAAAAATAAAAAAAAATGAGTTCTTGCTTTGGAAGTGTAACTTTCCAATGTGTCCTCAAATTAAAGTGGAACCAAAATCTATAAAATTAATACTGAAGACATCATGAAGCCTTTGATAACATTAATATTTTTCTCAAAAATAATAAGAAAAAATAGTTAAGTAAAATTACAAACTTACCTTTCCCTTACTTTACAAAAAATGTAATATTTTCAAAACTTTCGATGGATGAGTATAAAATTGAAGACTTTTAACATAAAATGTGTGTTAGTACATCTTCATGTGATAAATCAACATCTTTTTTGTTAAGCAGTAATTTGTTTACTTAGAAAAATTATTACTCCATTAATTTTAAATGTAATGATTTTAATACTATTTGTCGAAATTTTTATTAAATTGAAATTTGCATTAATTAGTATAGTTTTATTTATATTTGGGAATTTTTTTTAGAATAGTTGAGTCATGAAGTTTTTTATCAGGTAATTTAATTTCCTTTAGGGAAGTTAGTGGTTAACATTCATTTATTCCTGCTACTTCTATTTTTCGCTGGGGCCAGAACTTTTATCTTTTCTCGAGAGGCTTTCTAGTAGATTCGCCCATAGAGTAGACTCTTCCTTCCTCGGAAAAGCTAATGCAAATTTTTGAATTTACTTACGGTTCGACGATCTTTTGGAAAGAGTAAATAAACTTTCAAAAAATAGCAAACATTATGTAACTAGTATGTTCCCTTTCAAATACAAGAATACATAAAATAAACATAATTTTTTTGGAATTATATAAAGTAATGAAAAAATCAGCCATATCGACTTTCGGATTTCATCGTGTTGTACATAACCTACGTTTTTAATGGACTTAATGGACAAATGATTTTTTTTTTTCCAAAATATGTCAGTTTCATAACTTGTATACTAATCTAGAAATTTTGTGTAATTGTTTGTGTAGTTTTTATAGTTCTTAAATATTGAGAATTACAAAATTTAAGATTATTGATTTTGATATATATCTAGACTGCAAATGATTCATGTAATTATTTGTGACAACTGATAAATACTGTGTGTGTTGAAAGTAATAGCTATCTGAATATTTATTTCGTCAATGATTCTAAATATTAATCAAGTTATGTATGTTATCGTTATCTTTCAAAATTGTTGTCATTCTTAATATTTCCTGTTCACAATTCTCTTGATCTCTGCCTTACAGACTTTTTAATACTTGGTATTTCATTCTTCAAATTCAAAGTAGTAAGTATGATGAAAATCAAATTAAACTTCTCGATCTTTAGTTTATGCAAATTAAATAGATTCCTTTGGACAAATTTCACCAGAAAACTGTTGGAACGAAACAAGTACTCGTATTGGCGTGAAATAATACATTGATGTCGTGTGGCTCGTTCTTCTTCCATTCTGATGAAAGTTTTGGATTTAATATGTACCATGTTTCATATGTATTTGTGGAATTAATCTATATTTGAAAGACAAAAAAAATCCCAGATAAATTATTTATATTCGAGAGACATATTTTCTGTTTTTAATAATTTAAAAAAAAAAAACCCTAATTATTGATTATTGAACCCTCCAAATCGATTGATCATCCCATTCCTCACATGCTTCAAATTATGTTGCTTTTCTTAATTCTATTCTCCGAATGTTTTGTAATTTCTACTGTTTTTCTGTTAATTTTGGAGCCTCTTCAATTTTTTTCTTTGTGCTTTTTTAATACCTTCTAGAATAAAACAATTACAATCAAAACAGAATATTACATAAGAGAAAAATTTAAATCCAACTTGGAAGCTTTGATAATCAAAATCTTAAGCTTTATATTTTCTACTGCGAATTTATGTTATGAAAAAACTTTCGAAAACACCAAAACAGTTTTTGAAATGTTTATTTACAGAAATCATTCTTGAAAAGAAATACGTCATTATTTAAATTTTGTATCTACTCAGTTATTCCGATGAGGATAAACATAAGATAAGAAATAAGCATAAAAAGAAAGGAAATAAGAATAAAATTTTTGTTTGCCTTCCTATCCTCAATTTCAGGATTTTATGTATAAAAAAAATGGTTTACGATTTTTATTTCTATTTTATTCATTTTTGTTCTGGATTGTAAAATTCCTTAATTGACTTTATATCATATATACTTTGAAGAACATAAGAAGAGGAAGTAATAAAAATAAGAAGCTCTCTGGCAACACTATTACCGCGAACCAACACCTAGCTTTTTACCTCGTGATTGCACGTCTATTGACTGAAACGAAGTGGATGCATGTGCATTTTCGAAAAGAATGGAAGAAACTGATTCATTATCTTAAAAAAAGGTTAAATGGATTAAAAATAAGATGTGATGAATAATTTTTCTCCGCAGTTCAAGGGAGGATGAGCAAAAAAAGTAAATGTAAACAAACCGTCATTTAGATTTCAAAATATTTAGCTATAACTTTCGAGAAGATTATTCCACAAACAGGATACACCAACAAACAAGATTTTATCTAAGATAAATCCGGATATGTACTGTTTCTGACTAATGAATAAACAGTAATTGTGTATCAATGAAAAGAAATACAATGGTGATGACCCTTGGTAAAAAGATTGTTTGAGATATTAAAAAAAAATCTTTTCGATAAAAGACTTACTGTTGATTAGGAAATTAATTTATGAAATTAAATCGACAGTAAAAATAATATTTGTAGGAGAATGTGAAACACATTCCTTCTTTTACATGAGGAAGTAGATTGTAATGTAGAGATGGGTGGTAAATATACCTAGCACCGCGACCTAAGGTCTATTATACTTTTGAGGAAGTAGATTACTTAGATTACTTGTGAATGTGGGTGGCTTGACAACCGAGCACTTCGACACATGAGGAAGTAGGTCAAAAGAAATAGTTCATTCTTTAAATATATAAAATTATACTCGGTATAAGCTCTGTTACACATGTCAAAGTGGGTACTGACAAGTAAAGGTCATGATAGCGTCACCGGAGTTCCGGTTCAGACCATGTGCATTCGAAAGATCTTCCATATCTAAGTCAAACAGCAAAATTTCAGCGGCAGACAGGGGTATAGGAGCTTTTAGGGGTCAAAGTTAAAATGGTGGCCTAAGGAAATCACTTAGAAGTCATTGCAAGAGGCTTATAAGTAGCCTGCAACCTTAGATAAGGATGAGACAGACACAATAAGCAGATATTGATTGGAAAATAAGCAGGACATTGCCATTGATCACTTCAAATCAGATACAATCGATGGGAACTTCAGAGAACAGGACGTGCGAAAGGCAGATACTCTGTTCACTGACAAGGTAAAGGGTACGACTGCGCCACCGGAGTTACCGGGTAAGTGGCACCTTTCCTGAAAGCTTGTCTCAGTGGGGAGTTCACTGGAGGACAGTGAAGACAGCCAGCAAGAGAGGAGGAAGAGACGATCAAGTCCGGAAACAGGTCAGCCTGCCGGACACACACGGAGCACCTCTTTCTGCTGCCTCTCACTTCTCTTTTTTCTCTTTGCCTCTCCACATCTCTCTCCTTCTCTCTCACTCACCTTCTTACACTCTCCTCACACAGAAAGGTACTTTTTCTTGTTATATGTTTTTGTGTTGTGTTTAATGTTTTTCCTTAAATGTGCTCACTGTGAGCAGAGTATCAGCCTTTCGCATGCCCTATTGAACTTCACATCGATTGTATCTGAATTGCAGCTGATCAATAACAATTCCGCTGACGCTATCGTGACCTTGTGAGCATGCAGAGCTGGAGGTGATCATTCTGGGAAGTGGAGAGCAAAATAATCGGACTCAACTGGATCATAAATAAGCAACGTAGCAAAGTTATGTAAAGCATGCAGCTGTTTTAGCGTGATGGCTCTACAGACAGATAGACAGACCAATAGATGAATAAAGAATAAAAGCGGAATAGTAAGTATTGTAACTTCGGATGCTCACTTAATTAAACATAAACTTTTTAAACATGTAAAGTATATTTAAATATTTTAAAGCAATATAATCCCATTATTAAAGATATATTGAACCATTTTAAATGATTTTATATCATCTACATTTAATAAGATGGCTCCAGTAATGTTTTTTTCTAAAATTACGAACGGTACCCTTCAATGTAATTTTTTAATAAAGTAAGATTCTAGACAAATGATAATAGGATGTATAATAATATGACATAGATTGAATGACTATTTTACATAATAAGGTGGTTACAGGTTAACCCAATAGCTTTTATAATTTAGTATCTGTGTCTCAAATGTCGATTTCAGATAAAGATAAAAGGAAAGTTTAATAACATGATGATATCTTTGAATTAACTACACATAATTATTAGATACAAGAGGATATTTAGCTGAAGACATGAGAAAGATCAAATTCCAGTTTGAGTTTGGTTCCTCGATGATCTGTAGGAAGAAATTATTATTAAACGATGCCCTTGAGAAAAAGATTTCCGTTAATAAGATTTGCGGAAACCCTACTTGGTGCAAGATGTTGACCACGCTTGGTGCAATCTCTGATAATGATAGATCAGATTTCTTCCTGCGGTCTGTTTATTTATAAGAGAGAAGAGAGAATAGTGTTATTTCGGAGATAGTGCCTAGAGACAAGAGAACGAAAGGTAGAAAATATCTAAGCATTCCACTCCTACTTCATAATAATCAAAGAAAGAAGGCCGCCTACATTCCTGGTCAGAAATTGATATTTTTAGCCAACAATTAAATTCATTCAAGCAGTTTCTGAAAACAGAGATTTTGTGCTTCCGAAGCAGAAGTTAAATTAATCCATGTGGTTCTGTAACAAATTAAAAAATGTAGTTGAAAGTAAATCATTAATCATTTAATATTCAACTTATAGTTGAATCATTATAGTAACTAATCATTTAGTAAGAGTCAATTCTATTAATGTATGGCTGGGTAACAATTTCACTTATCTATGTTAACTATTTGTGCGTGTGTGTATGAAAAAGAAGAAATAACAACCTTCAAATCATTTTCCTTAAATAATGAACGATGAAATTAAAGTTAAATAATTCCTATTCATTTTTTAATTTAAAAATTTCTTCTTCATTATTTAACTTTTAATTATAACTTATAAATACATATATCATTGTCTGATAGTTAACAACTGAATGTGGAATGTGAATGGAATGTATTTAGCAACATATTTCAAGAGATATCTCCTCCTGAGGATGATTGATTAATTTATATAATTAGATTTTATCTTTCTAGGTTTCTGGAAAGTCGTCCGATAAACCTTTGATATTATTGTCGCTGAATGATGGAAAGAATTACGGAATAATTTGATTTGAAGAGAGTGATTTTCTGCTTATTACGTTTTAGTCAGATATAGACAAACTGTAAATCTTATGTTTCTTTACTTTAGAAAAAAAAAATTGCTCATTATTTACATTCAACTTGAAGTAAATTCTATTTCAATAAATAAAAATTCATTATTGATTCTTTATTGTATCAAGTAAATTAATTCTAAGAAAATCAAATTAGGAAAATTTTATAACAAATGCTTAAAAAAGTTAAATGTGAGCGAGTTACAATTGCTGTTTTTAGTTTCGTTTATCGCAACCTTCATGATCATTTTCACTGAAAGAAGTATCCTTTAAACTTTAACTTGCTAATTGGAACATTGAATGAGATATGACACACTACAAATTACTTCAAAATCAAATTACTCTTTGGAATTAGTAAAGAAATAATAATATTGGTTCATAAACAGACGAAGCGTTATTATAATATACTTAGAACACATACTATTTGTCTATAAATAAGAAGTTCTTAACAGAAATTAAAAGCTTATTTTCCTTAAAATGTTGTCCTTAAAATTCCTTTTTTTTCCTCTTTTTTTTTAAGTCGTGAAAACCACAAAAAAAAAAAAAGAAAAGAAAAGAAAAGTCTCACTTTTACTTCAAAATTTTGATATCTTCATATTGATACAAACAGAATTTTTAATTTAATTTTTTCCACATTTATTAAATTCACATGATTTATTTAAGTTGCTTAAATCCACTGCATAGCAGGAAGACCGTTTTAATGTCATTTAACTCTAGTTACTGTTATTCAAACAATGTTTTCATCCATTATGCTCAGTCGTCTTGAACTCAGAAAAAGGCGATAATTTCAGCAATAGAGGAATAAATTGCAACAAGTGATATTTCTATCCAAAACTTTGCATCTTAGTATAGGTATTTATGATAAGACCAGTTAAGTAGATTTCATTAGTTTCAGTGTATTGTCTTAAACTACCCACAGAATTATCAAATATTGAGTTTAGCATATTTTGATCTTAATTGACAATTTCATCTTGCACTTGTACATTTCAGTGTTGTTCTTTTATTGATTCCTGTTCTTTCATCTCCATAATAAGAAATCTTAAATCGTGGGATTAGGGGAAGGTATTTACCAGGGATGTCTCCAAAAATAACCTTTTAGCACTAGTTTCATCTTATTGGAAATAGTTGATGAATAACAAATTCTTTCAATTGCTTAAGCAAGAAGCTTCAGAATAACGGTGATGGTTTCCGTATTTTCAAAGAAAAGTAGTCTCACGATCCCAGGAGGTCACACCTTTACAGTTTTTTCTGATTTCAGGCGAAATGCTGTAATTGATCTAAAATTCGAAGTACTATGGGCCTAATAGTATACATTTTACTTATACACGCGTCCATAACATGAAAATATACAGTAGTTTCTAGCTCAATAAAAGAGGTTCAAAACATTGAGGTCTTCATTGATGAGTCTCACGATCGCATTACAAAATTTCACTTGAGATACTTCTATTATTTACAAATTAGGTATTGAGACAAAGATCTTCTTGTCTGTTTGAATAGAGACATTCAGAACAAAAGCTGCTATGTCTGAATGATGCAGTTATCACAATAAGAAGGAATACAGCAAGTGCACTTACTTTTATTGTAACTTAAGAAAAAAGTAAATAAATAAATAAATAATAAATAAATAAATAAATAAATCCTTTATTGCTTTGGTATAGCCACTCAGTCAAACCCCTAACTGTAGGGTAGAAATTTTTACATTCCGTTATTTGCAAATAATTAATAAAGGAAAGAATACCGATCGTCCACACCACTATATTATTAAATCAAAGCAGCTGAAATGTATGAAAAAAGAACATACACATCAGCCATTTAAGTAAAAAGAATTGGCCCAGCTATCTACAAAATAATTGAGAGCCTGATATAAGATAATGTACTTCTTCGAATCTTCAACTAAAAAGTTATAAATGAAAATTAGGAGTCGTTTACTATTTCAGAACACATAGTAACAATGTACACATCCCGAGAGGATAACTGGAAGTTTCATAAGAGGTTTCATTCATTTTCAGGTTTTTTTAAGAGTAGCTCCAATGCGTCTGACTAATGGAGTGATTTTTATAATAAATTCTGCTTCAGTGAAAACTGTATTTCCGTCAAATTTCGTCCCTCCAGATTGTACGTCTCGTAAAATGCATTCGAAAAATGAACATATTGATGAAGATGAAATTTAACTGATGGAATATAAGTTGATGGTCAAAATAAAAATGAAAAGCATACTATATTATGCCTGTAGAAATGAATCCAAATAAACTTTTTTTCTGAAAATAAACTTATTAATAAATGCAAAAGGTAATAAATGGTTACTGAATCAGCTTTACCTTTATAATATCACTTAAATGATAGCTAAAATAAGACAATTTATATTATGCCAATTATTGTACAATACTGATTACATACAATTATTTCACAGCAATTGATTTCATATATATAAAGCTTATAAGTTTATATAACACCATATAAAGTTTTTTGATCTCATATGAAAAATATTTACAAATTTGAATTATTTTGTCTTTTACTAAAACAAACAAATAAACCAACAAAAATAATAAGTAATAAATGCTTAACCAGCCGTTCCGTCATGGCCGAGCGGTCTAGACGGCGGTCTGCCGTGTGGCCTGTGTGTCAGAACCTGGGTTCGAATCCCGGTGTTGGCTTACTCTCTCAGTGTTATTCTGGACGGGATGGGAATCTCGTCCCCCCCTTCTTGACTTTCACTAGCTTGGCCCTCACGTTGTCAGGTTGAGCTAGTTCCGTGGTCCCTAGTTGGTCAAATTCGATAAAGGAAGGAAATGCTTAACCAATATAAGGCTATTAGGAGATATCTAACAAGGAGAAGTCGCAGCTCAATGTTATCTTATTGATTAGAGGGTTTCTGGTGTATCTGTAGAAAAAAATAAGAAGACACATGTCTCGCTTTCAGCTCCATTGGTTCTATTTCCGAGAAGTTGACCAAAAAGAATTTTTAATTATAAGAATACCATGTGGTCGAGCAGTTTAAAGCGTTGTAATGAAACTTATTCGAATCTACTATAAGATCCATACTTTTATTTTCATTATCGAAGATGATTCATTCATTTCTTTATTTATTATTTTGATTTATTGTAAATTCTGGAATGATTCAAAATAAAGAAGTACTTATTCTCGTCAATAAAAAAGTAATGCATATATATACATAAAACAGCAAATAAATGTATAGGATACTATAAAACCAAAGGGCATATACACTGAGTGGCCATTTTATTAGACACCCCTCACTCTTGACTTGGACGGGTCCCATATTGTTCCCATTATGACTCACGGTGACATAACAGCAACGAGTAGGCAAGCGTATAAAAGGCATGCTTGGTATCAACATAACTGTGTATGAGTACAGTTCGCCGGAACATGGATAAAACAAAAGATTTACACGACTTCGAACGAGGCTTGATCGTAGCGGCAAGATTAGCCGATTCCAGTATTTCAGAAACAGTGAAGGTCCTCGTCTTTTCTTGTGCAACAGTATCGCGGATGTTCAGAGAATGGCAGTTGGGCCAAAAAATCTCATGCAATAACCACAACTATGGATGGAAAAGGCTTGTAGATGAAAGAAGTAACAGGCGACTGGCACGAATCGTCTGCGACAACAGAAGGACAACAATACGACAGATTGCAACTGAATACAATAAAGTAAATTACAGTAATTTAAACTAATTACTGTACTGAAATGTATAGTGAGTTCGAATCCACTGTAAGTTTGATTTTTATCCTTTTTTTTAAATAATTGAAGATAGCTCATTTATTTATTTACTTATTTTGTTGTAAATGCTGGAATTATTCAAAAGCTTGGCCATTAGATAATTAATATCATCAAGAATTAACATCATCTATAACAAGGGATTCAGTGGCCGAGCAGTTTCGCTCGGCCACTGAATCCCTTCTCATAGATGATGTTAATTGAGTGCATTTCTGATAATAAAAAATCTTATTTAGCTTGATTTCTCAGAAGCTTGGACCTACGAAGCAGAAGTCGAGATACGACTTCGGCCACATCGATCTGGCGACTACTCCTTGCAAATAGAGTTACGGTATTTACCTGAGAATGACCAGGAGGACCACTTCCAACTTGAAATGTTTGGGATCCCGGATGATCAAAATGACAAACTCATTATTGAATGATGGCCGAGAGGAAAGAGATCTAGTTTCTTTGGAAGATAAACAAGATTTCCGTAAAGCTAACTTGGAGAAGATATTGCCACATTTAATTTGATATGGCCTTCTTATTTAATCTGATTTGATGCCGTATCATGTTTCTTCCATCAGTATGTTTGTTTGCCAGATAGAGTGATACTGTTTGGTTCTGCAGTGCCTGGAGACAAACGAAATGAAGATAGGAAACACCTACACATCATTCGTTCCAATTTCATAATCCACGAAGTAAGAAGACCGCCCACAGTTTCATTGAAAATTTCCCTTTTAAAACTAACAACAACATTCATCCCAACCTTCATTCTAAGAAACAGAATACAATCAATACGTTCTTGCGAAGCGGAAGTCAAGTTAATCCAAATGATTTTGGCGTATAATAAGGAAAAAAAAAAGATTATAATTAGACAATTCAGGTAAACGTAGAATTGTAGTTTTTATCATTAACGACAGCGATCATTCATCAAAATGGAATTTTTCTCTAATGCGAGCAATAATTTCTTTTAATTAGAGCAGTATTTTTTTCCTGTTGTAAAGATGAGGCCTTACAAATTATGAACCACAAATTGCTTTCTAATGGAATTAATTAATGAATAGCAATGCTAATTATTCATTAAATTAATTGCTTACTATAATTATTATTATATAAATTAATATTTTTATTTTAGTTACCAGTAAGTTTGTTATAAATTATATATAAATCTTTAAAATAACTATATTATTGTCTAATAGTAATAACAGAAAATGGTCAACAAAGCTATTTAAAAATATATGTTTCCTGAATGTGATTAATTAATTTAAACAATGAGATTTTATCTTTCTCTGGTTCCCGGAAAATTGTTCGATTGACCTTTGAACTTCATTGCACTGAAGGAAGGAGCGTTCG
>JAFIDM010009631.1:180201846-180251655 GCA_023159025.1 Thereuonema tuberculata
TCGTTATAGATATTTGAAGAAGAAATTTATTTACATGGACGTTGGTTTGTAATTTAGTTTGCTTTACAAAAGTATAGAATGACGATACTCGAGAAACGCTTCCTTCCGGTGTTATTTTCGATAAAACTGACACAAGTGCCCGAATTTCGCAGTTTTTCGAACACCACAGGAGTAGCACAGGGTTTTCAGGGTTGCAAACTTGGGTATAAACTACTCTCAGGGGTCCTAACAACATATAAAAAAATCGTAGATACATGCGCGTTTGCGATGTTCGATGCTTTTATTGACTGGCCTATTATTCCATGTCAATTCAACAAATGCAGTGCGCATTGCCATTTTTGATTTTGATGAAAATGTGTGTGTGCATTCTACTACCTCCTATACCTTAGAACTGTCGTTGGTACATTTTTTAAAAATTTACCCCTTCACATATAGGTAATTTTAAGCTGCAGCCAAAAGCAAAAAATGGTATTTCAGAACTTTTTCTTTTGAGCTATAACTTTCTTTGAGTCAAACCTACAAGGCTCAGTCATTCCTCATTTGATAGATAAAAAAAAAAAATCTTTTTTGTGTGTTATTATCATTTGAAATTTTCTAAAGACAAAGCCTATTTTTTTCAGGTTAAAATTCACCTAACAAAACTAATTTTTTACCAGTTTTGGAAATTTTAAAACTTATGAAGGGCTTGGTCCTTCATAAATCAAAAATCAAGTCAATTTTTTTCTCTTAAATACATGTCGATGGGTACTATTTGTGTAAAAAAACCTGGCTTGTTATTCTGACCCCTTCGTAAGATATGATCCCCAGAAGTATTGAAATTTTCTGAAAACGCAGTTTTCAAGGCAAAAAAAGTCATATGGGGGGAGTTGTTTGGGAGTTACAAGGATCTAAAGTTCTTAGAAAATTACACTGAAAAAACATGTATTGTATTCCTAATTAAGCGTCATGTTCAGAATGGGGAATAGTATTAGGGTTGTTCAAATGAAAAGGTACGAAACGACACTGTGGGTATAAATGAAGACTTTATTAAAAGTATACACTATAGGACTGAGCACAACGATCCCATTGATTAACGAGCCGAAGGATTCCTTGTTCCCAGAATTCCTGTGGCCGTGACGTGACCCAGTCCTGCACTGTGTCCTTGATTTCGTCGTCCGAGTTGAAGCGCTTCCCTTTCAGATGTTTTTTCAGAGGACCAAACACATGGGAATCGCAGGGCGACATGTCCGGACTGTAGGGTGGATGCTCAAGCTGCTCCCACTTGAACTTGGCCAGTTCCACGGCTGTGACCCTGGAGATGTGTGGACGCGCGTTATCATGGAGCAGAACCACACCCTCCGTGAGCAGCCCCGGTCTTTTGTTCTTGATGAACCTGTGTAGGCGTCGGAGTGTCTCACAGTACACATCGGAGTTAATGGTTCTTCAGTGCTCGAGGAATTCAACAAGTAGCGGACCTTTGATGTCCTTGCTGCTCCTCAATCGTTGAATTTTGCAATGTGAACGCCATCCTGTCCTCATACGCACTGCCGCATCAATTGGACGGCATTCTTTATAAGAGCCTCAGCTCTCTCCTGTGCATGCTGGCTCCCGCGCATGTGCGGATCCACGCCATAGACTCCAATCGCATCCCTAGATGTCTACCTACATTCTCCCATAGCGGCGTATGCTAATATGTAACGGTTACGTTGTTACGACGTTTCGTACCTTTTCATTTGAACACCCCTAATAATAACAATAATACAATACACCGATTTAGCATACCATCTCTAGAAGTAGTGGGGGCAGGACTGAGTACGTATTGTACCCATCGTCTTTTTCTCCGCCTCTGGTCTGGTGCCTCACACATTGCACAACAGCCTCAGCACACGAGGACTTCACAAAAACACTTTTGCACAACTCCAAAAGGATGTGATACTCAACACAACACGAATAGTTAGAAAATTGATGGACACAACCACCCATCCCTAATCAACCTTGCACACTTTTTTTTTACACTTGTACTTTGGTTTTTGACCCGCCATTTTGTCTTAGCTGGGGACACCCAAGTTTAGGAACATTTATATATAAAAAAATGTTATTATAAATGTTCCTAAACTTGGATTTCCCCAGGTAAGAAAAAAGGGCGGGTCAAGGATCAAAGCACTTGCCCTAGCCACCAGTCTCCATCATAAATGCAGCAAACATAATCTCACAACTTTGGGCGAGTGGTTAGTGTAGACTGTCTAGGGTTTATAGGTTCACTGTCTTGAACAATGGGACAATCCTTAAATCTGATGAGAAGGATCCTCTGTCTGGTCTAAGTGGAATGAAGCTGAGGAAAGACCAGGTTTGAGGTACTGGTAGTACTATTTTGTATCTGTTCTTGAGGCTCTTTTTTGCTGCCTTGACATCGTCAGAGGAAACATAGAAATGCTCAGTACAATATTTAAAGACGTCAGATGGTTTCAAAATTTGATCACTCACAGGCAGCTGCAAAGTAGACTCCTGACTGTTCCCTCGATCTCATCATATGGACCTTTTCCATGTGACGTGGCGAAAAAATGCCACTCTGCTTTAACTCCAAAGTCATGTTCATGGTGCTTTAAGTTACTGAAGTTTTTCCAATTTTTATATTGTGATGTTGAGCCATCTGAAAAATAGACTATTATTAGAATTGAAAGATGGTCAAACTTAAGATTTTGGACGAGGATCTTGTGAAAGCAATGGTGTTATGATAAAGATAATCACTAACAAAACAAAAACTTTGAGTTTGGATTTGCCCGTTCTTTTTCCAGTAGATGACTATGTTTTGTAATAATATATTTTAAAAAAGGTGCAAGATGGATTAGGGATGGGTGGTTGTGTCCATGAATTTTCTAACTATTCGTGTTGTGTTGAGTATCACATCCTTTTGGAGTTGTGCAAAAGTGTTTTTGTGAAGTCCTGTTGTGCTATTTGTGAGGCACCAGACAGTGGCGGACAGGACGATGGGTACATCATGTCAGATGGTTTCATTACATTATATTCAGTCCTGCCTCCATTATTTCTGGAGATCGTATGCCAAGTCCGTGTATTGCATTGTTATTACTATTCCCCATTCACATGGTGTTAAGTCCGGTGAACATGATAGGAGATTCTCATCACCGTCGGTCCCGCGCCCAATCCAGCGCTGTGGTAGGCGCTGGTTTAAAACTGCCCTGACGTCCCGATGGAAATGGGATGGGCCACATCCTATTGTAGTATAAAATCAGCGCTGTAATTACTCAGCTGAGGTAGGAGCCATTCAGTGACCATATCGAGGTAAGACATTCCTAATACTGAACACATTGACCTTGGGGGATGCACGCTTATGATGAACAAAACGATGGGGGTTTTCTGTCCCCAAATTCTAACGTTGTGTCGATTGACTTTTCCACACAAATGAAACGTGGCTTCATCACATACGTAGGAAGGCTTCTCTGATCTGGTCCACTATCTCTTCAACGGAGGGACGCACCCTGCTTTTTCCCTTACACAGGCACCCCGTCTCCACAAATTGTGCACCACCTGCGAATGGAATTGTCGGAGGTAGGATCCTTCTTAAATTTCGTACGAAACTGCCATTGGACAATGATAACGGAACGACTGTGATGATATTCGAGAGTGCAAAAGTCTTCTCCCTAATACTGGCCGCCATTTGCAATCAATGACTTCTGGCGGGCAACCGCAGAACTACTGAGTGCCTACCACTGAATGTCTGTAACTTGAGATTTCTTACACAATAAACAAGATATCATCTTCGTATTTCATTTGTGCTACGTGTGGTGATTTTTTTTTAAAACCCCGCCAATCATTCGGAATAACACTGTATAAATTTAGGTATAATCAACTTTTTGTGAAAAAAGTTTTTGTTGTTAACAATAATATAATATAAACAAACAATAAAACCCTGATTTCAAGTAGTTGTGCAGCATATATGTGACTTAAGTGAAAATATACTCATTAATGTGAAGATGCGCAATTGGCTTAAAAATGTGTACTGCTGGACGTGAAAAACGAGCTACTAGGACCGTTACTGCATTTTTGATATGAATTTGATCAATCTTTTACATTTTTGTTAAGAAGTATGATCAAACCATATCGTGTCTTATCATCAAGATCAACAACTTTCATCATAAGAAGTGAAATGCTGTGGAATCAAAGGACTATAGAGATTCGTGAAAAACCAATGTTTCGAATGCTTTCTTGAAAAATATCAAGAAAGATTTACCTTAAGCCACTATAGTATTAAAGGTTCCCCCACCCCAACGTAATTATACATAGATCATAAGCATCAACTTGTTTTTAAAAATACATCATTCAAATCAGTATTCCACTAAGTTCAAGAAAAAGCAAGGCTTTTAACTGAAATTGATAACTTTCAGAACAATGACTATGCAAAGGTATACATAGTTTTTCAAAGTTTCAGTAAATATGTATAATCTAGAAAATAATGATAATTTATTAACCTTAACTTCTGAATTTAGTTAATAAGATCGCTTTCAAGTAGAGTTTGTAGTAAACGGTGTAATTTGTTATTAGAATATTTCATTTAAGTTTGTTTTATTTTTGTTTGTTTGATAACTTAACTAGAAGAAAAATTATATGATAGAAAACAGCTAGAAGGCACTGATATATTTTATTATACCCGTTTCGTTCTTTATCACTATTGTGTGAAAACTCTTTAAGGCAGTTAGACAATACCTTCGTTATTAAATTTGGAAACGATTTGCAGACATCCTCGTTTGATCGAATCAACTTATATAATTGGCCAAGTTTGTCTGTCTGTCTGTCCGTCTGTACCTCGATATAATTTTGTTACCACTGCACCGATTTTAATAAAATTTGGCATACTTACTCAGTTTTTTACGCTGATTTTGAAACTCAAAACCATTTTTGCCGTAGAAGCTTCGTTCACAAGTTAGCGCAGTATTTAGATTATACAAAGGTAAATTTGGTTGATACAATCATTAATAGGAAACAATATGACATCTGCATTATTTAATATTGTAATGGAACAATGTATTATTATTAAATCACTTGAACAAAGATAATTAAAAAATCTACAAATTGTCAGAGAATTAAAGCACAATAAGCTGTCTGTAACTCGAATAATTAAGCTATTAAGATAGATTCAACGGTTCTCAATGATACTATTGAATCAAAGGTATTCAAATTGGATGAAAATATTAGTTCATTGTGTCATTCCATGTTGCTTCCATGAAATTTTATTCTTTGGAACTGCCCTCGACAACTGAAACTCTAACAAAACATACGTTCAAAACCAAATAATTTTGTTACCACTGCAACCATTTCAATGAAATTTGGCATACTTACTCAGTTGTTTACGTGATTTCGAAACTCAAAACCATTTTTGCCGTAGAAGCTTCGTTCACAAATTAGCGCAGTATTTAGATTATACAAAGGTAAATCATTAATAGGAAAAAATATGACATCTACATTATTTAATATTGTGATGGAGCAATGCATTATTATTAAATTACTTGAAGAAAGATAATTAAAAAATCTACAAATTGTCAGAGAATTAAAGCACAGTAAGCTGTCTGTAACTCGAATAATTAAGCTATTAAGATAGATCCAACGGTTCTCAATGGTACCATTGAATCCAAAGTACTCAAATTGGATGAAAAAAATTAGTTCATTGTGTCATTCCATGTTGTTTCCATGAAATTTTATTCTTGGGAACTGCCCTCGACAACTGAAATTCTAACAAAACATACGTTCAAAACCAAATAATTTTGTTACCACTGCATCCATTTTAATGAAATTTGGCATACTTACTCAGTTGTTTACGTGATTTCGTAACTCAAAACCATTTTTGCCGTAGAAGCTTCGTTCACAAGTTAGCGCAGTATTTAGATTACATTTACTTACTATTTCATAGTTGATAATAAAATGATTTTTCAGATTTTTTTATGCCTGTCGTCCGACAGGCTTTGCTGCTAGTCTTTTTATAATTCGCTCCTAGTTGGTTTAGTTAAGACTTGTTGATGTCAAGCTACTCTCGTGTAATATCAATACATTGCTTTGAAGCCGACTATCATCATTTTCATAGCAATTAGGTGTCGCTGCTCTGTGAAGGCTTTTACGAAGCTTTTTCTCGTATCGATTTCTTTGGAGGCCATGATCCAGCGACATTACACTGTATTGTTAAGAACATCTAACCAACTGGAGAATATTCAATTCTCAAATTTCAGTAAAGTCATTTTTTTGACTCATGTTTTCTTTGCTGAAATTTTCTATATTTGTAATATTGATTTGTTAACTTTCCTTGACTTTATATCTAAAGAAACTAGTGAAATATATGTCAAAATAACTTAAAATTTAATAAGTAAAATTAAATTACAACTCAGAAATGTTTTTGAATCCTCCTTCTGTAGAAGGGTGGTCACTACATGAAATTAATAAGGATAATAAAATCAAATAAAAATAATTTGTCAAATAAAACAACCAAGAAGGTTTAGAGTTCGTTCTGAAATGTGATTACTACTGTGAGAAAAAGGCTATGATTTGGAGTTTGGAGAATTTTCTTTTGTCCTTTTCAATTTTTTGAAGGACACTGCTTCTCAACAGCTGTTGGTTGTTCTGATTGTTTGGTGTTTTTTTTTTTTTATGGATTTAGCATTTATAGTCTCTAGTCACAAGGAAAAATCACCACTCGATTCACTTTAATAATTGATTAACCTCCACAATTTTATTAATTAACAGATCTTTTACTGTATGAATTATACCAGAAACCACCAATACTAACTTAAAATCAGAAATTAGTAAAAAAAACAAGATAATTTTGATCTGATCTGCAACTTCTCTATTTTGCATGGAAGGTAGGTCTATATGAAGCTATGAAGGAGCAACGTAGGAGCGAATTTTGATGATTATTCTTTTAGAAAAGAGCGCAAATAATAAGAATAGCA
Source organism: Thereuonema tuberculata (assembly GCA_023159025.1). Taxonomy (NCBI): domain Eukaryota; kingdom Metazoa; phylum Arthropoda; class Chilopoda; order Scutigeromorpha; family Scutigeridae; genus Thereuonema; species Thereuonema tuberculata. The sequence goes on from JAFIDM010009631.1 coordinate 180,208,779, forward strand.
ACATTATATTGTAAAACCGTTATATAGCGGCCCAAAAGCTTTCGATTAATGGATCTTTGCTTTTAATATGGGAATAAAACAAAGAGATGGCTTGTAAACAGCACTGTTTAACCTCGCAATTCATTATGCTATTAATAAAATAGACCAAAAGGCACAGTTTTCCATAAAGCTTCTTGCACACTTTTACGGTTCGGAACAGATTCGACATCGGAAACGGAATTTTTCCTAAATGTCTGCTGCACATAATCCAGCACGATTGGATCAGAAAATTCTGATGGAATCATTTGTATAGATTGAAAGCTTCGGAAAGCTTCATAAATTCTAAAGCCCGATCAGAATTCTGACCAGAGGATACCGCGGGAAAAATCCCATGGGAAAAAATAACTAAAAAGGAAGTTAATATTACTTTATTTTCGACAGTTTGTGTCTTAAATTTACCAAAACTGATTAGGCTTCATTTTAATAAGATATAATAATTAATAAATCTATCAGTTTTAAAAGAGATCATATTTTTTAATTAACCAAGTTAATGAATGATAACTCTTTTTTTTTTTTTTTTTTAAATTTTAGTCTATTTTTTTTAGGACAGCGAAGTTCTTCAAATAATGAGGAATAATATGTCTTTTAACCTACATAAATATGTACAAAGATACTAAAAACATCAGACAAGCTATTCTAAAAAAATTCCAAATCCAAATCAAGTCCTAAAATTTTAAAATAAAATATATTTATTAAATATTACCAACAAAAACTGCTTATTTATTTATTTATATTAATTTTTAATATACAATAGTTATATGACAAGGAGTTATATGATATAATTGTATTAATTATTATAACCATTTACGAAGAATTATCATATAGGAGAAAATAGGACAATAGATGCAAATCAGAAGTTAAAAATCATAATTTTTTGTCGAAATGTTTGTTTAATCAAAAGCGAGTTATCGTTATTTGCTTAAAATTTGCTTAAAATTGTGTAAATCTATAGGGTCAGCTTTAAATGAGTTTTAACTCCGTATTTTGTTTTGCCCCTTAATTCATTAAAATTAATTAATTATAAATCAACCTTAATAATTTCCTTTCTTTTTTTTTTTTTGTTATCTAACAAAAATAATACTGCTTAAGAGCTATTATCGACTCCATTGTGTGAAAAGAAATCGTTTCTTTTGTTTTACCTTCTGATGCGCTCGCAACCTTCAATACTAATTCCGAAGTAATGTGCGCACTGCGTACGGCCAGGGTTCTGATCGATTCCGATCGGATACGTTCTGAACCGTACAAGTGTGCGTTAACCATAAAGCAACTCAAATATGTGCTTAGGCAGACGACGCCGCATAATCACATCTGCTGCTAGAAGAACCACACAAGATCTAGAAGTTGGTAACAAAATATTCGAGAATGTTACTCAATCTAAATACCTAAGCACATCGATAAAAAAAATAACTGTGCAATGATCAATTGCATTAAAGACCAGATACTTGCTGGAATTAAAGCTGATATTTGCTAATATGCAGCTATTTAAAAATATCAACAAATAACAAGCAACACAAAATTAAAGATATGTAAGACACTTATACACCCAGTCGTAACATATGCAATAATTTTGAGCATAATGGAGAATTACGAGCTAAATGAATTGGAGGTTAAGGCATTGTTAAATTCATAAAAGAACAAGGAATAAGATGGCTAGGCCGTTTAGAAAGGATGCCAGAAACCCGAATCCCTAAGAAAATGATGAAAGGGAGATTTTATAGGTGAGAAAAAGGAAAAGGCTCGCCAAAATGAGTTGGTTAGATTATATAACCCTGATTTGAAGGTAATTGGAGTAAAACAATGGAAGAGTAGAGCTATAGATTGAAGATTTAGAGAACTACTGTTCAAGAAGGCAATACCCACCAAGGGTTGCAGATCCTGTAAAGAAGAATACGCTTTGAACTATTGAAATTACTGAAATTACTACATTGCTTCAAAAACAACTCCTGAGCTGTATAGAAGCATCTGTAATGTTTCATTGTCTTCCATCAAAGCCCAATCAGAGGAAGTTTCAATGCAAAATATTACTTTCTTTGTTTTGCACAATGAAATAAAGCACAAATGATTACACAATTTTGCCATTTTAGATTCTATTCTTTTAATTTTTGTATTAATTCAGATAGCCGATCTAGAGTCACACTGTTTAATTTTACTTTATTAATATGATAATATACAAAATCATTTTATTTTTTTAAGAATTTTCCATACAAAATCAAAGAACTTAAGATTGCGAAATTTGATGCTTGCCTTCTTCTGAAAGTTGTTGCTTATCGAAAGATCTCCCAAAAAATTAAATAGCGAAAAAAATTTGAACTTCTGGGACGATATAATTTATTCATAGTTAGTTTTTAGTCTAACTTAAGAGAGCCTATAAGATCATCGTCTGTGTGTGTGTGTAGGGGGGGGGGTCCTTTTAACAACTTTTGAATCATTGGGGAGGACAGCACTGAAAATTGAGACATTATTGCCTATAGCTTTATACCGAGTTATAGCCAAGATTACTGCGCCCGGGAAGAGGATTAAAATGCAGCTTGAGGGTGTCTTATTTCCACCTATAACAACATTGACTAGTCTTATTTTCCTATACGTAAAAAGAAAAATGGAAACAACGGTCGTCATTTCTCAACAAAAGTAACAACAATGATGCCCCATTTTGTCTCTTCCCTTTCCAGTACTACACGGGGCCCCTACCCTACCCATCCATGCACATACACGTTTTTGGCTAATATACAGGGTGATTCACGAAGATATGCAGAAACTTCGGGAGCTCATTCTACATGTAAAAGTAAAGAAACAAAGTTATATAAACATAGGTCCGGAAATGCTTCGGTAGCGAGTTACGGCTAGCGAAACATTTCGCCCAAAATTTAGTCCCATTGTACGGAACAATACACACATGGACTACAACTCAGTTGTTAGCTCTCACAAAAAATCGAAACAATGCAATTCACATTCTTGTTGAACAGCTGTTATTGTGTTGCCAGCTTTTGTACTAACAATTTTTCGCACAACGTTATTCTGTGGTTTTAAATAAAATTACATTCTGTCATACAGTATTTCAATGCAATAATTTATGTACTTTATGATGCACATGTTCATTTTTACTTTTACAATTATAAATGTAACATGTAAAGTTGTAATAAACATTTACGCTGTTTATTGGGAAATTAACAACTTTATTTTCTGCCATATGTACAACATGAGTTGTTTTGTTCTGACGAAACGTTCATTTACTCGACCATCTAATCATGTTCTGTATACTGTATTTGCACCGCTTTCTTCAGAATTAAATGTTCTATAAAGTTTGTTGTAAACATTTGTGTGTCTAACCTACTTTACTAACGTTATTGTACGTCAAACGGAAAAAACGTTGTTTCGCGATCCCTCTTTTGTAGGTTCCACATGGGATACGCTTACAAACACAGGGAGATACAGTTCTGCGACATGTTTCATTCGAGTTTTCTGGTCAACAACCATAAGAAACTACTGATTTCCCCCCTTAATTTACCTTCCCAGACTTCCAGCAAGTCTTCATTTCACCAGGATACTACATTATGGGCGAAATCTTTCGCTAGCCGTAACTCTATACCGAAGCATTTCCGGATCTATGTTTATACAACTTTTTTTCTTTACTTTTACATGTAGAATGAACTCCCGAAGTTTCTGCATATCTTCGTGAATCACCCTGTATTTTACTTGTAATTAGAAATGAATAATTTTTTATAGGATCTTCTTGTATATTATCAATCATTAAATAAAAACTTGTGCTATACAAGCACGACTGCTGTATAGAAAAAAATAAGACAGAAAGAAAGATAAATTGCATATTTGAAATAGTCCTTACATCATTACATTTTTTTCGGACTTTGTTTTCAGTCGGGCAATAACAACATTTACCCTAGACACCACTAGGGAATTTGCTTTTATTGTGGATTTATTTCTGAAAATTTTTAATAATTTTCAGCCAGAATTTAAATGGTCCGAAATTTAAAAAAAAATAAAAAAGAAATATGATATTCCCGGACGATCTGAAAATATTAGCATTTAACCTAAAACAAGCTAGGGAATTTGCTGATATTTTTATTAAATTTCCTGTCAAGTATCCGTTCAATTTAGAATCGAAATTTTTATATGTATAATAGAATTTTATTTTCAGTTGGAAAGCATCAGTACTTATTCAGATAAATCTAGAAAATTTGCTCAAATCTACAGGTGGGTGAAAAGTCCCACTACACCTGGTTTAGTTTTTCTGCAAAACAAATCTGTCCATGAAAAATGTATCGGTGATACTCGTGACAGATGAAGACGTTTTCCTCCTGTGACTGTCAATGAATTGACAGACATGGATTTGGAAAGCGCAGACTGCATTTGCCTTGCTGCAAACATTTCCAACACGTGCGAGGCAGAAGAAACTTCTCTTTACGGACGAATGCGCCATTTACCGCAGTTCACGAAATCTGAACATCTTCTGGACTAAGGAGAATCCTCACTTTTATCAAGAACAGAATTCTCCGCATGTGATGATGTATTCGGGCATGAATGCAGTTTTGTCCTTAGTTGTTTGAAGGATCCGTAAATCAAATGTCATATCTTCACATTTCGATTACTTGCTTAAATCCACAGCTGGAAGCGGCAGGCATCTTGAACACTGTCTGTTTCCAATAACACAGTGCGCGGCAACTTTGCTGTTTCGTCTGTGACTGGCTCGACTTCAGTTTTCACATCATTGGATTGGACGAGAGACTGAACGTTCATCTGCACCGTTTCCTTGGCCCATCCTTGGCCGTTTCCTTGGTCGGTCCATGATTTCAGTAGAAAGGATTTTGGTTGCAGCCAAACGATCTAAAGATGAAATTCAGAGCCACAAATTCTATCTCTTGAATCAGAAAGAGGAAAATCTTCTGGAAAGTCGATCTACCTGATGAGAATTAAAGCTGAAATTCGAGATATTACAAAGGAACCATTTGCAAGAGGTAGAAGCATATTTTGGGAATTTAAAAATGACAGACCCAAACTGAACAAATTTATAATTCAGTCTTATATTCATAAAACGTAATAATCATAAAAGTTAGTATCAAATTTCTAAGTTATCCTAAAAGTTTTCAGGATCATAGATTTGAAAAATTCAAATTTCAGTGAAATTTTATTTATCAGTAATTTTGAAATATCCGTCCTTTACTCCAGTTTTTACACATATTTCTAAGAAATCACTACTAGCGATCTTCATTACAATTATTTTCCAAATCTTCTTTTATGTTGGCAAGTATCAGCATTTACCGTAGCGATGACTGGGGAATATGCTGTTAGTTTTAATATCTTTTAATAAACTAATAAAAAAATCTAAGTAAATAAGTCTGGATTACTTCTTAAATTTTCAAAACCTAAATCCTGATCATTCAATGGATTATTCTGAAATATTAATTTCAGAAATTCATTGTTCAATAAATATCAATATTTATCCTATGCATTACTTGAGAATTTGCAAATGCATTTTAGTATACATCAGCATTTACCCTAGAAATTACTAGGGTAATTACTAGGGAATTTCCTGATATGTTTGAAATACTTTTTGAAAGATAAAAACTATCTAATGCCAATTTTCTGTCAGAAATTGCTTTTGAAAACTGAAGTCCAGATTATTAGCATCAGTTGCAGAAACTATTAATTTCCTAGGCCTTTTTTCGGGTTGGAAAATACGAACATTTACCCTAAGAAGAATGGGACTCCTTTTAAAAGCTTAAAATACTAGCATTTTAAAGTATCTCCAAAAATGAAATATACAAGCAATGAAAGCTTTGATGAAGGAGTTTTCCTACTCCGGTTGATATTATTTCAATATATCGGCTTGCCCTTTAAAGACGTTAACAACTGCATTACATAAAAATGCAATGCTTTTTATTTGTTCAATGTCAATGTTTTCGAGTGGACGATTTCTTGGCCTTCTTGTCCAAGATATTATAAAGATGTCAAAAAGCCCAGTATTTAAAAGTCGTTCCAAAACATTTACATTGACCAAATAATAGCATTGACCAAAATAATTCTTTGTAATGCCTTCTGACGAAGGGACCGAACCGAAACATCGAACGAATTTCATCAGGAGATCGAAGTTTAAATTATTTGTACATTTAATTAACGTGCCTATTCCTCCTTTACATTCAAGTTATGTATCTCTAAAAATTGCCTGATAACAATTTCTCTGAATCTGTCTAGATATTACTGAGGCATTGATTAGTATAATACGTCTTAAAAATACAATTATTAATATATTTTAAATCAGAATTTAAAGTTTTCGGAACTTTCATCTGCATTATAAATAGCGATTAATTGAATTTTTTCCTGAATTTTTACTGAAGTGAAGAAGTATCCGCTTTTCTCACAAATTAGATTTTTAAAATTGTGCCTGTATTTTTTAATATTTTTTAAAATGACTAGCAATAATTTAACTTAAACTTAACAATAAGTTTAACACCATAAATTAAAATTTTTCGAGATGTTATCCGGATTGTATATATAGATTGCTCTTAGTATTAATTTCCGGAATTTATTTCGGATAGAGAATGTGAGTATTTACCCCACAGAGAATAAGGAATATTGATTTCCGGAATCTTATTTTTCTTTATAAAAATGATCAACAGTTACTCTAGAAAAGCTAGGAAGAATTTGTTGATATTTTTAATACATTTCTAAACAAACAAAAAAACTTAATTTTTATTCCATTTTCAAAACTTTTAATCCAGATTGTAAATATAAATAACTACGGGAAATATTTTCCTTAATATGTTCTTCAGTCAGAACATGTACCCTACAGCATGTACCCTAGAGATGACTGGGGTATGTTCTTTTATTTTCCAACATTTCAATTACTTTATAGAAAGGCCTAATATTTCCCTTCAGAATATAAATTATTCGAAATGACATAATGGATTATGAATGTTGTATATTATGACATATAATTTCCGGATCCAGCATTTTTTTTATATTGGGAAATATTAGCATTTACTTTGTGGAATACATCTACTACCTATCCTTGAGAAGGAATTTTTCTAAAAATATCGAATATTCCTGGTTAGCGTTTAACATTTTCAAAACGATAACCTGGACTACAACAAATAAATTTCAAATTGTGGAGGAATTTTCTAAAAAAAACAACAAAAAAAAAAACACAATAGGAATCCTTAATAATTTAGGCTTAAGAATGTATGCTTTTCGTAATTTTAATTCAGAATATGAAACCAATGAGATGAATATTGTTGTCTTGAATGTTATTTTTAAATGTGAAGTATTAGCATTTACCCCACAGTAAATTGGGGAATTTGCTAGTATTTTTAGTAAATTTTTAAATTTATTATGATTTCCCAGTTAGAATTGGAATTCTTTCAAAATCAGATTTTTGTTGAATCTGAAATGTAATCCGTAGACGTCTTCAGACGGACAGGATCCTTTTTCAAGTTAAAAGATCCCATTTATTGGCTCTTTCGGGGGCATTGGAGATATATGTTTCAATAGATCCTCGACCATAGGAATGAAGTTAGGATCAGTTTCTCGTTTTTAACCTCCGGAAAATAATCAGGAATCCATTTTACAGAGGGCTGAGTGAACCCTAGGAATTTTGTATTTTGTATTTTTGTTTATTTTTGGTTAGGATTTCTTCGGGGGGAGGTCCTTCTCTCGGGAGCGAGACCCGGGATTCTAACCTCTCGCACCTTCTGAGTCTGTCATCGATGGAGTTTGGCTGGCTGACGAGTCCTAAAAAGGACGAAACGGTCCGTTCCAATCTCTTCCCGGTGACAGCTCAGTGTGTGAATTCCTTCTTTTAGCGTTGTGCCTTCATTTGTTACTTATATTTTATATATTAATGTTTAATAATAATTTCATTCACATTTGAAAGAACCGCAGATGATGCATTTCATTTCAGAGGCATTGGAAATTCATGAAGTCAAATAAGAATTTCAACCAGAAATTATATTTGAATTAGTTTATTTTATCTGAACTTGCCTAAGATTTATTTGATTTAAGGAAATAGAAATGTAATTAATGATAAAATATCAAAGTAAAATAAACAGCAACAGTTTTCAGACTATTGCAAAATTTTCTCCATATTTATCGAATTCAAATAATTTCAGAGCATAACCTTTGACTTTTCTGATCCCGAAAATTTAGTCTTATACTTAAAATTAATAGCAAAAGATCATGTAGTTTTATAAGAATTTTAAATTACATTATTATTTTAATGATTGAATGACATCACTTGGTATTTATTCTTTTTAATTGTGCTTCAGATATATTCAATACATTCTTTGAAATACTGAATTTTGCAATAATTTAAAATTTCAATTAAATTTTAAAATTTCAATTAAATTCAATTAAAAATTGCAATTTTACATGTGTGAAATTTGTTGATAAGTTCTTGATTCAGCCTACATACGGTTTAAAACATTATTTACAATTAAAATTAAAAACTTTAAATTAAAAAGGCATTAAAAATGTTAAAAAAACTTAAAAACATTAAAATTGAGCTCAAACTAGTTCCGTCATCGGTGAGTGACTTTCCATTCTGCAACACGGGATTAAAATAAAGTTTTTAATTTTAATTGTAAATGTGGGCCCAGTAGCCGAGTGGGTAAGGGTGCTTGGCTGCGGGTTGGAGGTAGCGGGTTCGATTCCCGGCTTCGGCGGAGGACGGGAATTTTTCCACGCTTCTTTCTCCTCCAAACGGGCCCTAGGGTCTATTCAGCCCTCTATAGAATGGGTACCGGGTTTCTTTCCCGGGAGTTAAAGGCGGGCGAGCGACGGGCCGACCCCCCGTCCTCAACTTTGTCCCGTAGGTTCTGATCTCTGGAGCATACCCTCCAGCAGCATTGCGCGGTCCTCTGGGCCTGATCGCAACTTTAACTTAATTGTAAATAATGTTTTAAACCGTGTACAGGCTGAATCAAGAACTTATCACTGAATTTTGCACTTACTTCGAAAACTAAAATCTAATCGACCATTTTACTACAGACCAATGTGGCCCTTGGGTTGCGAGAGGTAAGGTTCCCGGCGTTTCCTGACCAACGGGACTAAGTTGAGGTCAGCTGGTCAGGCCGACGCCCCCCTCCCCCGCCTTTAACCCGATACCCAAACTTCAGAGGGTTGGTGACCCTAGGGTCCGTCTGGAAGAGAATTAAGAATGGAAAAATCTCAAACTCCGTGGGATTGAACCCAGCTTCTCCAGCCCGCAGTCAGGCTCTTTCCCATTTGGCTACGGAATCCACTAATCGAGCTTAGATATGGTTTAAACTTTAACATGAACATCCAAGTATTTTGGATTAACATTGTTTGAGTTATCATGCCACAATTACTATCACTAGACAGCTACATGTCTTAAATGTACATGCTATTTAAATTAAAAAAATACAATACCTAAACCTAATATTTCTTTATAGCACTTTTAGATATGAAATTTGATGTGCATGATTTTATTATTTATGACATATTATGTCTACAAGATTATTTCATAGAGTGAGCCTACATTAACAAAAAAAAGTTACCATTCGTATAGTAGTGAAAAGTAGAGATCTCACTAATAAAAAATAAATGCTTTCATTGAAATGCAGAAATAACATTTTGAACAATTAGTGTACTTTCTAATACAGCACTAAATTTTTGTTTTTGTTTGTAATACAGATGCTTTTTGTTTTTGTTTGTGGCGAGTTCCCATAAAAGTATTTGATTAGGTTCACTTCGTCTATTGTAGGTAAAAGTTTTCCCGCCTCCAAACCATAACATTTTATTAAAATTGAGGATGGATTATGTTTTTCTGATGAAGAGTATCTCATCAAGTAACAGTAAGCAATGAACCAGTCTATATTATAAATTAGTGCTGTAGAACTGTACGATGCTAAACGATTCTAAACTGCAGAAATACAATCACTGAGATGTTAGGAATGCACTGAAATTTCTTCGTTACTATCTTTGATATTGGATGTTTCCTTTTGTTAGATGATGTTTAATTAATAAATGAAGAAAATACACAGTATCCGTAAGAACAAATATGGTACCTCCTAAATCTAAATTATCACACAAATAAAATACATACCAAAAATAAAATAAAGAAATTTATGTTCAGGCCTCCGCCAGCTCAATGAATTTTCTAAGCGCAATTAAATACAACAAAAGGGCCTAAAAATGTATAAACACATTAAAGACGTTTAATGTATTAAAATGCATTTTCAACATTTTTGATGTGCTAAAATACTTAGTAGCCTGCAAATAAAAAAAAAAAGTAGCTCAAGTATAGAGTCGCGGTCTTTGAACATTAATATCAAAATTCCATTAATACCTCCTACCATAAAAGACATTAATGAATTCAACAATAGAAAATAACTAACATTTAGCTTTAACATTGGTTTTCAATATGCATCAAATGAACAAAAACAAAATGACTGAAATTGGAATTATACGTCTTTAAGCTTTGGCAGGGACGTTTGACAAATAGGATACATTAGAGTGTTTGGCAATATATCAAATTTTTCGAATGACTGAAACTCTAGAAATTATTTAGTCAAGCTTAAATAAATTACTCACCTGAGAAAAAAAAGGAGGTCTTTTAAAACTGAGCAATTTGTCTGAAACTAAAAAGTTAGAAATCTTTCCTTTAATGTATTTTTTCTGATTAAATGTAGTTTTAAATATAGATTTTTTTCTTAGAAACTGAAATGTCTTGCTTTTCATAAAAATGTAAACTAAGATACTTTTCCATATGAAAGAAGGATTGCAAAAAAGGAAATATCACATTTAAAAAAAATAAATAAATAGATTATGTTTTAAAAATAACTTAGTTATTTTGCTTATTTAGCTGTGCTTATTCGTTTTCTTTCCTGCTTTGTTGATTCATATATTCACGTTAAGATCTTTAATAAGCTTATCTAATTTTAGAACGTAATAAAAAGAGAGGAAATCGTAATTGGCAGAAGCAATGCGAATGAAATTTTATGTCTGTTACTATTGCAGTCTTTAGCGTTTGGCTGTGAATTATTTCTAAGATTCAACCGAATGGAAATTTCTTTCAATGACAAGGCCATTTTTACTAAGTTTTAAACTTTGAAAATCATAAAAAATTAAATGAATATTAATTAATTAATTGATTTATTCTACTTAATTACTTACAATAAATGGAATTTGAAATCAGACGATTTTAAAGATAATATGAATTCTCAAAATTCATCGAAAATAAAAAACAAAAACAAAAACAAAACCAAAACAAATTTTTATTTAATTTCCAAATGTGTGTTAATGACTTACAGTTACTAATACAGATAATTAAGGAAGTCTCTCAGTATCTTAAGAATGATTTATGCTTATAAGATAAGATAAACGTAAAAGCAGCAATTCTGCTTATCTTACTGAGACATTTGTCAGAAAGTTATTATTTTATGCAATCCACTTTGTTTCTATTTGAATGAAATTTCTTTCTCAACAACAAAGAAAACGAATTAATTTGCATACTTTTTAATCCTCGCTTTATCTTTTACTTCACAACAACAATTTTTTGAAACTTTTTCGGGAACCTAATATTAGAAATTTATTTTAGCTAGTTGGCCACTATGTAGAAGTAAGAGTTGACAGATGCTAATCTCGAAAGAATTTTTTTAAGGATAAAATTCAACTGTTATCCTAAAAGATCCGACTTATATTAGGAGTTTTTTATACAAAACATAATTGATGAACTGTAATAGATATTGGAAAAGGAATCTTAAGTTTTATTTACATTAAAAAAATCAAAAAAAAAAATCAAAGCAGAACTTTTGCATATTTAATACTAACTTACAAGATCACGTGATTTCTACAGGTATGCAAATGCTTAAAATTTGTTAACATCGTACAGTTTCTTTAGCATACGAATCCTAAATTTACATTTTTTATTACAAAATTTATTTACAAAATGATGCTTTTTGTAAGAAAAATATAATTCTGGTTAAATCAAAAAATATTGTAAAACATCTTTATTAAAAATTTTCATGTTGTATATATAATTTGTCTTCATAAAGAAAATTTCACATTAATTGAAGCTGAAACGTTTCAACAAATATATTTATATTATTATAAATTTTTTAAATGGAAATAAAGTGCTCTTAGTCTTTATAATTGTTTATTGATTTTATATATAGTGATTTCTGATCTATTGAGGATATTTTATGATTAATATTTAATACAGAAAGAAATTTAATTTCTAAAACTGAAACTGTAGAGTAATTTGTTTTTAATTATCCGATGTACTTCCTTGTGTAAGTTTTAATTTCATGTATAATTTATTTTACTTTGATGTTTAATGATTATGAAGCTTATTTCGATTTCATTTAGATCAAACTTATTTCTTGCATTGCTTGATATCATTTTACAAATTAATGAGCTATGAAATTATTTTTTTAATGAGAAAGCAAAATGTGTGACTATTGAGAACTTACAGATACAAAATAGGTCATATCCAAAGCAAATTAATAGTTCACAGTTAACAAATCATTTTAATGAATTTTAATTTGGTGTAACTTTTATAACTTTGCTTAATATGTATCATTTAGTGAAAAGGCTAGTAAAAAAGTTTTAGGAAGAAATTTAAGTCGAAGTAAACATATCTGCTTGTTATTCAAAGTATTTATTCTAGGAAAATGAAAGGTAAGTTTACCCTATTAAATGAAACATCTCAATTTTGCATGCTGACTCTTTAGGTAAGGAGATCAAAAACTCCATTGTGTCTTTAAAGACCCAAATCCCAGTAACTTACGTTGGAAAGCTACGACTTTAATCATAAGTGAATTCCTATAGATACATATTAGAGCTTAAGACTCAAAACTAACATTGCAGGAAGCATTGTTATAATAATTTTTATTTTTCGTCGTCGGAAAAAATTGAAATTTTGATGATATATTTGGACTGTTTCGGCACAAAGTGAAATCTATGTAAGAAGCTTCAGGATAACTAAAAACAAATCGTTTAGGATGGGGGAATGGAATAATTTATTCAAGGAATATTTTCTTCCATGTCTTTTATCTTTATTAGTAGAAAATTAATTAAGAAGTAAATTTAAGGCCAAACACACAAATTTAATAAATTAAGAATTAAAATACAAGTAAGACGAAGTACGAAATCGTACTTGCAGGCAAGTCGAAACGTCGTATTAATTTGTATTTTATTCTTAATTTACTATATTTGTGTGTTTGGCCTTAAATTTGTTCTTTAGTATAATTACACACGTTAAATTATTGTAAATAGAAAAATAATTTTTGTTTAGAAACAATTGAAAAAAACTTTTCAATGCAGCAATGATTTTAACATGCATTTAATTTTTCTACGTTATCATAATAGTTTTTTGTTTGGTTTCATTTCTTCATGTTATAAAAGAGAATATATTGCTTTTTTCATTATTATTTCTTTTTACGTAAATACACTGACTTATTTCTAGTTGTATTTTATTTTTTTTAAATCCTTTTAGATTAATTGTCACTCTTACACAAATATACGTGATCCGCGTTCATTTATTTGACCATTTTAAATAACTATGGTAATGACATTTCGACTGATGTTATTAAGAGTGGAATAAAGGGAAATTGTTAATGATAAGTTTGATAGCGATGAAGGCTAGAGCGTCCAGGTATTTGTAATTGGAACCCAACTTTACATTTTCTTTGTACAGTTGTTTAGAACTTATTTACTCTCCTCAACAAGAGAAACTCATTGATCAATACGTCAGATTCTAAACAAGCAGTAAGGTATGCGAAGCAAACTTCACAAACAAAATAAATAAAAGCTAAAGTATATCACTATAGATCAACTTATGGTCCTTAGGTTGCGGGAGATAAGGTTCAGACGTTCTGAAACCAGCGGTGTGAATCGATAACGTTTGGTCCTTTCCCCTTTCCTTCTGGAAAAAAAAGCTGGATATCCACTTCATATCGGATTGAGTGACTCTTATGATTCGTCTGGAGGAGAAAGAATCAACGGCAAATTTTCCCTACTCACTGCCACGAATCGAATCCTGCTCTCCAGCCAGCAGTAAAATGATTTACCATTTGGGCTAGCGGACCCACAAAGAAATTAAATACAAATAAAATAATAGCTCTGAATTTCTGAAATGTTATTTTATATAACAAGATTATTTATTATTATTATTATTATTATTATTATTATTATTATTATTATTATTATTATTATTATTATTATTTTTTAATTAATATTAATAAAAAATTTCCATGAAGCTTTGGACACATCTAATACGATTTTAATCTATGACTGCTACTAACCGCTGATGATTGGCATAAAATGAAATAAAATAAAGAAATAAACTTTAAAGGCTGGAATTTCTACTTCTTTAAATTAAAAAAAAAATATTTATCGTATGATCTTTTCAATATTAGAACTATAGATTAAGTTGAAGCTCAATGACAACCTTGTTCTCTGCAACATGTTTTATTGCAATCGTGATCTACTCATGCACGATCGAATTGCAGTTCTTCTTTACTATGTGCTACGTTTTTTTGGAAATCTATTTTGAATAAGTTGTTGACGAGCCAATCTTGCTAGAGATCAAAAGGTCTATTCATTAAACTAGGTACCCAACCTTCCTTTGATCGTCATCTATATTTATAAAATGAAAATAGAAAGAAAAAAAATTCTTGGAGTCATATTTGTAGAACATGTGTAGAATGTCCCCCTCAGCCTTTAATGTAAAAAAAAACAAAACATTTATTTAAAAATTAAAGCTAAAGTAAAGCTAAAACTGTATTTTCAAAAATGAAAAATTAAATATGGATTAGAATTGCGAGTCAATTGTTTATTAACTCTTGATTTATATTTTATCAAAGCTATGTTTACAAATCAAAAATAAAGCTATCCTATATATAAAAAAACAAATTTGCAAATGGAGTTTTGCAAATAAAACATGTGATTCAAAAAAGAATTCTGAATTACGCTAAAGTAATTAGATAGATTTAGTAACAAATTGTATTGTTTAATCAATTATTGCTTTAATCAATTCTTGTTTTAATCTTAAAGCGTAAATCATTACTCATTTCTAAAAATTTCTATTTTTTAATATTAAGTTTTGTTTTTATAGCAATAATGAAAAATAAAAATACAAAATACAAAACGAAGCAAATCATCTATCAAAATATTGAAATTTTACTCTTTATTCTAAAATTAATATATTTATTAAGATATAAAATACATTTTAATATTTAAATGGTTGGGATTTAATTTTTTTTTTTTTTATACTCACTCAATTTTGCCCGTAAAGAAACATCGTTTATAGCTCCTTTTTTTATGACTTCTTACTTTTATCTTAAGGAAACAGATTTTATAGACCAAGGTCTTTCATGAGAATTCCGTTTTCGTTTTACCATTTACGACTTCGTTACTAGAAATACGAAGGGAACAATTTTTTTAAGTTATATTTTTCTCCTAGAATTAGTGTTAAAAAAATAACAACGATTAAAAATAGCCTTAAATAATGATTATAGCACATCATAAAATCAACGTTATCGGCTTTTAATTATTACAAGATTTTTTTTTTGTTTTGTTTTGATTGAAGTTTTTTTTAATAAAATCTTATTGAAATATGGAGGTTTATTTAAAAAACAATAAAAAAAAACCTCGTTTTAAAGGATTAAGGCATAATTTATAAAAAGAACAGTAAAAGATAAAATATTTAAAAGACACATATACTGTATCTATTAGAAAATGTTTAAAATCTACACAAATTGAGAACCTTTCAAATCAAATTTCGAGAGATATAAACTGTTATGGTGGCTTCTTTAATTTGCATTTTAAGAATAATTATTTATCAGAAATTCTATTTATTCACTAAAATATTTCTTATTATTGGCAATAACAAGAATCAGAAAAAAAAACCGAATATTGTAATTTTTTCAGGCGGCATATTTTTCTCTGATTATAATTATAGGATAGTCTTTTCACCAAAATCCCATTAAATTTTTCAATGTACTTTCTCTTTCCGTCCAAACACTAAACGAAAAATGAGCAATATTTAAGTCAATTATTAGGGTTGCGTATCAAAATGAAGACTACTTGTTTGGCTATTTCTTATTCATTACGGTTCTTTCCTTTTCCAATCTGCAGTGGAATTGCAATTTTAAATGATTTCACTTGGAAAAAAAACAATTTTATTTGAAATTTTTTATTCAAGCAATTGCAATTCACAGGAAATGGCGACACACATTCCTTTCTCTACGATTTGTCCAAGGCTTCGTACGGTAATAGTTTTGATTTCGCAGTTATGGTTAAAGCCTCTTGGTTGATTTCAGAACGAATCAAAATTATTGTAATAAAATCTTGAATAAAGAAGGCATTTAAAAAGGAAGAGAAGTTATTCACTTCAGTTCTTTTAATAATCACTAGATAACTTCTTTAAAAATGCCTATATGCAGTCGTATCAGAATAATATGATCACCTACCTAATAATTGGAATAATCACCCTTGGCTTTGATTACAACTAGTAGACGACATGGCATAGATGTAATGAGGCTCTGGAAGGTAGGTCGAGGCATATGTGCCCATATGGATTGCACAGAGCACTGAGGTCCCGAAGATTATGTGGTTCTAGATCCGCACGCCGAATTTGTCGATCCAAATTTTTCCATAAGTGCTCTTTGGGCTGAGATCGGGCGATTTCGCCGGCCAAGATAGCATCAATTGTATTTAAGTCAGTAAATTCAGAAACATGAAAATACGAATAATCATTCAGTTGATAAACTGTATCCAATTACACCTTTCAGAATGCAAACACTCGTTACCAAAAATCACTATCAGCATCATCGCAGAGAAAAACCAGAAACTAAATTCCCTTATCTGTTTGTGGAGTTACTATTCTTTTTTTCTGCACGATCCACCATGTTCTTTCTTCCTTCATGAATCTTAAGTCTTGAACACAATCCTCAACATCATTTATCCACGTTTTCTTTATCTTCTTTGAAGTTAACAAAAAGCTTGTTTCCAACCAAGGAAAGCACTTGAACATACAAAAGATGGTTTATGAAATACTTGATAATCCATTACTTAGAAATAAATTCTTGATACAATATTACTGTACAATTAGAACCTTCTAGAGATTTCTGAAAATTTCTGGAACTTCGTAAAATTGACATCCTACCACGAAAAGCTCAATGCCATCTTCCTGTGTAGTAAGATGACACATGGAATCAATAATCCTAACTAATAAAATCGTGGTGTTGAATATATCGGCTTTTAAAAAAATGTTTAATAACTGAAATTAACAATGAGTTGCGAATTGTCAAAAATCATGTTAAATTTTAAATGCATAAAATGTATTGTAATATCCGTAGAACGCGATTAAGTGCTACAAATTCTATTGTCTTGCCTTCATATAGCCTAACTCTTTCTTATAAGTGGTAAGAATTTCAATCATTTGGCTTATTTGAGTGAAGAGAGAGATCGTCTCCAATGGAATCTGCTTCTCACTTACCTCATAGAATAAAAGGTCTTACAAAATAACACAGAGACCAAAAATAATGGATTAACTGAAAAACAGTCAGTGTTTTATTCAGTAGAATCGGCATTTAGAAAACGGAGTGGGAAGTAACCAAGGAGAACAGAAGGAGATTGAGAGAAGAAGTAGGTGGAGAAGGGAAATGAGAAAGGAAGTATGGAAAAAATTTCTTCTAGAAAGAGTGAGAAGTTGACTGCAAAAAGATGTATTGACATAAGAGCATAAGAGAAAAAAAAATACTTGGAGGAGAGGCGGTAATGCAAGAAAAAAGATGTCGGAAAAGAACTACGTTAATTTCAAAAAATGTTTGATGAATATTGAGGGATTTTAGATTAGATTTTTTTTGTACGTAGTGGCATTAAAGAAGAGTTAAAGATATCATTATTACATTGCAAGGTTTTAACTTAATGAAATAGTGAACTTTTTCACTACTTGGTTCATTCCTAAAAGATATTCTATTCCTTAATGAGTGATCGGCCAAATCATTCCCGACTAATAAAAACCCTCATTTATAATACTTATCCGTTTCACAGAAATAATAAATAATATCTTTTATTTATGATACTCAATAAAGGAAAATAAATTAAAATGCGCAATTGGCTGTATTACTTGATTTATATGGCAACTATTTTGCTCTTTATGTAACTCATCCATCAGTTACCCAGTATGCAGCAACATTACTGGGCGTAAGAGATATGGAATTTACAGTGGCCAAAGCACTGGTCCCTTCTTAAAGACTGAAATTTGCTTTAAAGACATTAAAAAAAGATGCATAGAATTAAAACAACAAGATTATTTTCATGATTCACATAAAGAAAAGGTAACAAGCTAAACTTCAAATCAGAAATGTATCCCTTGAATTTTTTTTTCTTATTTTTTACGTAAATTATTCAGTTTCTGTCATATTTATTTTTCCAAACCAAATCACTACCAATACTAAAAGTTTTTAATTGCGGATAGTTAAGAAAAGCAGGACTTAAGTACTGACTATTAATTAAGAGAAAGTTTGAAATTGCTTGTAGCATAATTGACAGTTGAAATGCAGTTTTTAGATCAGAGTTGCAACAAAAGCTTTGACAAAAATTAGTAGGAAGTTTCATTCATAGTAAAGCAAAGAATATAAATATTATAATAAACTACGGAGTATACTTTACATTAGTGTTTAACAGTAGTCTAAGTATCAACTATTAAAAAGAAAAAGCTAAAAATTAATTATCAGTGATTAAAAATTAATCACTGATAGAAATAAAAATTAGAATCCCTTACATTTGGCAATGTTAAAATTACTAAGACTGTGTAATTGAATTCCTTTATAATTAAAGCAAAATTTGAAAATAGTCTTATTATTTATTTATAGTAGTACGTATATAGTACGGAAGGTTGTATTGTGATACGTGATTATTGGTTTTCAAGAAATAAAATATTGTATTACCACTAGAATAACAGCAGTAGTCATTCATAAAACAACATGTCTAGCTTATCTGAATTGATTGATTGATTGGATTTAAAATGAAAAGATTCATTAACTTGTGACTTGTCAAATACTTGTGTTTTTACGTTACTTCAGAATGAACTTGTTACGTGATATAGTTTCTTTAACATTTTTTCAAGCATAATGCTGTGGCCTTGATAATGTGGTCGTTTTCTTTTTAAAATCTTCGGTTGTACAGTGGAACCCCGCTATTCGTACACAATCCGTTCCAGGAGGCAGTTCGAATGGCGATTTGTACGAATGGCGAATCCTTTTTTCACATAAGATATAATGTAAATTGGATTAATCCGTTCCAGAACCCAGAGATGATTGCTTATTTAAACCTTTGTACAGTAATAATACTTTAAGCGTAAAATACATAAAAACTATGAAAACAATAAATATACAGGCCTCTCTTATTATGTCTTTCTTTTTCAGTATAGACGATATGGTTGATTTCGCCATGCCATACTGAATTGCCAGGTCAGAGACACGAGTTCCACTTTCAAACTTCGCAACGAGTTCTTTTTTCAATTCAATTGTCGTTCTCACTGCTTTCCTTTTAGGCTTAGTTGAATCAATAATCTTTTTTGGCCCCATGGTTGCACTATTTTCAATAAAAATAACAATAAAATATCACAAAGTTTCATGAAGCTTGCGAGGATGATGCGTAGCGTACGGAAGTTAGCACGAGACTGAACTGAAGCGACCGCGTGGGGCGGCCAGTAACAAGGTCACGCTGTCCGAATCGCGAGCAAGCGTACGAATGGCGAGTTCAATTTTACTTGAAAAAGTTGGACGAATAACGAGTTGTACGAATAGCGAGGCGGACGAATGGCGGGGTTCCACTGTATTTAGAATTTCTTTTTATGGAATTTTAACGTGAACCTAAATTTTGAGACTCCATTTTTTGTGGTTGGATGAAAAATAGACACATCATTACGGACTATCGAGTCTCATTTAATCGTCGTAATTCGCCTGATTTACTTTAGATTTTGATCTATATATTAACTATCAAACAGATTAATAATATGAAATCTTAGAGAGAAACCTCTAAGAAAGGAAACAAATTTGAATTAATAAATATTATTGGCAATGAATTTCTCAATTGTGATATGTAAAACCTATTCTATTCCAAAGTACTGTATTATGATTATTAGATGAAAATATATATTTAAAATCCCATTGCTTTATTATTGAAGCAGCCAAAGTGTCACAGTACCAGCTTTTGAGATTCTTAATTATTATAACGGGGGTCGGCAACTTTTTTGGAGACGGGCGTATTAGAAATTTTTAGGTTGTGCGCGCCAAGTCAAATATAAAATAAAACCATGGCTACATTAAACTTTAAAACTGCCTATTTTTTCATCATTTAATATCTTCCATTAAGCGCATACATAAATGTCAATACAATTGATAATAATGCTACTAATTATGGTCACTAATTACGCCTTGAGCAAATTTGAGCAGATTTTCATAGCAACAAAAGTAAGTAATGTTCATCATCAGCTGGGATTGAAGAAAGGTCAATTTATGTCGAAATGCTTTCATTGCAGAGTATATGTCGCATAAAAGCGCAGTTTCGGCTTGCAATTTCAGATTGAACTCATTAAGAAACGTCATCAAGTCTGTTGAAAGAGCCAATTTCCACAACCATTCACTGTTTGCAAGTAGCGACTTAATACGACTTTTCTGATTCAGAAAAATTTCAATCTCATTCTTAAGTTCAAAGGCTCGCGAGATAAGTTTTCCGTTGCAAGCCATCTTACCAATAGAAAAATTACGACTTACTAAAGCTGTAATTATTAAAAAAAATTAAATATAAAGACCTTTAAATCTTGCAATGTTATAATTGTGTCATTATTTGATGAAGCTGATGATGCCAAAATGTTAAATCTGTAGTAATTCTTTTTATATACAATAAAGTATTCCAAGGGGAAGGCGGGTAACATGAAATGCCATAGGGGTCAGATTTGCCGTCCCGGATTTTAATCAATTTCAATGAATGCACCGCTTTCAAATATAATCATTGCAACTATTTTGCTGTAATAAAAGCCAGATGCAGAATAGTAGATAATTGGAAAGTGATGTCGACAATTGCAGTCATTAGTCTTTAAAACAGTAATAATTCCACTTTTTATCTAAACGATCACAGTTAATCTTTTTGAATTTTTTCTCTAGTTCTTTAAGGAAAAAAATACACGGTTCCAAATAATATAAATCTATTTCATTCATACTTATTTCTTCTGCATATAGAGAAATACTTTTACTTTTCTAAACAGATCCACTGAATCCGGAAATTAAGAATCCGCAATCGAAAAGGTTTTCCTTTGCTCTAAATATTAAATCATTCTGATAAAATCACGTGTGTTATTGATCGAGCTACTTTTACAGGAAGTTGGTGTTAACTCGTAAGATTAGAAATTCTGAATGATTTTTACATTCACTCACTCAAAAAATCAGTCGAATGTGGGGATTTCATTAGGACATTTCCTTTGGTAAAGCACAACAATCAGTTAGTGCAAAAAAAAAAAAAAAAAAGAATCGTTTCAGATGGAATCTGAAAAATATTTTCGATAGAAATTTTAAAAGGATATGTTTAGAAATATTACAATTTAGGAAAATAAATAAATAAATAGTTACTTTACAGGTCCTCCATCCAAAGGTAAAAATCTAATTAAAGCATTTTTTAGTCCAGTGGCATTTTTAGCAGATATAATCAGATTTTTGCTTTTCACTTTAAATATCAGATATCAGTCAAGAAGGATATTTGATTCTCTATCTTTGTATTTTTTTTTTTATTTTGATCTCAAATTTCAATGTGAATAATAACACTATCATTAGTTTAAATGACCAAGAGAAATGATTCAGACTTATTCTTTTTTATCAGATTAGAAATCTGCTCTAGTGAATCGATAAGAGCTGGAAGAAGAAAAAAGTGTCTACGGAAGTACGTACACATTGTTCATACCGATCATAACGACGCAGAAAAACAACTGAACGCTTTTTGCTCAATCCATTTATCATCAAAAGTCGCAACCGTCTACTTATTCAGCGGTTGCTCCTCAAGTGGGAAGAAGAAAAAAAAAAAACTCTCAAAGATAAAGATCATTCAACCCAAGTTTTCTTACAATTAGTGCATTTACCCAATCTGATAAAGATTTATTGATTGTTTGAATCATTTCTTATAATTTGCCAGTAGCATCGTTCTATTAAAAGCTATAAACAGATGTGTTTACTTCGCATCTCCCTGCAAGAGTTTCTATTTCTCCAGAGATTCAAAGATATTACTTGTCCCTGATTGGTTGGAGGCGGTAAAATTGAATTTGTCATTTCTTTATTAATTATCTAAGCCTTTAGAAATAAGGTTCAAATCACCGTCATTTTTTGGTCTTAGAAAAACGAATTGACCTGGATCAGGGAGAAAACAACAATTTCGGAGAAGTTAAAGCCTATTTTCTTTAAAGTTTCTTCAAAATTATTTATTTATTATTAAGTCGTGAATACTACCAAAACCTACGTTTATTTCCAAATTCTAGTGTCTAGTGCATTTTCTGAAGATAAGATAATTACAATGTACTTATGTATTTATTCTAAATACATAAATTGTTGAAATCGGATTAATGTTAATCCAATCAAACTGGGCACTAAATGATGATTAGCTAAAATGAGATTAAAATTCATTGTTTGAAACAATTACGTGTTAAAGTTTGAAATTGGATAGAAATCCATTGTTTACATTCCAATACTTTTCAATGTATTGGAAAAATTCTGTAAAATTCTGTCGATTTCTCGCTTTAATTTCTCGAAAGGACCCATTTCGAAAACGATATAAAAATTAGATAGTTTCTAGTTTTTAAATATTCATACTAAGTTCCAAGAAGATTCATCCAGCAGTTCAAAAGTTATTATTCACAAACAAACAGACTGAATGATCTGATAAGTCTCACAAATGCAGAAAATGTGAAATGAACACTTGAAATATTGCAGATATTGCTTTAACATCAAATAAACTTTGCGAACTTCTAAATAGCAAATCTCTATAGTTAGGGGACGGGTAATTTTATGACCCCCCAACCTCCCCTCGGTCTAAGAAATCCTAATAACACTACATATTATAGGATTTTAGAGGTCTCGAAAACCCATTAATAAATTTTCGTTATCTCTACAACATATTTTTATACTCCCATAGCTAGGTTTTATAGGTTTAATCTAATGTTGGTTATATGAAAATCCTTATTAATTTTGCTTTGGACCAATAGAAAAGGAGTTCCGGGCTGATTTTTTTACTAACTTTAATGCGCTCAGAGGTGATTTGAATCATAGATAAGCTAAGCGAGACATTACCACTCTGTTTAAGTAATTAAATCCCTGTCTAATAGTTTTTAATATCGGTTTGGAAAAAGTTACTTTCAGCAACTTTTACTCTTTTTTTAATTTACAGAATGAACTTTAAATTCACTATTTTTGTTAGAAAATTATAAATAATTTTATGCGTGCTTTATTCAAAAGACCCAAATTACAACTGTTTGATTTTAGTTCTCATTTAAAATACCGTAAGAAAAGCAGAGTTTTCACACTATGAGACGAAGATTTTCAAAAAGAATATTTATCATTTATTTTATTTCTAAAATTGCTTTAAAACATTCATAAAAAAATTGGTTACATTATATTGGCTTTTAAAATTAAAAACTAAAGCAGTAGATAAAATTAAAAGATAAGTGATTAAAATGTTAAAAATTTTTAAATGAGAATAAAATTGCACATAAAAAGATAAAACAATCACAAAATCCAGAAAATAATTACTAAATGTGCAGGCATAATAATTAGTAATAATAATTACTATTTCAATTCATTTATTCTTCTCTGTAATTTGAAATACGTAAAAGTTATAAAATATTTTATTTTATTATTTCATTAAAATAATTATTTTATTCTAAGGAAAAAAAACCAGATAGTAAGGTCATTTTGATTTCTCTTACTCATACTTCGTGCAAAATAAACATCCATTAGCTAAAGCTATTGTGCTTTCAACGTCCCAGAGGATGCTCTTCAAAGTTAAGGAAGAGACAAGTGACAACAACATTGATGTCATAAAAAATGCTCATCTAGATGATTGAATGCTTTACTAGCAGGAAGCAGGAGGTCTTTTGAAAAATTGCTTTGTGTTTTTGAGAAAAGCAAGGGCAAAGTTAAATTCTAATATGTTGATTTAACTAAATTTAGTTTAGAAATTCGATTATATGGAAATAGAATTCAATAGATTGGCTCCATTACCTTTTATAAGCAGATATTGATGTTTGTTTACTTAGTTTCCATTATTTGCCAATCGTAATTCAATCACGTCTTTCAAGATGAGATTGTCGATAACATCAAGTGTCGTCATCTCTTGTCAAAGAAGGAATCACTGGCAATAAATTATTTAATGGGATATGATTTCTGATTAACATTTCATTGATATTCAGTCTTTCATAAAAAGAAAGAATAATTTAATCAGAAATTTCTGAATGTAATATATCTCCTTTGATGAATCATTTGTAATATTTGTCCTAAATCAACAAAAACAAAGTTATAAATTTTAAGACAAGCGGTTCTTGAATGAATTTTAATCCTACTTTTTTCTTAATATTTTTTTTATTATTTTGCTTTCTTTCTTTGATCATGAAAAATATACTAACGAAAACCTTATAATATTATTTCTGTTCAAATTAGAATGACTATTGCATATTATCTATTCAGTATTTTTCTATGCATCTTCTATTTTCTAAAAAAAAATTAATTAAATCTACACAATTTACTTAATTTGTCTAAAGACGATTAATTTTAATCTTATCAAACCATGAACCAGTTAACGGATTAGATAAAAGTACATTTTAATACTAACAGTATAAGACATCCATTTCTTTAAGTTTTAATGCTTTTTTAAATGAATTTTTTATCACATTCTCGCGGTAATTTCTCGAAAAGGAGCCACTTGATAAAGATTGCAAATATAATAGGTTGAATGATTTGATGGTAAGATAGTAGGCTAATAAAATATTGTAATTAAATAACAGCTATTGTACAGTCACTGTGAATCAACAAAATCATTTACAAATAGGATATTTTAGTAGCTATTTATAATTAATAAATGTTTCGATATATGCTTCTGTTTTTTTTAATGATTTTTTCCCCTTTAGAATATTATTTTCAAATTCTCAGTTTTAGCATTGATTTGCTTTGGTAATCTCTTCTGGTTTTAACATTGTTATTTTTTTTTTCTTCTTAAGACTAATTTGTTTCCCTTCTTTCTTTCGTATATTTTTTTTTCGTAAGTAAAAATATATGAGCATTAGATAAGATACTCTGAAAGATAGGCTATTTATGAATCAGAATATATTAAACTTTTTCATTATTGAACGAAACTGGAAAACAAAGATTTGAAATTACTTGAAAAATAAAGAGCTTTTCAGAAAAGAGACTCAATTAGAACCAGTGTATGTGTTACTAGGAAGTGCTATTATTTTGTGATTAAGTAATTCACAGTAATTGGAATAATTTAATTATTTATTTAGCTGTTTTTGCATTCTGAAAGGTCAATTGAAAACAAGTTTAACGTCCGTAATCATTTATAAATGGAGGGAAATCGCCAACCGGACAAATAAATATGCCTTCGCCCATTGAGCCAACATCAACGAGAATTCTGTACAATTGTTTCGTCCTTATTGGGGACTCATCAGCAGAATGTACTCGTTCTGCTGATGAGTCCCCAATAAGGACGAAACAATTGTACAGAATTCTCGTTGATGTTGGCTCAATGGGCGAAGGCATATTTATTTGTCCGGTTGGCGATTTCCCTCCATTTATGAAAGGTCAATTGTTTACGAAATACTGCGAGCTTAATTTCATTATCCACATTAGGTAATAGGCTTTAATTAGATTCAGCACTGTAAAAAAGAAAGAAAAACGCTGTATTTAATAAATTCGGAAGTTCAAGATTTGTAATAATAACTGTCAGTGGGTTTTTAGCACAAAGCTTATCACTTAAAAATTAAAAATTAGTAATTTTTGGACGGAATAGAAGAAATAGGTCATTCATTTATTTTTAACTAAAAGGACATTTGCTTGGAGTCGACTCTTTTGAAGACATGTTTTTGTAAGTTATTTTGTTTGTTGGAAAGTTGGATGATTCCGATAGGAAAGAATAAAAACCCAGAGGCAGCAAATATTTCATGGAACGCTGTTTTCCTCCATAATACAATTACAAACAATGTGCGAACTCGCTGGAACAAGCCCTGCATTGACTTTCTCGACCTCGGGATGCTTCGTTGCTTAGAGAAAATATTTCCTCAAAGAGACGATTGCTACAAGAAAAACATGAAAAGACAAAATCCAAGCATAGACGAATTATTATGCTGTAGTTTACTTGAAATATCTGGACAGATTCTAAAAGTGATTTAGATCTGAAATTGTTCTTCTGTTGATCAATTGAATAATTAAAAATAATAAATATGATTCATTATATGTCGATTTAATAAAAAGAAAGCTATGCCTATATATTTTGCAGAGTCATCTAATAATAGCCTCAAAACATTCGAAACGGACTTGTTTCTTTTTTTCCAGAATAAAATCATTTATTATTGTAATCATTTATTATTATTATAATTTGTGATAGCAAATTAATCTGTTATATAGTCTAGTGCAGCATCAGCAAACAGAGTAGTAAACTAATGGATTAACACTCAAAACGTTTCAGAATTCAGTTTGTTTTTCACATAGTTTCAGGAGAAGCTCATCTTTCTTTTTTTTTAAAAAAAACTTCATTTTCATTAGTTGTTGTTGTTGTTGTTACCAATTTTCGGCATAATTTGACTTCCCGCCAGACAACCTTTCCACAATTCGTAATGAGACCCTTTAAAATATTAAACAGAAATAATTTCCATATCACAGTAATTATGAAAAATAATTGGAGAAAAACTTTCTGGAACTAAGTCAATTTGGAAAGTCTAATTTTCCATTTGTCAGGCTGAACTCTTCAGTTTTTAAATTCTCTTCCAAAAAAATATTGTTTAACAAAATCTATCTTAAAATCTTTTTAATTTTATCTAATTTTTCCTTCATTGTTTTGATCTCGTAGTTAATCTCCTTAAATTTTATAAAAATAAGTGGGAAATAACATTAATTGTGTATTAAATTAATAAGAGAGATTTACAATTAAAAAAATTATAATATAACTTATCGTGGATCGCTATTAATAATGACTACGGTACTTTAATATTTACTTTCTTAATTATCGCAACACATTTATAGAGTTCAATTGAACACAGCGATTGTAATCGATTATTGCAAAATGCAAACCAATTCTAAATTAGACTAAACTACTGTTATCAGTTATATTTCTGAAGTTGAGGGGTTGTATTTATCATATGGCAGTAATTAAATATTTACAGTTACTTAATATTCTTATTTTTAAAATATTTAGTGGAAAGTCGGGTAAGATGACGAAGCGTGTAAGATGACGAACTCGGTATTACTCCGACGCATTCATACATAGGAGCAAGCACTTTCTGAGACTCAGGCGATTAGTAACGAAGTTCACTGCAAAGGATGTCGGGCAAGATTGTTTTGCGAGCAGTAGCGACTAAGATGTGTTTGTTTCCCGTGCGTTTGTAATTTTTCGACTTCACATCGTAGGGAATTACTCGAGTACGTTAAGTTGTTTTTGCTCTTTCATAAAATATTCTCAAAATACAACTCATAATGTAAAGAACCATGTGTGGTGTAGGTTGTTTACGATAAGCTACGGTAATGATAAATAAGTTCTAAACCAAATTGGCGGCGTGGGGTAAGATGACGAATAGCAGGGCGGGTAAGATGACGAGAAGTTTGCTTAGTTTGTCATCTTACCCAACATGTTTTTGAGTACCTTTTATGAATAGCTTTTGTCCTATTTTAAAACTTGGTTTTGAAACTGAATTTGAGTTGCAGTTATTTTTTCTTTTATTTTAAATGCTCATGTATGACTGTTTATCTATGGGTGTTTTAGGTATTATAAACAACATGTCACGAAATTATACAAGGAAAAGTGACAGAGGAAAGTGGGATAAGGAGACAATGAATGCAGCTATTGCTGAAGTAAAAGATAAAACCTCAAGTGTAAATGCTGCAGCAAAGAAACATAACGTGCCAGAGCCAACAATAATGTTCTTCTAAATTTTTGTTGTACCTAATTGTTCAAAGTTTTGTTTCATTACGAGCAATTTGTTATTGTAATTTAGCTGTTTCATCTTTGACTTTTCTAATTCATGCCACAAGTTAGTAAGTGAAATTGTTTCTCTGCATTTTTAAAATAAAATGTTTCTATCTTAATGTATTACTTTTATCTGTTCGTCATCTTACCCCTTAAGATGACGAAAATTACTCTGTTTTTTTGGTGAAATATTTTTCATAATTCGAGAGGGTAAAACAGCGTTTCATATTTTTTTATTGAATATAAAGGTTACAAGAAGTGTCCTTTCAAATTTCGGGTTTTTAAACCACTTACTAAGCCGAGGGACAATCTCTGAAGCTTAAGTTCGTCATCTTACCCTACCTTCCCCTACTTTGCAGATTTGTTAAGTGAATCTTTTATTAAAATAATATTTTTTTTTTGTGTTTAAAAGTCCCAGAACTTCAAGTAAATTCATTTTATATAAAAAAGTCATAAATTACATTAATTTATGTGATATACTTCTATTTTCAATAATGCTTTTAATTTTCAAATTAAAGTTTGAATGATTTGCAAATACATACTATGAACAAACTATTGACGAGGAACACGTTAATTAATTTATAATATTCAGCATCTAATATTATGAATTATCTCTTCATAAAATTAATGAATGGTGACTAATGAAAAATTAATTTAAAAAGTTTGTCTGTTTTACATCGTTCCAGCTAACCTAAGATCATAAACCAGTTTCAGGAGCTCCCCAATAATCGATTTGTTCTGATATAAGTTGAAGAAAGACAAAATGTTTAGTTTAACGGGTGCGACACTATTAATGCTTAAAAGACTGGCACATGAATTTTCTATATTTCATTTTTAATGTGTATTTTTTGTTTGTAGTTTAATTCTTTATATTCCTTCCGATTAATAAGCATTTATTGTTTTAACTAATCCAAAATTTCTGCATGCTTTGATTTAAATAAAAAAAATCGAAAAAAATTACTGAAAAAACTTCAGTAATTACTTCAAAAATGCGGATTGAAAAAAGTTTTTTCAGTAAATGAAAAATTTCTACTATCACTGTATATACAGAAATCATTGAGTTAAAAGTAAACAGAGTTATTTTATTTTTATTTTTTTTTTTTGGTTTTCACGACGTTAAGAAATAAAATAAGAAAGAAAGAAAATTAAAAATTTAAAATTTGAAATAAAATAAGAAAGAAAGAAAATTAAAAATTTAAAATTTGAAATAAAAAAAGAAAGAAAGAAAATTAAAAATTTAAAATTTGAAATATAACATTTGAAGGAATGTAAACACTTAAATTCTTTCAAGAACTTATTGTTTCTATTCTATTCCATATTAATCGAAGTGGATATTATGCCACTACTACTCTAATAGATTAGAACAGTGGTTCCCAACCTTTCTCAGCTGGCGACCCACCTTTCCTTATCGGAATACCTCCACATATATAGGAATAGAAGAATATAGAATAAAACCATATTTGTATCGTATCCCTTCCTTATATATGATCGATTTTCGATTTTTCTGATCTTTTCTGATGGTTTATTCAATGGTTTCTGATAGTTTTAGGATCAAGTCGCGACCCACCTGTAACCCTTCCGCGACCCATCGGTTGGGAAACACTGGATTAGAACATTGAGCAAAAGCCCAAAGACAGCCTGAAGGAGAGAAATTGAAACAAACTAGTTCAGCAACAGCTAATGATCTAACAAATAAGATAGCTCTATGTTTTGGAATATGAATCGATCATAAATGTTTATAAATCTAAAACGATTAAACTTTCTTTAACGTAAAAATCTAAAACGTTTTACGTGCGATGAACATAGTTTATGTGTATTAAAGATGAATTTGCACACCTGGTTAAAAACTGAAATAAAATTTAATTACAAATATTTTATTTCAGTTTTTAACCAGGTGTGCAGGATTCATCTTTGATATTTTGATAATTAATATTTTGATATACATAAATATGTCTCTAATTAATATTAAATGGATTTTTCTTTACTTTTTTCTGGAGACTAGTTAAATACTGGATATAAAAATTTGAACTATTGATTTCACTCGGTTTTCAATATGGCTTAACAAAATATACTTTCTTTAAATGCTTGTTACATTTCAATTTTCCTAAAAGAATATTGAATGTAACTTTACTTTATTTCTTATTCAAAGCTATAATGAAGCCTGCTAAGCTTTTTTTCTGCTGATTATTTGCGGTGGCTATAAAATCAACGATATAGATCCACGTGGCCGGGAACATGCAATAACCTAAGAAATATCCTTTTATTCCATTACTTAGCCCTGCTGTTGTTTTTTCCGTATCTCTCAAAACAAAAAAAAATTCATACTTGCAGAATGAATCTCACTATCGTGAATTATTACTGTTTCAAAAAAAAAAATCGTTCAAAGAACAAAAAACTAAAAAGGAAATTAATAAAGTTATTATTTCTAATTCGATTTTCTTTTTGGACTCAAATTTCTGCATTTTTTAGTAAAAAAAAGTAAGGATATACATGATAATTAAAGAATTAATGATCTTTACTCTGAAAAAAAAAATGAAGCTTTCTTAATTACTAAAAGTAGAGTTTCTCTTAATAATAATAGATGCAAAATGACAATAAATACATTAATCATTCGTAACCTCTCGAAATTGACAGTAAATCACAACAGGAAATTAAGATCTTTAGTCAGTTTGCCATTGAATAACGGAAGCAGCCATAAAATCAATGATTCCAATTAAAAGCCTTTGCATTCATTAAGTTTAAATATAAGGAAATTAATTTTACATAGCAACAACATAACAATGTTGTTTACTTGTCAATCACAACAGTTCCGATTAATATTGTATTTTAATGAAAGAAAATTTCCCCGTGCAACAATCGAGTTCATCCATTTCTTTTCCTTGAAAAGTTTCTCTTTTCTTAAATATCTTTCATTATAGGAAAGGCTATTATATGTAAGAGACCGCTCTTGTTTTTTAGTGTATTTTCTGTGCTTTGACCAAATCATGCCAATTAGAGATAAAAAAAGAAGATTTGAAAGTTAGACGTTTCCAGGCAAAAAAAATAGGTGCTGCCTTAAAAAAAATTAACATTTCGTGTAGATCAAAAGTGACAATTTTTGATTTTGGGTAAAGAGGCAGTAGACTGTTGTAAATTCCCATTGAAATTACAATCTGTCTTTAAGGAAACAAAAAGATACAAAGGTATAGCAATTTGCTGCATATCGCTAACATTTTACTTATTGTGGGACGAGGTTTGCACATAGATTAGAAAAGGATCACGATATGATGAAGTTGATGAATACAGACAGTTTATAATACATAAATAAGTCTTCGTTATTTTTTAATAATATAGATTGTTTATAGCAGAAAGGTGATTTATATTACTTATCCCTATCTGTTAATTATTTCTTATCATTCATCTTACTTATTCCTATCCGCTAGTCGTATAGTAAAGTGGTACAGAATAAGTAAAAGAAAGAAATGGATTTCTTGTGGAAATTTGATGACCACTTAAAAAATATCAGATTGCTGTGACTCATCAGAAATGTTTACGTGGATTTCTGATAATAGTTTAATTGGTAATGTTCATCTTTTTGATTTGTCCAAAACAATCTTTTTTTTTCCACGTTGCTCTCTAAAGTTTGATTAATGTTTCCAACAAATCAGCTCATATTGTTTTCATCTTGTAAAATGTGTCTGTGGTTTCTTTATGAAGAGCGAGATAATATCTTCTTTAATAAACAAAATGATGGTACAAAGTTTTCCAATTTTCAATTGGGGAATCTAAAACAATTTTAAGCTGACACATTGATATCAGATTTGCAAAAACTGATCGACATAATCGTCCAAAAAGTATGATAATTATAAAGAAAAATAACACAGAGATTATATTTACTTAAATAATATAAAAAAGATGAATATTATCTTTAATAAATTATTTTTTGAATACTACAGAATTAAAAAAAAAAAAAGACTCGCTGTTTTGATGAAAAAATTTAATTTATTTAAAACCTTGCATAAGATCTCCCATGTGATACTTCTAACCCACTAATATTTTTCCGGATGCAATTCACAAAACTTTACAATGTCATAGAAGGAAAATAAGCAGTACTTCTGTCTTTTTTCCAAGTAATGTTAAGCTGAAACATCCATTGTAATCAATGTCTTAATCACCACAAAAGATACCAAAAAAAAAAAAAAAATAGGATCTTTCGTTTTTCTGAAATGTAAGGCGGAACAATAAACAGGCATACTTTCTAAAAATATCTATAAGATCTAAAAATATTGAGCACGATCTAAGTCTTTTAATTGACTTGTTTGCCATCATTTATTTTAAATTTTTGCTTATGATACTTTTTCTTATCCAATGATAATCCAAAGATAAGTTCTCTAATGAAGGCAAGTTTAGAGAAAATTTAAAGTTTTAAATATGAAGCAAAGGACACATATGACTAATTTAAAAATTTAAAAAGTTTAAAATTACATTTAAAATACGCACAGACTAGTTTTAGTTACCTAAGTGGTTGCAGAGATTTTACGTGTGTAAAATTGTTATTCTAATAAAAAAGACTAAGGCCAACACACACATTAAAAAGTTTTAAAAGGTTGTATTAACACATTTAAAAGAATAAATTACGTGTCGGCTGAGCTCAACCAGCCGTTTACCAAAGATTGCTAAACGGCTGGTTGAGCCCAACCGAAACGTAATTTATTCTTTTAAATCTGCTAATTCAACCTTTTAAACTTTTGAATTTATGTGTTGGCCTTAATCTTTTTTATTAGATTGTAAATTTTTCATTGTGACAATTTTTCAATCTGTGACAAGCTCGTCCAAATTAACAGTCTTTATTAAGGTAAGAAAGCAATGAAAAGTCAATAGCTGACACGGACAGCATCCCTGTAGCCAGGCTTGGACTGGCGCGCCAGTCCATCGGCTCTCACCTAATCACCGGACCCGAAAAACCCCTTGTACCGTATCTTAATCGTAAACCTGTCCTCAAATTTAATTTCTACTTTTCTTCGTTTTTATTATACGATTATTTTATCTTAAATTAAACTTTCTTTTTTTCTTAATTACAAAGAGGAAGTGAAACCTG
Organism: Thereuonema tuberculata; assembly: GCA_023159025.1. Taxonomy (NCBI): domain Eukaryota; kingdom Metazoa; phylum Arthropoda; class Chilopoda; order Scutigeromorpha; family Scutigeridae; genus Thereuonema; species Thereuonema tuberculata. Next base: position 180,242,092 of record JAFIDM010009631.1, read on the forward strand.
GGCCGAGGGCACACAAGTTCGTCTGCAAGAGGGCGCACTAGTCCAAGCCTGCCTGTAGCCATCCAAGCCAAATCTTCTTCACAGGTTACCAATCAAAAGTCCGGAGAATTGTTGGAGAATTCCGGAGAAGTCTTGTGTGTTTTGTGCTTCATATTTAATTCTATAACACACGTTAAAATTATGATGTTCAAAGTTTTAAGTTTAGCTTTTAATTGAATTAGTAAACAGATTCGGATATTTGTATTAATGAATTCTATTTATATTTTCATATCACTGAAAGAAAATGAAAAAAATAACATATAAATGAAAATACCAAACAAACAAAACTTCGGCCTATGTTTGTCTGTCAGAATCTAATGAACTCGTTACCAGAAAACATTATTGTAGAAACAAAATTCATTTAAGTAATAAACGCATAAATGAGGTTTGACGAAGGTATAAAAAAAATGATCACGATGCAGAACTCGAAAGCGATATTTATTGTTATTTTTTATTTCATCGTTGTTTTAATTAAATACGAAAGGTGCTTTTGTTTTCTGTAGCTGCAAGACCTGAAGAGCTCTTTTCCGTCAGTAAATGAAATTCCACAGAACCGCAAACGATCATTGTCTGTCGAGAGCGAATGAAACCAACAAAAAACATAACGCACTTCGATGATAAAGTAAAAATACCAACAGAACTTTAAGGGAAACAAAAGGTAGCACTCGTTCAAAAAGAGTCATTGATAATGATTTCCAGACACTCATTGAAATTAAAAATCTCTTATTCTGAATTGAAAGCTAAGACTCCAACAAGTGGCTTTTCATTTTCACGTTCCTCTTTTATTTTAAAATTGGAATTGAAACTTTTACAATATGTTAATTTCAAATATTACTTATATCTGAAATAAAAATTAGACACAAAATTTTAGTTAGAGAAATTTACAAAGACGAAATATTTGATTTTGTAGACGTAACGAGAAAGGCATTACATTGATTTAAATCTGGACGAATTAATCTAAACAATTCGAGAATTGTAAAGTTTAGCTATGATGTTTTAACTAATGATCATGTACACTGTCCGGCCACTTTTTTAGGTACACCTACCTAGTAGCGTGTTGGGTCTCCTTTAGCCTGAATTCGTCGAGGCATGGATTCCACAAGATGCTGAAAACGTTGTTGAGGCATTGTGTACCATGCAGACATGAGTGTGTCACGCAGTTCCTGATGATTTGATAGCGGTGAACACCTGGAGCGAACAGCCCGTTCCAGCTCATCCCACAAATTTTCAATCGGGCTGAATTCCGGGGACTGAGCGGATCACTTCAGAAAGGAAAAATTATCGTCATGTTCCTCAAACCATCCCATAGTGATGCGGGCTTCCTGCACCGGCGCATTATCCTGCTGGAAGTAGCCATCTGTATGAGGATAAACTGTTAACATGTATGGTTGCACTTGGTCAGCTATGTTGAAATACGCTCTAGCATCCTGACGTGCCTCCAGAGGTATCAATGGACCCAACGTGTGCCAGGAAAACATCATGACACTGCCCTCACCGGCTTGACGAGTTGTTGTGAGACACGACGGGTCCAGACATTCATTCGCACAGCAGGGTGTACCTAATAAAGTGGCCGGACAGTGTAGGTCAATCATGAACTTAGTGAAATAACAATTTCAACTATCCAAACAGACTGTAAAACTTCTTGAACGATAAAAGATGATCATCCTAAGGAAAATATTCTACGGATGATCTATTACGTGTATTCTATAAATAATAATAAAAAAATTGTATGAAGGTATGATTTACTACAATACTGTAAATAAAAAGTATTATAAATATGGTTAATAATATACAGTTCTTGTGACTCTGTCTTTGATCAATCAAACGCAAAAATCATTTGCCTACAAACCTCAAACATTCATAGACGCTTATGAGGAAGATCCCTTGATTTTACTAAAAGTCGGATCAGGTGACGATCTTAGGACCAAAAAAAAAGTGAACAGATGTTTTTTTATTAATAAACTCTTACCCTGTCGGTATTCAAAACTTAGTACGCCAACTACGAGTTCTTTTATTTGTTTGCTGTTCTTTGTTTGATTTTCATTTTTCTAGAAAGACTTATATTGATAACCTAGAAAGATTGGTTTTACGTTACTGCAAATACAATTACTTAGGCTTTTATGGACTTGACAATATTTAATCCTCTTTCTTAAGCCATTGTCAATTGATTACAATATATTTATATCAAACTGAACAAAGAAAAAAAGTTTCGAAATTTGATTAGCACATTATTTGACTGTATGGTTTGACCTTCGATTATCTCCTCACATAATATTGGTATCACCGTCCTTCCCCTCTCTAATTAGTTCACGTTATCCTATGGCAATGGATTAGTGAAATGTTAGTAGAAAAAATTAATTAGTTAAAATGCAGTATGCTTTATGTTGGTGTAAAACTCACGAAAGAAACGATTCTTAACATTCTAAAAACCTTCATAAAATATAGGAATCACAGTAATTTTTGTTTAGGGAATTAGTATGACACAACAGGGCTAAGTTTAAAAAGACAAATTTAGTCAACATTGAAATTCTAAACTATATCGTGTTAAACAGAAGAAATATTGTAGATTAAAATAATGAGTAGCTATGAAGGTTGAAATAGTTGAAGATCTACAAATCACAACTGAATTTAATTGAGATGAAATGATACAAAAAATAAGTAACCAATCATTCATGGTGAGAATTTTAGGAGACAATTGCGTCCTTAGGTTTGTGATAATCTTTTAGAAAAACTGTGGGACAAAATAAGAATTTTATGTTAAATAAAATTTATGTAGTCATGAATCGTAGAGGAAAAAAGATTTTTGTGAATCTGTTTCGTAGCTGTAAGGAATGATAGAAAAGTCTTGCAGCTAAAATGTTTTTATAAAAAAAATAAAAATAAAAAAAAAATGCTTCTGTATTCCTAATACATTTCAAGTTGGATTTCACTTTTTCAAAACTTACTTTAAAAAAAAGATGGACTGAGGGTTATTTATATACTGGGATATATCCATTCCTGCTTGGCTGCAGTACAAATTAAATTTATTTTCAAAAGAAAAATAGATTAATTGATGCTTAATTTAAATTTGCGACAGAAAATACAACATTTGCGGATTCCACATTTGTTGTTTTTCTTATTCATGTATTACTAAATATTACTCCCGATATCTGTCCTGCGTTTGTCTGTGAAGCTATTTTTAATAAAAATAAATATAATAATAAACATAATGAATGAATTAAAATGATGTGTAATATATCGTAAGCGCAGTGGTGCCTCAAAGAAAAAATACACAATGAAAAACTCACCAATGAAAAATTAGTGAGGAAATTTATGTGCCAGCAGTGCGCAGGCCTCAATGAATTTTTTTAAAGCATTGTTATTAAAATGATGTATGATTTAATAAAACATTTTAAAAAACTAAAAAAAAATTACGAATAACCAAACTCATTATGTTAGTGATAGATTTAAAAAAATCCAGCATCATTTATAATCCTTAGATTATCTTATGCAATAGATATCATAAGTGATATTTATGATTCCTGTGAACAATGGTTTATGGCTGTTTTGTTTATTTTTGTTATAATAAAAAGTTTAAGGATTCCTTTTAATAGGATTCCTATTAAAAGGAACGTTGGAAATATAGGAGCCTACAATTCTCGACCATCGGGATGAAGTTCGCGCGGTAGATCAGTTCGGCACCCTACGCCTTAAACTCCATTGTCCAGTTTACAGAGGGCTGGGTTAAGCCTTGGACGAGAAACACATGGAAAAACAAATAACAAACTGGAACTGAACCCGGTTCCTTCAGCCCGAAAGCGCCTACACCAGCATTGCACTTTTAAAGGGTTCACATTCTTTATTAATTAGCCTACAAATAAAAATCTTATTTTTATCAGAATCAAAATATTTATAAAAAATATTTAAGAGCAATAGGAAATTTGCTTAATTTTGGATGTTTACATGTGTAGGGGGAAGGGAACATCCCCAATTTCCTCACCCCAATTACCTCCCCCCCCCCATTAAACTCACACGACTTAAAGAAATTGTCTTATCCGAATAGTTTTTTGGTGGAAAAATGTATTTAATTTACTATATAAGGTCGGTCTTGCTAATACTAAATAGCAAAGTAGTTCCGGAAATTTTATCATATTTTTTTTTTTAGAAAATGGAATTTCTAGAAAATTAGTATTTGCGGAAATTGAGAGTAATTTGATATTACTTCATTGCTCCTCAGAATAAATTATTTCAATTAATTAAAATTTATGCTTCATTTTCCTTGGTCAAAATTTAGCAACCTAAATATTTAAGTCTGAAAAATTCTTGAAATGAGTATGTGTATGGTTTCCAGCTTTAGTTCTTTTAATGGCACAGTTGATTAATTTGGTGATCTTCAAGTTTAGTTGTTTACAAACACTGTGTTTGCACTCAAGCAAAATATTGGACTGCTGACAAATCGAAAGATTCCCGCCAGTAGATTCCCGCTAGTAGAAATTCCAGATTTTTAAAAAAATAGTAAATAAATGACCTGGCACCTTTTCCATTTTTTTTTTTTTTTAGAATAATGAAGTAATGGTCAAATGAATGATAATTAGAATGAATTTAGAGCGAAAACAAGATTATAAGTTATTTTCAGCTTCTAAAACATTCAAGTAGCTTGTTAATTTTTTTTTTTTTTTTTTTTTGATGAAAACAGTCTAGTTCGTAATGGACATTTAGAAATGGAAGCAGTTACTTTGGTACCAATTAAATGTAGTTAGACTTTCTTGAAATTTTTTTATAGCAGCTTTCAATTAGGCCTAACAATCCAAAATTTATTGCAAATGTAATCAAGAGAAAAAGTCCGAAAACTATTTATTTAACTTTTTGAGTTTTAAATGTTCTTATAAAGAATTACTGTTTATATTCTAAGCTCACTTTCATGATACCAAGTGACAATTTATAACAATGGGTAGTGATTTTTGCGCCAGCATTTATATTGTAATGTATAGCGTACATATTAATCTCTATCATGAACCATCGTCATCGTCATCATCATCATCATATTTTGAGCAATTCCCACTCACTCATACTGTAATATGGTAAAGGCTACTCCATTTTTATTAAAGTTCTTTTTAAGTTGTCGTTTTCTAATCGAATCCAACACCTTTTTTAATTTCTTCCATCCATCTATCATACGGACGTTTTCTTGGCCTCTTCTCATTCCAAGAATTCTATTCTTAAAAAAAAATCTACAATCCATCTTTTCTTCTTTGTCCAAATCCCATTGATTCCATTTTTAATTTCTTAACGGCAAGTATTACTGTATGTCAGCTTCTGATAGAAGCGAATGACCTTTAGACTTATAATACCAAGTGACTTTGCAATCACCAAGAAAGTAAATCGGAATTACAAATTAGAAAGAGAGGAATGGAAAGATTCATGTTAAGAATAACAAAACTAAATCACACACGCTACATCAGTCGCTGACATACAGTAATATTTGCCGTTAAGAAATTAAAAATGGAATCAATGGGATTTGGACAAAGAAGAAAAGATGGATTGTAGATTTTTTTTTTAAGAATAGAATTCTTGGAATGAGAAGAGGTCAAGAAAACATCCGTATGATAGATGGATGGAAGAAATTAAAAATGCTGTTGGATTCGATTAGAAAACGACAACTTGAAAAGAACTTTAATAAAAATGGAGTAGCCTTTACCATTTTACAGTATGAGTGAGTGGGAAATGCTCAAAATTTGATGATGATGATGACGATGATTCATGATAGAGACTAATAAGTACATCATACATTACAATGTACAGGTTGGTGCAAAAGTCGCTACCCATTGTTTTAAATTATCCTTACTGCAGCATCTGCACTTGTTCGCAATTGGAATGTTTGAAGTTGGTGTGGAGCTTAATTTTAATGTCAACCGCAAGAGTGCGATCATAGTGTAATCAGTGTAATTGTAACAGTTTATTAAAGCTAGGCGAACACGTACCAATCTGGGACAATATTGGTGGACAATATTGGTCATGATTGGTATTGGCGGTTGGCACTGTCCGCGAACACACAGGTTTTCGTTTGACGAGTATTGGCCTAGTTACGGCGTTGCTCACTAGGGAGAGCTAAAGAGAGCGTGTTTCCGTTCAGAATTGCTATAGTATTAAACGCCGTCCCTCTATAGAAATCAATGAAGATTCTTTCATTATCAATTGGCAAAATGTTGTTGTTGGAATTATCTGTGTTGGTCCGACCCATTTTGCTGATTTTTAAGCCTTGTTTCTCAAAGAAAATGGCCGGCGTGAGTGACTGAATTTCCGATGTTCAAAGTCCCGCCTTCTTCGACGTCAGCATTGTCACGTGATTTCATCCGTTCATGTGATTCGCTCGCTAAGCAGCAATCTTTCTCGCCAACTGAAGTTGGTACCTTTTTTCCGACAATCGCCAATGGGCAATATTGGGCAATATTGTTCCTTTTTATTGCTGAAAACGGTATGTACCAATCAAAAGTACCAATATTGTCAACCAATATTGTCCCAGATTGGTACGTGTTCGCCTAGCTTTAGGAAGAATGGATTTTTGTCTTAAATGTGGTATAAACGAGGTTGTATATTTAGTATATATACTTATTAATTAAGGAATGATCATTTTATTTCTCCGTCAACAATTTGTAAAATAGTCTACAAACTTCGGAAGTGTTTCGAGGAACACGGATTTGTCATGTATTTACAAGGTCAGGTCGGCCTATTACCGTTAAGACCGACAACTTTGCCAAGCCGTTTGTCTCAGCGTTCCTGACGCCTTCAGCTAAGTGCCAATGCGCAGGGAAAACAATTTGAACAAACAAAGTACCGGTAACTGTAAATTACTATGGACAGATATAACTTAGAAAGTATAAGTTGTAGTAACAAATGAATAAATGGGTAATGACATTTGCGCCACCCTATATTTTTTTTTAATAATTTCTTGGTCATTGTAATAACGTTAATTTATTTAGATTCAAGAAATTTTTAAAAATTTGAGAAAGGACCATCTGAATTTTTAGTAAAAAAAAAAAAAAAGAAGATCTATGTAATAATATGTGAAAAAAATGCTGAGAATCTCTCTTTGAATAGTACTAGTCGGCTACCCGTCGCTTCGCTCCGGAAGCCTCGCGTATGTAACGGAAAACAATTTGTTATTTATTAAAAAAACACACACACACAAATTACATCAAGTAAAATAAAACTAAAAGTTTTTTAAAGTTTTTTTTTATTTTAATTTTTGATGTATATATTCTCTCAATTCACGACTGCTTTTAGAATCAGCGTGTGAATCATATATCTGTGATATATTTTTATTTTTTATAGAGATTAGAATGTAATCCTTGTGGTCTAATGCCTAAGACGTCTAACTTCGGAGCAGAAGGTTGCATGTTGGATTCCAGTAGATAACTTGTAGAAATTATTTCTATTTTTGTAAATTACAATAATTGCACCAGACCGAAAGAGAAATAAAAGATTTTCGTAATATAGATACAATTTTCAGTCGCTTTTGAGCTACAAATAGTGAGCTTTCAATATTCTACTTAATAGAAATAGTGCCTCTTTCTTTCTTGAGTCTCTTTTATTTATTTCCATTGATACTTTACAGTGGTTTTTGAGTTAGAAATAGTGATTGTTTTTGAGTAACGAATAGCGATTTTTCAGTATTCTACCTAATAGAAATAGTGATTATTTTTTTTTCTGTTTTTTTTATCCAATTCCAATTGATACTTTTCAGTGGTTTTTGAGTTACAAATAGTGAAAATTATCTATATCTATTAGCTAGGCCATCAGATTGTTCGATATAGATATTTGAAGAAGAGATTTCAGATGGACGTTAGTTGATATAGATGATAAATGAAGATCATAGCTTGTATACGAAATTCTTCGCAACAAATTGATTGTGAGTATTCTTTAGAGTGACGATAACCAAATTCTGTTGAATTGTGACTCAAAGACCTAAAGTTGTATGTGAGTTAAGACAACGTTTTCCAATTATATGGCAACTTTATTTAGAGTTTGTCCTTGAGCTTTATTGATAAATATCGCATAAGAAGGTCTGATCGGAAATTGTTTTCTTGTGAAAGTGAATGGAAGTAGATTACCGCATGGTTCCATAGACATCCTATGGATGAAAACAAAATCTCCTTTGTGAGTTCTGTTATAATTTCGGTTTCTATGAGATCATTATCGAATGAACAGCATTTAAGTTGAGTTCCATTGCGTTCAGACACTTGGCATATGGAGATGTTCGTGTGATGGATTATCAGAAGTGTCAATTTTATTCGCACTTGTATTGTATGCTCTGTAGTCTCTCCTTGTATTCTTAGACTTATCATTCGATTGATGTTAGCGACACTCTCGTTCATCTCGTTTATCCAATTCCAATTGATACTTTTCAGTGGTTTTTAAGTTACAAATACTGATTTCTCAGTATTCTACCTAATGACGTACTGCGTCTTTCTTTTTTGACTTTCTTTTTAATTACAATTGTTACTTTTCAGTCAAAGTCAGTTCAGTTTTGACAGATAAGTCAAAAAAGCAATATGAAGAGATTTGAAGTTCCCATGGCCTAATGGGTAAGATGTCTGACTTCGGATCAGAAAGGTTGCAGGTTCGATTCCTGTCGCGGATGTTTCATTGAAAAAATTCTTTCTATTTTTCATTCTCACAGAAAACTGCGCCGGACAGACACACAGACAGACAGACAAATAAAAGATTTTAGTAATATAGATTCCAATGCATCCTGTGAGGTAATTACTCATCTATTCTTTTCTACGAATTCTAAAAGCTTGAACTTTGATTTTCATTGAAAACTTATTATTATTTAACATCAAGTAATTATTTTTATTAATGTATCAAACAATTATTGTATTGAATGATTAAATCTATTTTACTTTATTTAATTTTTCATCTCTGCTAAGAAAAATTAGTGGCCAATATATTCAGGAGGGTTTTTTTTTTTTTTTTTTTTTTTTTTTTACTTTTTAAATTCAACTTTAAAAGTAGTCTAAGTAACTAAAAATATCAAACTTCCCGGTAATAAAATTGAAGAACCTTGTTTTCTTTTGCAATAATTTCATTTTTTCGTTTTTTTTCCCTTCCTTAATGTGAATGTTTGATCATCTCACTATGTTCTCCTTTTCCATAAATTATAATTTCATGATTAATAAATAAATCTTCCGAAATATTCAGCTGCTGCCTTTTATAGTCATCGAAGCATCTGTTTTCATTCTTAGAAGAAATCTAATCCGTTACTATTTAGAGTATCGGTCGTTGTTATCTGTATTTGAAATTTTCGATCATAACTTAAAATCTTAACAGATAACCAGAAGTCTGGCACCAGTTTGGATTTGCTGTTGGTATTAGAGAAGCCTTCCAACTAACGTGGTCGTGATAACGTGGGATAAGAAACCTCTTTCATACTACTTTGATTTGGCTTATTTGACGTTCCCTGTATACATACACACACATACTATTTATTGCAAAATGGAAAAAAAAAAAAGAACTACAGGGAATGAATGGAAATCCGTTGATGGT
>JAFIDM010009631.1:180256655-180295476 GCA_023159025.1 Thereuonema tuberculata
TTAAAACATTTACATTAGAAATCAATGGTGTGTGATATGAAAAGTAACAAATGTAATTGAATGTTTCAAGATTTTCTGCAAAACAAGTCAATTGCAGATATGCTTTTTGATATAAATTACAACACTTTTTCTTAGCTTTTTTTTGTCTCTTTTTTTTTTCTTAAAGACATTTCCTCCCCTTAGACATTTAATCAATGTCAGAAACAATCAGTTTTGGGAGAAACTGGGGTTGTTGCAATACCCCTAATAACAGTAACTCATATTTCGTCCAACTAACTCTTGTTACCTATGAGTCTTCCTGTAAATACAGAAACTCTACAACATGGGAAGAAATATCCCAAAGTATATAATCACTGTTTAAGTTGCATATCAGTCTTAACTATCTAACGGAAAACAAAATTACTTAAAGGGACCTAGAAATTAATTTGTATCTAATTCTAAAGAAATTGCTGATTATAAGCATCTAAATAAAAATAATCTTATACATTATATATAATTTTTCAAGCTAATCCCTTATATAATTATGTGCTATTAACATACATAATTTTAAATTATCTTCTTAAGTAACCAGATATCCCACTTTTCGACTAATATTTCATTCTAAAATAAAATTCAACTTAACAAACATTAAAACATTAAAATTTTAGTTCAAAACAATTCGAGAAAATTAAGTTTATAATAATATTTTATTAATCCCAAAGACACAAAGTAGATTAGTCATATTCCTTTTTAAATAGTTATAATTTTATATCTACAGCACATACTCTGCTAATATAAATATTCGTTAAAAATTACTAAAAATAAAATATTTAATAAATAAATTTATTAATTTGAGAAATATCAGAAATTCAATAAATAAAATATTTCTCAACTTTCAATATCAGAAATTTGTTATTATAAATAATTTATATTATCAATATTAATATTAAAAATTAGATGTATTTTCTAAAACTCTCGGTCTGATATATTTAAAGATAATTATATATCAACATAACGTAACTCATTATTTTCAAGTATATTTTGTACGTTAGATGATGCTAAATTATTAATACTAAATCAATGACTTTAAATACGAAATTATATAAAAACTTTGTTGAAATGATCTAACTTTAGTTAATTTCTTTCAACGGACTTGTCTGTTTTACTGAATATTTCCTAGGGTTATCTCCTTTTTTACGATTTTTTACCTAAATAACTTAGTTTAAACTATCTTAAGAATAATAATAAACTTTTCATAAAATTAGTATTAGGTATTTTCATGTTCATTAGTATTTTCACGAAAACCTCTTTAATATAGTGTTACTTTCTATCTTTCGTTGAACATTTCCAGAAACCAGCAACTGAGATGCAAAAAGAAAGGCTTCTAAATTTTTCTCCAGATAATGAGACTCTGCCACCTCCACAGCCCATCACCATTAAATGTACGATATCCTCTTTTCACAAAATATTGATTGATCTCTGATATCTTACATTCGAGAAAATGCGAAACCCTTCTGGGGATTAATACAGAGCCTTACAAGCAGAGAACAATGACTGCATCGCTTGCTCCAGATCCTTTAAACCCCTTATACAGTATATCCTTTGTACTGATTCCCTATCTATTGCGTCATTTCTCAAAGTTTCCGAAGGATAAGTTTTCCTTATTTCCTTAGAAAGCTGCGGTTATTTTTTTCTTTTATTTTTAAAGTCGTGAAAATTATACAACGGAAAATTATAATTTTACTCTGTCTGTCATTTGAAAATTATAATCCTTTCTGAATATTAATAATTTAAGTTTTTAGTTTCCATTCACTGAAAGTTGATTAATTTTAATTGATTAAATCGCAGAAATTCCATTAACTTTTATCAAATCAATCACTCGCAAATTAAAGATGGATTACAAAGGATTATGATGCATTATCGTTGATAAAAATTCATTGTTTATTGTCAGTGACACTTAATTATTTTAATTCTGAGAGCTGTGTTACATTGCCTGTCATCTTTCAATGCAAATCTCTTCACAGGAAATTTTCGAAGAAATTTTCAAATACATCATCTCCAAATTGACAAGCAAAGTTTCAATTGTTCAAAAGTTATTAGGATTCACATACACATACATTCTGATTTCCTGAGTTTAACTCCTAATCTTACTAAATCATTAAACGAAACAGCTGAAATCATGGTCGATTTGTAAGTATAATGCTTGAAATATTTCGCCTAAAAATCACCGAGATAAATCTAAATGAATTTGGATTCAGGTAATTTTCCGAAATCGAAAATTAACCTGAAGTTTGAAGAAATAAAATTCTGTTTATTTTTCTTTCGTAACAAGGGGACTTTATTAAGTCAGTTAAAAATATTAATTTCTTCTAATTACGAATGTTACATTTCTTTCGCTACGTAATTAAGTAGTCTAGAAACTTGAAAACAATGAAAAAAAAATCATAATCTTCGGAATACGAGGTATACTATAGTTATATGGATAATTAATACTTTTAGAATTTGTTTTGTGATTTTTTTTTAAACATTTTTACTATCAAACGTAATTGTGTTTTTTTTTTATACCCTGTATTTATTTTTTCCGTCCAAACCGTGCCACGATTTATTCTCCTTTATCTGCTGCAGTTTTGTATTATAATCCCTTATTATCCTATCTTATCTTTAAGGTTCCTTGAATTAAATTGTTAGGAGACCGCTGATTTCTTTATAATCATGTAAAAATTATTTCTTTTATCTTTTGTTTTATTTTTATTATTGTCTTCGTTTTGTCTGTGCCTTTTAAGTTTCTTTTACAGCTTGGACATTTTCCCATGAGGCCAAAGTTAGCTCTCGAGACAATTGAATTAGACTCTATGTCTCCTTTGACTCTGTTACAATGAAGCGTATTTCCGCAAGTTTCGCGCGTTAGACTCCGATTGGTTAATTTTGATTGTGAGTTCAAGAGAGACACTGAAATATACAAGAAAGACAATTTCGAGTTGCTTCGGGTGTTCACTGCTTTCGCCGGGCTCCCGAGGGAGACCCAAGCGGAAGCGAGGGAGACCGGCATAAAATGTGAGTTCGTACCCCCGTCTTCATATGCCGACGTTCGAGATATGTGAACATAGTGCCATGGCCGTCGTAATCCTTTCGAATTGAGCTAAACGCCGAACCGGCAACTCCAAAGAAGAGAAACTTCTGTAGCTCGATTCGGGAATTCAGAGTGGAGACAGCCGACCCTGCCTTGACAAATGGAAGATCGTTCGCCGTCCAAATGTTGACCACGCAGAATTTGGAGATCAAACTCGCCCACCGTTTACGTTCATGGAGGCCGAGAAAGTGAACTCCAGCGTTGTAGTTTCACGCAGCGATGGAAAGCATGTGCGCGTGTGAATCGCCGGTGATCGACAAACTGTAAGTAAACTTAAGCTTACTTGTGTTTTTATTTCGCTCTAGGGTTCGTCGAAAGAACTGACCCATGGAACCTTGAAAACTAGGCGAAATTACCTTATCCTATCTTAAGTACCTAATAAAACGTTTTTCAGCGTAAGATCAAACATTCTTCAGCTTAATTCTTCATTGGAACAAACTTTAGTTCAACTAAGAGTAAGAAACGAGCTACGATGAGAAAGCCAATTGCTATATAGATCTTAAGTTGTAGACTTGAAGTTGAAGAACTGATTAACTTTTAAAAAATTAAGCTTTGTGATTTTTTTTTTTTTATCTTATCATTGATATTTCTTGTGAATTTACTGATTTATTAGCCGTGAAATTTACTTGTTGTTGTTTTCAGCCGGCCGGCCTGAAGTAGAGCTTCCCCATCCAGCCTGTCCGTTTCCCGCCCTTTCCCTAATTCATTAAATTTAACTTAATTTTTTTTCTTTGTTGTTCAGCTGTTTTCTCTCCCTTAACACGTAACTCCCCGAGTAGTTCTTTATTGATCATGTGGTTGTGATTTTTTTATTTACTTCCACGTGTTGCAATCTACTCACCAGCTCGAACGGGAGGTGAAACTTCCTTTTATTTTATATTGGTAATATCTATTTTGGTTAAACTTGAGAATCTGGCACAGGTGTGGAAGGAACTGTTTTTCGGAAGTTGTGATGTCACCGTTGTTTTGGCACTACATGCAAGATGGCGGACATGATTTAGAGTTGAAATTGGAATGGATGAAAATGGCGGGGTTATTTAGCAATACATACATCCTGCAGCTGAGCCAACCTAACTTTACCTAACCTAATTCTAATTGTTTTTGGTGCATAATGAAATGGATAAATAATGCTTACTTGTTCGTCGGACGTGTGTGGAGGATAGATTGTTTGAACATAATGTCTGTTATCCTTCGGTGACACACGACAAAACCACGAATAACCATCATTCACATCCATTGTTTCAGTCAATTTCATTTTCTTACCACACTTTGGACATTTATACTCTTTCGCAATAAGACCAACATTCATACAAAAGTCAATAACATCTTTCTTACATCCATCTCTCAAACTCGCCAGATAAACAAAATCACATTTCCCGTCATGTAACCTTTGACAAGCGTCCATTGTTTGGCAGGCAGAACAAAGAAATCACGTGATAAAAAAACAAAACAAAAAGAAAATATCTCTCCGCACAAATAAACGAATAAATGATATTAAAAAAACCACGTGGTGTGTTGTTCCGCACCCAATCACAACCTGTGCCGGATTCTCAAGTCTAGCCTCTATTTTAACCTTGCGTAATTTGCTCTGTATTTTGCCATTGGATTACCTCTTAAAGGTAGTTGTGTGTTTTGTCAAAGCCCAGTCTCCAGAATACGAAATGTGATTTGCTTTCTTTCTTGTATTCTCTTTCATTGATATCGTTTAATACATTTATCTTCAATCGAAACCGAATGTGTTGTGTTTCTTTTTCACTTTCTTGCTTAATTCACTTTGTCTAGAGTCGTGATGGGGCCCATCGCGTGCTTTGTCGGGATCGTGTGCGCGTGTTGTTTCGTTTTCCACTGCGTTAATACTATTCTGCTAATTGATTATTCGTTTTCCCTTTAAACCGTGACAATTGCTAAAAAAAAAATACGTTATACTAGTAATTTGAGACCTTCTTAATCGATTATCTTTAAAAAGATCATTTTAATTCTTTTTCATCTCCTTTGAAATGTATTTTATAAGATGACCAGAATATCGAAATCAAATAAGATCTAAGATGAAGTGATTGAAAATACATTGCTAAAGAGACAAAACATCACGATAGAGCTTGGAACTATTATCCTTCATATCTACTAGTGAATCTTTGTCCATTTTTTTTCTGTTTCTATCTTTTCTTAGCTATAATTACCTTGATTTTTGTCATCTGACTCGTACACTGTACTCTTTGAAACTCCAGAACGTTAAGGACGATGAGCAAAAATGAGAACTTCTGAATTTTGTTTGAGATGCATATTGTGGTGGAACATTTTAGGTTCGTGACGGTGTTCAATTATGTTCCTGTTAGGAAATTGTAAATCATATGACTGAAGTTCTTATTACTGGTACGTTTAAAAAAAAAAAATTGGTGGGCGGATATAGGGAGATATTGTTTGATATTTCATCCTGTGACTCCACCAGAGCTTTAATGTGGGTGAATGTACGAAATAGATCAACATTGCTTTGAATATAACTGAAGAACAGGCTAAAATTATTTTTGTGCATAGCTTCTAAACAATTATTAGTTTTGTTTGCCTTGATGCAATATTATTTTTCATTTTTATTTGCCCTCCCTGATGCAATGGAGAGAAAAAGAGTTTGAACAAAAAAGTCATAAAACTCGAAATTCTCGCAAGGTAATTTATAAACAATATATTTTAGAAAGCTAAAATGTTAGGGAAAAGTGTAGGCTGTAAAAAGGAAGATTCTGTTGATTTGGTTAAAGTCGGAACGGTAAGTAAGAATCTAGAGCCAAAATCATCAATGGAAGTGAATGACCAATATTTTTTTTGACAGCATTTTATGCGCTCTTGAATGTGGATATCCGAAAAATGGCTACTATTTTTCACACTTCGGTGCCAGAAGAAGTTATCTTATAATTGCAAAAAACATAAAATTGAAAAACGGAATTCGGCTGCTGTTATATCCAATATTATGATTATTTTAATAAAAATCATAAAATTCTGAATTTGTCGAGTTTTTGAAAAAATATTGGGCAGTTATTCATGAAAAATAATTTTATTACGATCTAAAATCTTTTGTAGAATTTGGTGATACTATCAATTTATTAGCGAATTGGCTTTTAATAAAATGGTAATTTATCAAATTCTATTTTAGGATTCATAGATGTTGCTTTTTATTATTCAAAGCAACGTTATTTCTAGAAGAAACTGAAAACGACTCAATTCTCGAAGTAAGGAATAAAATAAAATTCAAGGATGAACATAAAAACCAAAGTGGGCAAAACTCCGAACGGCGGTCCCAAATTATGAAAACCTCCGAACGCGGGTCCCAAATTATGAAAACCTTTTTAATGACAGATAACAGTATGACTGTGAAGGATAACACATAGCCAGAGTTATTTCACATCTAATCATATAGTTTTCGCTCAACATATTTAAGTATTGTCCGAATATGTCATGGCATCCACATCAAATTCCGGGCCTCCTCCCCCCCCCAATCTTATGAACAAAATCATAAATTCTTACCAAAAATATTGCGGAAATACCACACGATTTCCTTACTCTACAGCAGGGTTGGGCAGACTTTTCTAAGGTAAGGGCTACCTCAAATGTACTCCAAGTGCCGTGGTCACCTTAAGACTAAAAAAAAAAACCGGAATCTCCAAATCGACAACCAAAAAAAAAGAAAAAAGGAATCTCCGAATCGACAAAAAAAAATGACATCTTCACAAATCTCACATGCGGTCACCCACAGTAAACATACTGTAGATCTCAGCCCGGGCCCCTTTGACGGCCGGGCCCCGGTGCTATGGGACCAACTGACCCCTCCCCCCCCTCTTTGTGGGGGCTCTGCATGGCACGTTTAGAGTGATATTTAAGCAACAATACACAATGTTTCATTAATAACAACGTTGGGACCGCGCTCGGACGTTTTCATAATTTGGGACCGCCGTTCGGAGTTTTGCCCCAAAGTGACTGTTTTGCAAATAAATAAATGCTACGTGTTACATTATGTGTGGTGAATGCAAGGAAGCCGAGAATCTCGATATTAGGTCTATTGTGGTATACAGACGGAAAGGACAGACGGAGGGAATGATAAAGAAATAAAGGAAGTAGTGCAGAGAAATGGGAGAACCCCCGGAAAACATGCCAAACGCGTCCACCACGAAACCCACATGAGTACCGAACTCAGGTAAGCAAATGTTTCAAATGTTAGTATATTTTTTAATTTAGAGTAGCATTTCCCAATTGTTTGTTGCTTCTTTGATCGCATACATATTTCACTGTACGAACTTTAATGGCACATGAGCCACAGAGATTAAGGTGCGCCAGGAATAAGATTTGAAATTGTGAACAAGTGGCTGGAAGAAACGCTAACACCTGCAGAAGAACGAAGGAAACATCCAAGCCCTCACCGGGATTCGCACCCATGTTCGGACATATCAGTCTCCGTCGCTATGCTCGAACGGCTTCCCATTTGTGGTTCATCGGAAAAATGTAAGACGAAAATTCCTCTGTTTTGGGCTTTTTGGGCTTTTTGCTGTTTTTTGGACACATTTCTGCCGATATTTACTATCGAGTTTTGGATAAACTTTTTTCACATTATTACTGATCGCTGCATTTTTTTAGAACTTCTTTCTCTTCTTTTTTGTTGTTGTTATATGGGTCACCCTAAAAGAAATAAAATGTCGGAAGAGATTTTGCTTGTCAAATTAAGTGTGTATGCCTAGGATTTTTAAGATTGCTAGAACATGGTGTTTTAAGGACACCGGAATCCCAAGTTAAGAAGCAGTTTAAGACCTAGAATTTGTGATTCCTGATCACTGATCTGCATTTAATAATAATCGATTTCATCTTTGCTGAAATGAGAAACAAGTGACAGCTGCGGGAAACAACCACATTCCTTAACGAAAAGTACAATTAGGGATTTAGTGTACAACGAAGCGAAAATTATAGGTGAGAAAGCGGGTTACAGACGAACGAATTAATTCCGAAAAGGTTTTATGGTGCTAATTACACAGCATTAAATAAAGCCAGGGCACAAACTTGGGTTTTCCAGGTATGAGAGTTTCGATCTATGCAATGAAAGATTGTAATAAAAAAAATTACAGCTGAAGTGGGAGCAAAAAAAAAAAATAATTATAGTTTTATCAAATCAAAAATAATTTATATAATCTAAACAACAACATCTTTACAAAACTCATTTAGCAAATAGTCAGTATTGTGCTAATTGAAATTATAAATTTATATAACTACAGTCAATTATTAACATTAATGCACTATTTATCATTAATAACAGCTCACATAGATCCTCGGTTTTGTCCTTTACATAGCCAATAGGACAGAGGAAGTACAAGATCCATCGTTTCAATAACCAATGCAGTCCAAGAACGAATCGGAAGGCTAGTCCAATGCTCGCCCTGCAAAACCTCCGGAAAGAAACCCGGTCCCCATTTTACAGAGGGGGGAGTGAATGCTAGTGCTTGTATGGAGAAATAACTTAAGCAATCGAATGCTTCTTCTCCAGCCAGAGAAACAAGCTCTCAACTGCCATCTAAGTAATCAATTTGTTTCCGAGTCAGCTTTTCCGCGGAACTCGACTTTTAGTGCTAACATTTTTTCTTGTAGTCAGGATTTCTGTTTTCCTCTTATGAATATTGATTTCTTTAGAATTAATCAATCTTTAGCTTATTCAGAAAATATATGTAGTTTGATAAAACTTCCTGCTACCTCTGTTAAATTTTATTCTTTTTTTTTTATGTTTTAAAATATACGTTTAACGTGTGTGAATGAATTAAAATGGATAATAAAAAGCCAACACACATATTAATAATTAAAAACAGATGTCGCCTCACCATGTCACCTGATGCACGTCCTGCCACCCTGAATTTCATGTATAAATCTCCATTGCATTCGGTTGTAATTCACTAGTCAACGAGTAGCGGTGCTACTTGAAACATGTAGTTTTTAATGTGTTTTAAATTATTTTTAATTATTAATATGTGTGTTGGCTTTTTATTATCCATTTTTTTTTTATGTTTGTTTTCTTTTGTTTTGCGCTTCTCAACTTTGGATATCTACTTGTAGACTTGCTCTGATTAATGACAGTATAATTATATCACTAAGTGTGATTTAAGAGGAATCTATTTTAACTAGTCAAGTTACTTATTCTTATTATACAGTCATTAATGATTAACTTTTGTCAGCTGTATTACATAATTAAGTAACTTGTCGATTTCACAGAATGCCTGTTGTTCGATCACATTTTAATTAAATTTCCGTTATAAATCTACTTATTTGTTAATAATCTATTAGCCATAATCCGTAATTGGATTTGAAATAAGATATCTATTCTTTTCTAACTTTATTTTTCTGAATATTCTGGTTGACTTAGGCTTTTGTGAGACATGAGATTGTTTCTTTTCTTTCTGCTTAAAATTCGTGATTGTCAGCTTATGTTATTCTTTCGTAAATAACAAATAAACCTTCGAGGTTTTGCGAATGGATAATTCTTCAAAACTTTATAAAATTTTAAAACTATTTAAAACTATTTAACTTTTCGTAAATAAATGAAACCGAAGAAACCTGCAAATATTTTTTCAATAATATTTTCCGGGGCCTGAAAATGTAGAAGTGACTCTAAATGGGTAACTAAATATACAAGTTTTGGAAACAACCTTAGATCAACGATATTTCAAATATTAACATTAGTTATGAATACAAAGGTAATTGCTTTAAATACTAGTTAAATACTAGAAGTTAGGGTAATAACATGCTAACTTCAATGGAGAAAACTAGCTTTAACAAATTAAAATCGGTTATTATTATGGTTATTGATAATTAGAATTATTACATGTAATTCAGTAATACATAAAATTTTGGATTTACAGTTTTGTTGTGGAAAGAAACAACTGTTCCTCAAATAACATCAAAGTGAGTTATAACACGTAAAGCTATTTCTTTCATTGTATTCATATCAGAATAATAAAAATATATCTAAATATTCTTTAATTTTTTTCTAAAGAATATGTTCTTAAGTTTCTTTTCTTTTTATTCAGAAAAGTAACATTTCTAAGATTTCTTTGGCAAAGCTCTTTTTTCGATTGATGACAGACCGAATTGCAGCCTCTTTTTCTTAATGGCCTGGAAAAACTGTCAACAAGGCCATTCGTAAGCTCATAAATTCAAGAAATTTCCCTTTTTAAAGTCAGGAATTTTGCCAACTCGTTACTAAGATAGAAATACTGAGTGCATCAATAAAATTGCACTGTTTGACTTTTAATAAATCACAAACGTAGATTGAAGTACGGTACTTTATACTATTTTTAAATAATCTTTCCACTTAATCTTTAATAGTAATTACTCATTAGCATTAAGTAGCTTATTAGTTTTTGATCTCACTGATAAAAAGTATACATGAAAAATAATGGATGTTTCAGCAATGTAGTGAATTCTAAAGTATTAAGAAAAATAGAAAAAACTTACAAATATATTAAGAGAGTAAATAAATCAAAATAAATCAGGATTATCAGTAGAATTTGATTTAATTCCAAATGCAAAAAAAAAAAAAAGAACATGCAATGAAAACAGCTATCTACAGTTCTCCAAACCAAAGGATGACTCTGACCTTGAACTACACCCATGATCTCTTAATCATTCCAGGACTGAATCTGTGTCGAGAGAGAAGATTAAAAATGGCGACTCTCCGACACAGAAAACCGTTGGAAGCAAAACAACGGAAGTTATTGCTAACGTTACTTCTTATTTCGAAAAGGCCTTATGACATGCTTACTTATGGCACATCAGAGAAATTGTTTTCGATCGCAGTGTCGTTTTTTTAGACGAGACGTGAGTCAACGAATCCCATCTTCGTCTTCGTGTTGTCGATCTCAGGGATGCAATGTCGTCAAAAAACCAATTGGGAAAGGTAGGAGACTGATTTTGAACGATTGAAACGAACGAATGAATAAAAATAAAT
Source organism: Thereuonema tuberculata (assembly GCA_023159025.1). Taxonomy (NCBI): domain Eukaryota; kingdom Metazoa; phylum Arthropoda; class Chilopoda; order Scutigeromorpha; family Scutigeridae; genus Thereuonema; species Thereuonema tuberculata. The sequence continues at coordinate 180,267,731 of JAFIDM010009631.1, forward strand.
TTTTGAAATTATATTTGATGAGAAATCAGAATAGTTCAAAAAAATAAATATCGTCTTTTTTCCGTAAACTTCAAACTCCCTAAATATTCACTTTCCCGCCATAAACACTGACATATACAATCGATTCAAATTCTACTATTGCGATATCTGGTGGCCACGGTCGTTCTTTGGTTTGGCCGAATATAATTAAGTAAGCTTTTTCAGAATATTCCAGTTGTGAAATTTTAGGATAGAAAATTATCTTGATCCTAAAATAATCTTGATGATTCATCACTCCACAGAACGTTTTTCCACTCTTCCATAGTCTAATGGCGGTGAGCTCTGCACCATTGCAACCGATGCTTCGCATTGACGGCGGAGATGTTCGGCTTGTGAGAGGCCACACGGCCGTGGAAACCCAAGTAGTTTAGTCGCCCATGCCAACACAGCTCCTCAAACGTAACATATCGAAGCCAACTAGAATAATTTTATGACCAACGGGTGGAAAACATTTTATATATACAGGAGGAAAGGTCAATATTTTGGGAGATGATAGTATCGGACATTTTAAGCAAAAACGGTCATACAAACGAGTGTCCTATTCCGAATGGTTTCCGAGATAATTGAAATTTGTCACGCAATTGGTCGTTAGCTGGCCACCAAGATCTCTAGACCTAACCTAGATCTCTATACCCACCTCGATTTTCTGTTTATGGGGTTGGATGAAGTGTACAGACAATATAGTGAATACACGAGTCGAACTGCTCGTTCACATTAGGTTTCTTTTGCGCGCAGAAAGGAACGTCACGATAAACTCCTGGGACACCTTACATACAAAAGGATTGCACGATATATTTATTCCACTTTATATTTTCAATTTTATTTCAAACAAAACTGTACAAAATTGCGTAAAAGCATCACACAAAAGTAACAAAATGTACTCGAAAAACTGAAAACTGCACTCTGACGCTTCTGTTTTCCTATCCGACATATTTCTAAACCAGTAATGAGAAATAAGTATCAGTTGACTTCTTTGCTGATAGGGCAGAAATCATTTTGTCTCATTACGAATTTGTAAAAACTTTCTTTACGATATTGAAGGTGTATATACAGTACATCAATTAAAACAAGTAAGAACAAAATGAAAATAACCTACCTCACTGCTCGCGCTATAATAACTAGTAATGTAAACAATAATGGGTGAGATCAAGTATTTACTAAGTGACATCCCAGGACAGCTGTTTCTCGCTCTTTTTTTATTCTGTATTTGTTGTTTTTTTTTTTAATTTTTATAGGTTCCACATTCCTCTTATCATTAACTAGTAACGTATTTTTACCGTGGAAATAGTAGGGAAACGGTCAGCAACAGTGTTGATTAGTGGGTAAATACTTAACTTTTCTTTATCTCAGTCAAATTCTAAAACAATGATGTTAATTTCGCTTTAAGATGATCAGTATGGGGTAAGAAGATTATAATGTATTATTAACTTTGCTATGTTTGCTAATTCATTGCTGATCTCGCTATTAAAAAATATTGAGTAATATTTTAGTTTTATTATTTAAAGTGAGCAAAATAGAGGTCTTTTCAGTTGTCTGAGTACATGCGCAGATGTACGCCCGCCAGACCCTGCTCTGTTCATCATCGTAGATTTTTAAGTTATGATAGCTTAAAAGTACTGATTCTTAAGAATGGTGGAACACCGATTAACTAAAGCAAATGATAAACAAAAGCATATGTATTTATATTTAAATTATATTTTGATCTTTCTCTTAAAACTATAGAAAATAAATTAAAAATAAGAATTAAATATAAAATGTTAAATATTGAAGGAAAATTTATCTACACGACTATTTTAAGAAATTTTTATAAATATAAAAAAGTTAAAGAAAATTATAACTCCAATAGTTTAACAAGATTTGGTTGGCTTCAAGCATTTGATTTTTCAAAAATTAAAAATAATTTTGGTTTAAGAACAAATGAATATACTTATTCAAAACTTTTTCGTCAGTTGAACTGGGAAAGCTGTAATAGCAGTAGTATTAAAGTAATAAAAAATAAATTAATTTCTGATGTTATAAACAATAAAATTATAAGAAATTTTTAATTTAATCTAAATTAATTATTTTTATCTTTACGGCACACATTAAATTTTCCAGCACCTATAATACAGGAGTAATTTTTATAATTACACCTAATAGGACTGGTTAACATTAAAAAAAAACCAAAAAAAAAAAACCAAAGCTCTACTCATCATAAAATTAGCTATTTATGTAAAGGCTAAATTGAGATGGAATGAAAATTCAAGCTTTTTTTTATATAAAATTAAGCATATCAACGAGATATTTGAGAGAATACAAGAGACAATACTTGAGAGATACTTGAGGTACCGTCACATATTTCTAGGTCCCCTAAATATGCAGTCCAGGTTTGATGATAGTCTACCTAAGTGTATAACAGAACCAAATATCATTTAAGACAGTAGGGTCATAAAACACAATACTGTAATTCTAATGCGACTTTTTCAGTACTTATTTCTGATTTTTGTGATTAAGTAGCCGTTAGCATTGTAACAATTGAAAATGTGGGATTTACACAAGCTTCGTCAACAATAATAATGCCGCAGTAATAAGAATTTTTTCATCCTTTGCCCTTTTATAACTGCAAGTAAAATAACAACTTCAAACTTGCCACAGTACCATTGTACTGTAATCCTATCTTGGTAGGGGTCTGAACATTTCATTTGTTAGATTTATTTTTTGATAGATTAATTCTCAGCTGTTCTTATTTTGAAAAAAGTCTTTTTTTTATTATTTCTTGCAATGTTGAAAATCGTAGTGCGCATAGATTTGAAATTCAAAATAATAAAATATTCTGAGCGGTTTTCTCGATTGAAAATTTGCTTTGTTGTGTTGAAGGACAGCTAAGGTAGTAATAATTTTTGGCAGTAATTACTCTTTTCTTATAAGATTTTACAAGTTTTGTTATGTGATGTCGAGGAAATTCCAATTCTAACATTTCAAATCGACACACTAATAAATTCATTTTTTTATATTTAATTATGAGAAAACTTCTAAAATAAAACTGGACAACAAATTAATTTAATTTTTTCCTATCATATCGCTTGTTTTACATCATCTTTATAGTATTTTTTTGACTGAATTCAGTTTTTGAAAGAACACGAAATTTTTTTTTGTAATGGAAAGAAAACTTAAAATATTTCTTTCCTGAATCAATCTACGAACATTCGTTTAATTACTTATCGCAATTAAATGAATCTGCTAATGACGTACTGCTTTTGTTTTTTAGCCTCTTAAGAATTCTTTCTTAATGTACAATAGTAGTCAGCTAATTTGGGTGGATTCTATTTGCCTTGCCTTTTTCCATGATGGAGATGTCTGGAGATAACCGTTCTCCATGCTCATGTGAATCCAAAACATAGTATATATTTTTAATTGATTTCCACAATATTGCTTTCCATTTAGTAACTTTCTTTAACTGCATAACTAACATCAGATGGACATCCATAAAAGAATCGTGATGATAGGGAAATCCTAATTGCATTTTTGAATTCAATCATTATGTATATAAGAGAATATTTCAAGTGAAAAAATGTTAATTGAACAGTTGGAATCTCTTTATACTGTTTTCTGATTGGAAGATGAAAATTAAGGAATTTTTTCTGTTGGTGGTATAAATTATAATACATGTACAGTAATACCTTGAGATACGATCATAATCCGTTCCAGGACCGAGCTCGTAACTCGAAGTGCTCGTATCTCAAATAATATTTTCCCATAAGAAATAAGATAAAAAAAAATAATCCGTTCCGGCCCTCTAAAAAACTCCCTTATTAGTGTTAATAATAATGGAGAAAACATGGTTTTAATTGAAACGCATACACACACTAAAGAAATTATAGTATATAAGGATTCCTATGATATAAAATAAAATGTGGTTTTAAAAATGAGTTCTTATTGACAGACGATACAGTAGTGGCTAATGGCGGCTTGTGCGGAGGAAGAAGGGAGGAAGGGAAGGAAGAGAATTGGCCCGTACGTAGACCACTTGATTACGTACCATACCTTACACGTACACTACGTAACTTACATAAACTTAGAATTAACTTAGCTTATGTATTTTTTTTTCTATTTTTTTTTCTGGCTTTTTTCGATTTGTATTCTTTACTTTTCTTCACTTTTCTTAATTTTTTTCTCCTGACTACCCTCACTTTCACTTAGCGCAGACCTTTTAACGAAATACCTATCGAGGGAGATTTTTTTTGTCTTTCTTTCAAAATGTTACGGAAATGAGTAACCCATGTGTCGTCAAAAAGCGCCGAAGCACGACCAGCAGACAATTTATTAGACATGACCTGTAGCGTTGGCGTTTGTAAGCGTGCTCGAATCTCAAATCTTCACTCGTATCTCAAAGCAAAAAATTGCTTGAAGGCTTGCTCGTATCTCGGAATACTCGTATGTCGGAACGCTCATATCTCAAGGTATTACTGTATTCTAAATTGGTTTAATCAATCGCCTGGTAATATTTACTTTTTTTTTTTTTTTTTTTTATTGGCCGAGAATCGAGCTCTCGATATTATTTGGGACCTAGTACAGATTTTTATTATGATTACAGATTTTTAATACAATTAATATTCTAATAAATATATATTGTTAATAATTTATTGGTCTTATTAAAAAAAATATAAACGATGGAATCTACTCTGTTATTTATGCCTTAAATTAAGTCATGATTTGTGGTTAAATAAGAATTTCCTTTCTTCTAATTGAAGCAACTCGTGAAGACAAAGAACCAAAAAAATGAGCTGTGTTTATTCATCTCTAGACAATAAAGTTGTTAAGAATATGTTACAGTCATGAATTAAATCATGAAATAAACTGTTTCACTCTTTCAAATTTGATACATGACTTTCTTTTCACAACAAATCACCAAAAGGCAATGGATCGTTAATTGCTTCAGTTAACACACCCATACTTCACTTGCTACAATTAAAAGCCCTCAAAGGAATCCTTCCGCTTCGAAGTTAATGATGTTTTGGTGTCCAAAGTCCTCCTACGCAATCCAGCCACTGACAAGCTCAGAAGGAAGTGACGGCTAATCGATGATGAGAGTCTCAGATGGAACTCCGTTTCAGTTATTTAACGGACCTTCATCGAAAAAGATCGTAAACACAGGAATTAGAGAAATATCAGGAAGGCTGGTAAATCTGTGTTAATCAGCTACGCCACCAACAGCAAATGATAAAATAAACAAGTAGGAAAAAATAAAACAAACAGTTTCAGAATAGAAAGAAGGAAAAAATATAGTAAAATATTTGATTGGAAAATAAAACAACAACAACCACAACAAAATAAATTGTTTTGAAGAATTTTATTAATTACATTAGCAGTCTGCAATTAGTTAATTCTAATTAATTATAAAATTATATTTCTCAAGATATTTATAAAAATGTCCCCACCAGTAAATTTGATGTTGTACATTATTCGATTTATTAGACTTATTATAAAAGATTAAATTAAAGCCTATTTTAACTATCTGTTATCTATGTTAACTCTTTTTTTCAATATTTTTTTTCTTCCAAAGTTAATTTCGATAGTATTAGTATACAATTTCTTTTCTTGAAAAGTCGAGTGAACTGTTTTTCTTCGAATACTAAAATAATAATTGTAGTCCAGCAATAGTCCATGATATACAGGTCTTTCAAATTTCTGTCAACTTTTCTTTACTTTTTTATTCTAACAAAAGGTTTTACTTTTCAAAAAGTAGGACTATACAATGCATAAACTTTAATTTGCCTCAAAAACTTCAAAAAAAAAATCGATCAATCTTCGACTGATGAATGTTTTGCAAATAGTATCTAATTAGGTTGCTTCAGTTCACTATTAAATAACACCCTTGCCACAAATCGTAATCATAATTAGGGAATTGATAGCTCAGCAATTTGGTTCTCAGAATTAATAAATGCCAGCTTGAATTGAACGACCTTAAATTAAAGATAAATGAATTAATGTGAATGAAACTAAAAATCAAGATTAACTCAGATTAATACACTACGGAATTTGCTGACTTGATAAAAGGTAATAAAGCATAAGAATTTATTTCTAAGGGCTTTCATCATTAATATTATCATTTGAATAACATGGTTTACTGAATAACGGATTCAGGCATATTAAAATTCAAGAAATAAATGAATAAAAGTAAATAAGAGAAAAATATATCAAGCACTATTTATCGACAACATTTGCCTTTGCGCTTTGGATCATTTGCTAATTCGAAGAGTTAATTTATGTGTTTATGTATTGAGATAAGTTGTTGCAACAGTTACTTCGTTTGCTTCATACAGAAGATTGATGCATTGTTATGCTCTCATTTGTGATCGTGAGTATCTAATTCTCACGAAGATTAATTCCGTTTGATTTAATGTTTCGCTTTTCCATATGCATATGGGGAATAATATAATAACTAAAAAACAATTTCAAAGGAATAATGTCGCCTAAAATAAGCTCCTTTTTGGAAGGGTACATATTTGCTTTTTACAATCAAGAGAATATTACTAAGGATGGATTTGACATATCTCGGGCCAGAATAGATAATATTAATCATCGGTATGTAAACGATGCTAATATTGAAGTGCTTTAGTCACGCAAACAGAAAAAACAACCAATGAGGAAGATTATGCGGGCCATATTGACCAGGCTGAAGAGGATGGCATTTAGAGACAATCCCCCAACCCAGCGTATCATGCCGAAGGAAATTGAGATGAACCAGTCAATTGTTCAGCGTGCTCTCCGCAAACAACTGCATCTCCGTAAGTTCTACAAAGTGCGAGTACATGAACTCTTTTCCGAGGCAAAAAGGCTCTAAGAAACGTTTTTATTAGGTGATAAATGGCATTATATGGTGACCGTAGATGAGACGTGGATTTTATTTGTCAGATTGTGGCAAACCAAGAGCCATTGCATGTTCAAGTGCCTGTCTGACTGGGTTCGTGAATCTGAGAGCTTCCTGAAGGGATTCAGGATTGTTGCAGGTTAATGTTACGCTGGCAAACTCGATATTAAAAAGGTCGACTTAAATGTCAAAATTAATGTCGCCTATTGTGAATAAAATAAGTTTTAGAGGACATTTTCAGACGGTAAATCCTGACTTTTGGCAATGACACTCAAAATGTCAGTTTCCATCAAGACAAGGTATCGAGTCATGTAGCTCAAAGTACAATTTTATGAACGGATGAAACAGAAATAGGTGTTATACCCTTCACTTCCTGTAAAATCATTCTACGCTAGTCTCAAGGATTACTATGCATTTGAATTGTTGACAAGATCATTAGGAAGCCATCGTGTAACAAATCTTCCTGGTTTCTGGAAATTTTGCAAGCAGAACTGGAACTCTCCGTTTTTCGGCGGTCATTGCTACAGTGGAAATTGAAGTGCAGAGCTATAGTGCAAATGTATGGAGAGCATACAGCAGAATTGATGGTGGAGGAAAGTATTCGCGTAAGATGGGTTGAAAAATTGACCACATATCAACGCATCAACCCTCAGTATAGTAAAAGTTATGCAAATCTATAGTAATCATCAAGAATTGATAATCACAATAGATCTGAATATGAATGAATCACTATCTACTAAATATTACTATTTTTACAATTTTTGTTGTCAATTTTTTTTGGATTAAAAAAAAAATCAATTATTCTCTCTAATATGTATTATTTTGGAATTCAGGAAGCACAGAGATGTGTAATATGTATACGGAGAAAATATAGAACTCGTTCTCACAGCAGAAAAGAAATCATGGAAATACCACTTGATTGCAAAAATCTTTTGAATATATATAATATTTTCGGCGGTAAATTGAGTGATTTGCCACCTGTTGTAAAGAAGAAAACTTATCAACTCTTTGTTCAGTTAAAGGAATTTAACATTTTAGTTTACTCTTCATTATAACTTCTTCTACTATACAATACATCTGACTAAATAGTAGAAGAAGTTATAATGAAGAATTTAAATTAAAATATTCAACACAAGTACTTTTCCATGTATGAGATTATATCTCATGGTCGACATTAATTCCAAGACTTGAGAATAATACGATTGGCCTAACTGAAAAAAAAGTATTACAGGGAATTTACTGAGAAAAAAATAACAGACAAGAAATGGTTTGATAACTTCATGAAGAGGCACATACAATCAGAGCAATAACAATAATATTTCTTCATTTGATTCGTATACTGTTTTAATATTTTACAACCTTGTTACATAATATTATTTCTTTTCTACTTTAACCTCACAAATTAGTATAAAAATGCCCAGTTTATTCTGTAGCTTTAGGAGTTGCATTTTGCTTCTAAAGTCTTTTATTTTTAACTGCCAAATTGAATGGCATTTTACTTTGAGGCAATTTGGTACTCAGTTGTTGTCCCACAAGAAATAAGAGTTAAAGGAAATGGCTTTGATTCATTTTTTAGAAGAAATTTTAGAAGAAACATTGTATTTATCTAATGAATTTTTCGATGCCAACGTCGAACATCCTCAGCAATTTACTCGATTCAGAAGAATGGGATATTAATCTCATACAATTTCTTCATTAGCTTTCTGTTTAGAGAAATTACATCTTCTTTACTATGTGTTTTATATATTTTTTTTAATTTAAAAATACAGTAAAGACTTTCTTTCTTAACATTAATGATAAAAGTTACGAGTAATGCATTTAGAACTGCCTGAACATTTATAACAAGAAAAGTCAATGTACGAGTCTTTGAATCAAATACAATTTAGTAAAATTCATCGATCCTATTCATCGTTGTTTCTTTAAGTAATAAATTATTTCTAGCAAAGGCGCTCCATGCGAGTTTGATTGTACGATTACTGCCTCAACCAACAACAATATTGTCAACAGTATTCTAATTTGCTTTCCAGTGTAAATGTAATTACAAAATAGAGCGTAAATATAGCAATTCTGCTTATCAATTTCTATTTGTTTTTACTTTAATAATTCATTGGATATAATATTTCTTGGTTTGTCTTTAATATAACTTTTATGTTTTCATTGACAACTTGCTGAAAAATTAGTTATAATTCTATCTTTAGCCAAGGCAACTGGTTTTAGTTCGTTGCATAACGAAGTTTGCATAAATAAATTATCGTTAACGTGAAGCTTCGTTTTTCAATCTGATTTTCTGAACTCTTAATGAATATGTTCAAATAAGATAGTAGAGATGACATTTCTCTTTCTGACAATTTGTTCTTTACATATTATTCTGAATTTTTGTGTCAATATTGTCATCGCATCATGATAAATGTGACTATTTGTCACGATTTTCATATCAGTAGTGTCAATTTCGTGATTTCCCAAAGCGCTAATAGCAGTAGACATGTTAACTGAATCAAAATCCTTTTGATAGCCAATAAATCAATACAGAGTAGCATCTCTTATTGATTGGGTCTGTTATTGAGGATTTTTCTTAATACTTTCATAGTCGACCGTGATGTATCCACTGCACAACCTTCTCTTAGTTCAACAGAATCCAAATTTTTTTTCCAAGCGATTATTAATAACTTTCATAAATACGTTATATTAAACAGGTAAGATATATACCAACATTCCCATGCCCTTTTGTTTCTTTTAAAACTGTAGGAAAATCATTGTTATTGTCCAATGACAGTGATTCTAGCAAAGATTTATTTTTATAAAATTCTTTCAATTTGGTTTCCAGTCCCTTCTAGAATACAGTACATGCAGGTAGTTCTTAAAATGCCGTCATATCATGGGATAAGATACTTGATTCCTTTTAATACTTTTGTTACTTCCATCAGTACCTGATATGCCATTTACACAAGTCTACATAATTTTCATACAATTTTTCAACATATATTTTTCAGCTTCCACAACTGCTTTCATTGAGAATTCACAGTTATACAATTTTAGAAGTAACTTCATATGCCTATTAATTAATTTCTAAGGAAAGCAGTTTATAAAGAAATTTATAGCTCTTCCATTTTATAATTGTTTTAAAAATAATACATTTTTATAAATTATTACTTATATAAATATATTACTTTTTAAAATTTTCTTTTTTTTTTTTACTTTTAATGTATTTGAGAAACACCCATTGTTTCTTCGCAATAGAACTTTTTTAAAACTTTATTTCGTTTTGTTTTCTTTCTGAGAAAATCGTTTTAGTTCGCTGTTAGTTTTATCTCATTCTTTGAATGCAGTGAAGAACTTTAAGCACTCACTTCATTTTTTCCCCCTCAATGGTGCACATGGAAAGAAAAACAACGTAAATCCTCTTTTTTTTTCTCCTTCTAGTCAAGATATCATAAAGTGGTAGAAAAAAGATCTTATTTATAATTTATTACCAAACAATACTGATAAACGTCTCTTTGTAAAAAACTGCTGAAATAAAATAGTTCCCAGAGTTGAAAATACTGTAGATGGAGAATATTAAAATATCAGCAAAGATAGCTTTCTAAAATTCAAGCAAATTAATTTTTAAGCACGTCAACGTTATATTCCAACTTCGAGTATAACGGCAAAAAATGAAATAAAACGGTCAAACTCATCAATATAACTTAATTCAAACGATAAGGTTTTTTTTTTTTTTTAAAAAAAAAAGATAAGGTTTTGTCATTCATCACTTATGATAGCAGCCATCATTGTTGGCATTTTGAAGCGATATTTTTATTAAGAAATATATAAAAAAAATGTTTTTATAAAGTTGATTGAACATCAGTTTTTACTTTCATAAGTGATTCTTGAATTATGATTGAAATTGGGATTCATTAGAAAAACTATTTATTAACAATCTGAAGTCATCTTCTTTTTGGAACTCTAAAAAAAAAATAAGAAACTTTTGATTAAAAATAATATAATCTGAATTGTAACAAGCCCTATCAACTGAAAATTATAATAGATTGAAACACATTGTGCTTCTAAGAATATAAATTACATAAATTTGAATTCAATTTTGTTTATAAATGTGTTTCCGAACTTATATTACAAAAGAATATGGTAGATTAGAGGGTATGAAAACAAACATTTCATTAAGTAATGTTTGTCCGGTCTTGCACCGATACATCGCTACAGTCGTTTTAGTGTTTTGTGTTTTAGTGTTGTGGCTGTTGGTTATGCGTAGGAGTCCCATGGCCTTCACGATCGCCGGATCTTAATCCGATTGACTTCTGTTGTATGCCACACCTGTCGATACAGTTGATGAACTGCGTCAACGAATTGTCGAAGCCTGCAACACCCTCCGTACTGCACCTGGCATTTTTGAACTAGGGCAGCAGTCAATGCTTCGGCGATGCCACTATTGTTTAGAACAAGATAGGTGTCACTTTGATCATCTTCTGTAATGTACAACACTCCATGAATGATTGTCTACCACCCAGAACACTAAAACCACTGTAGTGCCGTATCAGTGCAAGACCGGACACACATTACTTAAAGAAAACTGTTCGTTATCGTACCATCTATCTACCATATTCTTCTAACAATACACTCACTTCCAAAAGTTAAGCACGGAGCGGTAAAATGCGAAAAAATCGACAAGTACTGCTTTGATTGACATGAAATGCTGCAAGTAGCTCTATGTTTATTCATGAAACAAAACAAAGAATTACATACAGAGATAAAAAAAATATTGAATTTTCATAAATTATAAATGACGTCCTATTTTCATCATTAACAAAATGATGTTTAAATTCAAAACAAACAATAAAAACCGACATTAATAGGGTATGTGAGCACCCCTCACCTGCATACAAAGTTTACAGCGTGTGATCATGTTTGTTACGAGTTGATCAACCATTGCAGAGTCCAGTAATCGCCATTCCTCCTGTAGGGCAGTTTCTAAAGCTCTGAGAGAGGCTGGAGGTGAGAAACGTCGACATACAGCACGGCCGAGGGCATCCCAAAGATTTTCAATTGGATTAAGGTCCGGCGAGTAAGCCGGCCACTCCATACGCGCAGTCCCCTCACTCTCCAGAAAGTCGTCAACGATGGCAGCTCTATGGGGGACACGCATTATCGTCCATTAAAACGAAAGAAGGACCAACTGCTGCAGCGTACAGTTTCACAATTGGGTTAGATCTTCATCTCGATACCGTACAGTCGTCACAGAACCTCGCGTGTAGATGTGCAGGTCGGTGCGATATCCCAATGAAATTCCTGCCCAGACCATGATGCTTCCACCGCGGAATGCTTGATGTTCGATGATGTTCTGGGGCCGATTGCGTCTGCCTTGTTCCCTCCAGACCCTTACACGCTTATCATCGGGTTGTTGGGCAAATCTGGACTCATCTGTGAACATAACGTTACCCCAATCAGACATAGTCCAATTCACATGCTGGCGGCACCACTGTAATCGTGCCCCTCTGGATTGGACGAATAAAGGAACACAAACGTGTGGTACCCGGGCGTACAGACCATTCATGTGTAGCCTTCGACGAACAGTAGTGGCAGATATAGTCTTACCAATGGCCACTAAAACCATAGATGTCATGCGTGTGGAGGTCGATCTTCGATTCCGCTTGGCTACAACAGCAATATATCGATCTTCAGCGGGGGTCGTCACCCTTGGATGACCGGCCACAGCTCTTCGGACAACTGTTTGACTGGTTTGGAATTGTTTCCATAATCGTGAAAAGAATGATGAACGGCGAAGAAACGAGCAACATCAGTTATAGACTGTCCTGCTTCAATGCGTCCGACAGGCCGCCAGCGCTCAGAATCTTCCATTCGTCTCCTGGAAGCCTTAGAAACACGTCTAGCTTGAAAACAAATCGTACGAATGTTCTAAACACCTTTCATCAGCATTTACATGCAACTCCTGTAACCCTTCACAATGACGGCTTCTTATGCGACTGCCTGTTTTGCATATTTCTCGACGCGAAACCGTGATTGGCCGTTACCTATATAATTTCCATAATTCCTTCTACCTTTGCAGCAAATTTCAGCTTCTTTAATTCAGATCTCTTACGGAAATTAACATTTTTCCTCTCCGTCCTTAACTTTTGGAAGTGAGTGTATAAGTTCGGAAAACCCTGTATATAAAGACCTTCAAATTATCAAATAACTGAAAAATCTAGCAGATAACTTAGAAAAGCAGGGTCTTCACATGTACAGTCCGGATCCCAATATCAGAATTGGCAACAGGCTACTGCTAGTTACGGTGAGAGACTTTTTAGTATCAGGTTAGGTGACGGGTTTTAGAACATTGCTAAGTATATATAAGGAATATTATGAATTGTAATGCGATTATAATTATGTGTTTCTGACTTTTAGGGATGAATAGCCGTTACCTCTGTGATTACAATACAAAATTCATCGAGAACAGGCTTAGTCAATAATAATTTCAGTACAGTAAGAATTTTTTATTTCCTTAGTCTTTTGTAATTCAACTAAGTAATAAGATTCAGTCTCTGGACTCCCGAGTCCCAACACCCTGTTATCAGTGAATTCCAGCCTTCCCACTGAATGGGCGGCCCAGACAAAAGGATAACTAAATAGCAAAAAATAAAGTTCAATAAACAAATTTTAAGCTTTACTTATGTGATAATTTCTTTTCAACTGTTTAAGATTAAATTGAATTTCCAAAATAACCTTTACCTTCTAATTTTTGTTGATTTCCATTTTAGCCTTAAACCTGATTTTGTATCTATTTTTTTTTTTTTTTTTTTTGCAATTTAACAAAAACAAAAAAACAAACAAAAACAACTTCTTAAAGAGGCAAATCTGAAAAGCGATACAAAACGATTTGTAACTTTATATCGTTAAGTTGCGACACACGATAATCAATTTCAAACAATTTCATTTCCACTTTTTCATAAATTCAAGACTATTCCTTAATATTTTATAATATCTACGGCAGGAATGTAATGACAAGCTACCAATATAAGCTTGCATTCTTTGAATAAATTGATTAAAAAGCCCTGCCTAATTTTTCTTTGCGCAAAGTCTCCATCTTTTTCTATTCGTTTTGTCAACAGTTTAGCAAAGATAAAGGACTACTCCCTCGATTATACTGAAACATTGGAAGTTGCCTTAATTGCATTGAGCCTCTTCTTGCTTTTATAGTTTCTTGTAGAAAGCTCCTAACAAAAATGTCTAGTAACAAATTCACAGAACACTCAAGATTAACTTAACATAGTCCTTTTCTCTTGTGCTAAAATGTATCCGAAGACATTCCATTAAAGCCTAAAGTCCATTGCACATGGATCCAAAAATCGGTCGGTCGAATCCATGTGCAATGCGCTGAAGGGAGGAGCGTTTTTTGAGACCAAAATTATCATATTGAAATGAAAAAATGTAAGGTGAATGAAGATGTTTTGAATATGTAAATTTTGGACTGAATCACCCTATTTTTAAATTGCATTCCAGAACACCAAATTAACCTTATCTTTTTTCATTTCAATATGATAATTTTGGTCTCAAAAACGCTCCTCCCTTCAGCCCATTGCACATGAATTCGACTGACCGATTTTCGGATCCATGTGCAATGGGGTATAAAATTATTGATTATCTCCAAGAATTTCTTTATTTTCTTCAACAGAAGTTCTAAGATTGTTGTAGTTGAGAATTAATTGAAAGAGTTTCGGATTTAAAACCCTGTTTTAAAAAAGAAGTTTTAGATATCAGACTTTCCTTGTACCAATGCCTTTTCAGCGTTATTGATAGTATTGATACTTTATCCTGTCATATCCTCAGTTTGGTTCTGTAAGCAGTAAACTTTTTCTATACAAATTTTCCTATATAAATAAAAAGCCACACAAATTTTTTTTGTTTTGTTTTTGTTTTTTATATCACACACCCCAACATCTCAGTCTATCTCTTAACTGAACCAAACTATTGCTAAAGTTACAGATAGTGATGTGTCCTAACCCATCAAGTAGTTATTACAGCAATCTTCTCCTACAGGTCAGGAAAGGTGTTATATGACGTCGAATTTTATCTGTAAATATAAAGCCTTATTAAGTGTGCATCATAGCATATCCTTGAATATATTTATTATACAACCGATTTCAAATAAAATATTTGCTAGCAGAGCAAAATAACCGAAGCAAGTTGTTCTTAATAATAATACACATATTATTATTAATGAATGAGAGAAAAACTGCAAAAACAAAACAAATTAAAAAAAAACTGATACAAAATTAAGTCGGGGAAGATGGCATTTTATACACTGTTTATTTATTTACACATCGCAACTCAATGCTGAAGCAAAACTAGCATCAGCGTTCGAACACTGCAACGTTCCCTGGATTCTATGAGGTTCCGGAGCCGACGAGCCCCCCCCAGCTGCCATTGCTAACCACACAACACAAGACTCTGCGGCTCGTCTGGGCTGGGGAACACGGGAAAATGTAGTCTGGTCCGACAAATCGCGGTTCCAACTGTTTCCGATAGATGGGCGACTCCTGGTGTGGCGAAAACTGCATGCCTACAAGAGAGAAAGCAAGGCGGCGGTGGCTATGTTACGCTCTGTTCAACTGGCACACAGTAGGATCCTCTTACGTCTGTAGATCTCTGTGACCGGTAGCCGCCACGTCACCATCCTATTCCCGTTCATGTCCTGCAGTTACACAGATGGGTGCGGACTCTTTCAACAGGACAATGCCACACTGCACAGGCCACAGGCATCCGATTTTGGCTAGAGGAGCATTCCTCTGCTGTCATATCTTAACCGCCGCGTTCGCCGGATTTAAACGCAATATGTGGGATTCACTTCAACGTGCTTTCACTGCCAGGAATCCATCACCAGCGAACATTAAAAAATTGTGGGAAGTTCTGCAGGATGCATGCTGTGCACTGTATATACAGTACTGCAGAGTGCTCATGGAGTCCATCCTACGTCGTGTTGCTGCAGTCATTTAAGAGCGAGGAAGACCTACGCTCGTGGCGCGATCTTCGTAATTGTTTGACACAATTTTATTTCCAAATGTCGCAAACTAATTCTACATCCAGGTATTATCATTGTTGTGTTTTTGAAATATATTCATTTTTAGAAATGTTTGGTGGCCTCTTTTCAATAGATTATTTAAATTTCTGTTGTAATTATTCAAAGCTGTTGTCACGAGGTTCCTTCTTCTGCAAGAAGACATAGTTATTTGAAAAATATAATTTTAATTATCAGTAACACAAAGAAAAGGCTCTTTTTTCATTTTTTTTATAAAATTTAATCTTGTATATTCTTAGAAGCCTATAAGAAATGACATTTAAAATGTCTTTCAGTTTCCTTCCCTGTTGAAATGGTGTAGTCTTCAGTTTTCTTCTTCTCCCTTCTGTAATTCGTTCGGAAGCTGTTTATCTTCTTCACAACGATATCCCGGTCGGCGTTTGGATCAATTCTTTTATATATTTCTAATAATACATTATAAGCTGCTTCTTTCTTAGCCTTATCATGGTAATCTTTTGATTTAATCCGCCAGAGACAAGGATTACTTTGGTAAACCCGAATGAACTCTTCTAATACTTCTCTGTTTTCTTTCCGCAGATCTCTAGCAGTGTTGGAACTACGGATAGATGCGTCTTGGCCGAGAGCTGAATCGCCACTGACCTTTGCTTGCATAAACGACATACACACGTTCAATTTTGCTTCGCAAGCGCGGTTTGTCAAGCTTGCAGATTAAATTTCAATCAATCTTCAAGCCGCTTGTACAATCACAATGCTTGCGCAAATTTTCCATACAGATGCTCAAGCATGCTTGTCAAGCATGCAGTTACGTCTGTAGCGACCTTAAAAAAGCTGGAAGGAGATATAAAAATTACATAAATAGATAAATAAATAAATAAATAAATAAATAAATACAGTCGGACCTCTATTTAACGAAGTCGCTAAATCCCGAAAAAAAGTTCGTTATATGGAAAATTCGTTAAATAGAGATTCACCTTTTAAATTTACTTTAAACTACATAAAACAGATTTAAAATACATAAACAATAAATATTATTAAAAAAAGTAATAATTTTAATGACATAAAGCATACATTACCACATTTAAATTTTACTAATAAAGTCTGTTAATTTTGTCTGAGTTTTTTTTTTTTTGAAAAAGTGTTTTCGTTCATAGTACGTCTCGCATCTTTGCAATGCACCAAAAACCCCTTCAGTATTTTCTTCAAATTGTAATCCGCGTCGGATTGTTTCAAATGATTTTAGCATTTCATCATACGAAAGGTTTTTTGATTTCTGCATCATGATCATTTCCATTTTCATCCTCTTCGTCCTCATTTCAATTCATAGCTGTAGTGTTTTTATTTTTCACACTGTCCTAAATATCCGATTCAGTTAGTGTTTCCGAGGTCTCAACTTCAAAATCAAGTGAAAGATAATCATCAATCAGTACATGATCGTTAATGTCTTCTTTTTCCCTCAGCATATCCACATGTCTTTCATTTCCTCTAAGTGAATATTAATAATAAAAACATTTCAAGGAGAAAAAAAAATAGATACCGCGAAAAAGTTCGTTAAATAGAAAATGAACTTCGCTATTTGGAGTTATTTTACGAAGAAATTAGCAAAATGTTCTTGGTTCCAAAGAAAAGTTCGCAAAATAGAGGTTCGTTAAATAGAGGTCCGACTGTATAAAGCGTTCTACTTTTGCTAATATCTACTCATTACTCATCTGTTCATTTGGGAAACGTAGATACAGGATGGCGTAAAATTAGTATCCGTAGGGAATTTGCAATATAGGTTTCCCCTCTCTCTTTCAGATAAATTAATCTTTCTTTTTTTTTTCAGATTTAATATAGCATGGATTCGAAATTAACAATAGATAAGGCATAGACATGTTGTTAATATAAATAAAAAAAAATATCCTGCATAGTATTGACAATTGCTACCGAATTCAATGCTGAACATCCTGAAAGAAACACAATTGTAGAATTTATGTAATTATTACTGCAATATTTATAAATATAATTTATAAAATATAAAACTTATTTCTCTAAAAATTCAAACTCTTTCCATTCGGTATATAAAGAAATCGCTGATTGTTCCTTATATTTTTTGCTAAAACTGGTAAAAAAAAAGGCAAAAAGTCAATTTCCGCACAGTTTTTTTTTCTAAATTAACTCCTTTGTTTAACCTTCTTCACATCGGATAAAAAAGCATTTGAAACCTTTTTTTCAAACTTAATTTGCTGAGTATGTTATGTTATGTAGTGAATGTGGGTGGCAGAGAAGCCAAGCACTGCGACCGGAGGTCTGTTGTAGTATCACACGGAAAGGAGGACAGACGGAGAGAAAGACTGAGAAAGTATGGTGGGAGAAGTGCATTGGAAACGGGAGAACCCCGAGAAATCCTGCCCAGCGCGGATCGTCCACTATCACGAAACCCACATGAGAATTTGGCTGAATAACTTTGAATAGTATTTAAAATGACATTTTTATTTCAACAGATTCATGTATATTGTAGGCTATTCATTAAATGGATGTTCTATTTTAGCATTCAAAATGAATAGATTTGTTTATGTAATGAGACAATCAGGTGACTGAAATAGTTAGGATATAGAAGAAAATTACAAGTGTCGGCAACGTATTTCTCTTCTGTTTTACTCTAAAACAAGATTTATTAGACTTTCTTAATTAAGTAAGTCAATAATTTTTACATTACATAATTTAATTTTAACTTTTTATTTTTAACAATATTTTTCAAAATAATAAAGAAAAAAAATTAAAATACGGAGTAAAATAGCAAAAAGCAAGGTCCTTTTTTATTTTTCAAAACGAATGTTATTATTTATTTTACTGTATTATATCAGATGCTGCAGCCTACAGCTCTTCATCATCGTCAATTAGGTGTTGCACCACTGCTGGATGACCCAACATTTCCTTTAGAAGACAGGATGGTGTTTGATCTTTCACTCGCCGCCACAAACAGACTCTATAATACTTTAAACTATCATCTTTTTATTCATTAACGCTATATTTCATCCAGAGAATTTCTGGACTTCCTCGGGCTTCTTTTGAAAATTAATAATACCTAGATATTTCCAGATATTCCGTAGACATTTTCATGCCTACTTTGTTTTAAACACTTTATAACAATTTCACTTTAAAAAACAAGCTTTAAAATAAGTTTTTTTTCTTTTTTGTTTTACAACTTAATAATTTTTAAAATTTTTTCAGCAATTTTATGTGAATTCCACTTTATCTTTTAATACTGTTTTAAAACTTTCTGTTGAATACTTATTCACTTGCAAATCTTTTGCCTTATTTATGCAATTAAGACTGTTTATAATAAGTGTCTCTATAATTCTCTATCTTTTATCTTATAAAGGACTTCGGTTATTCGGTCCGGGTTGTGTTTTTCCGAGAGGCAATGATCTGCCCAGTCTGAAATGTGTCGTTTATCGTTCTTGACACATTTCGGACTGGGCAGATCATTGCCTCTCGGAAAACACAATCCGGATCCAATAGCCGAAGTCCTTTATTGTTCTTGAAACCCGGACCCAATAACCGACGTCCTTATAACCGAAAAAAGAAAAAGGCTTATTTTAAAGCTTGTTTTAAAGTGAAATTGTTATAAATTGTTTAAAACAAAGTAGGCATGGAAATGTCTGTAAATTGTTTTAAAACAAAGTCGCATGAAAATATCTATGTATTATTAATTTCAAAAAGAAGCCTGAGGAATTCTAGAAATTCTCTGAATGAAATATAGCGTTAATGAATAAAAAATATTTGAAGTAAATGAATGAAGATAATTTGAAGTGATGACTGAAGACACTATCATAGTTGCTTTCCTCGATCCTCTGAAACTTAATCTGAAAATGAAATACACTAGTAGCTACTTATCCAAATTTGATCTATCCAATATTTCTTAAGAATATTTGCGCTAATATTTATGAGATACATATATGCAGTTATCATCATCATCATCAAGGATTAGGCAAAAAGCCTGTTCCGGCTTCTTGGTCCAGCCACCGTTTCCTCCTTTAGAGCAGTCCGGTAAGTTGTTTCCTTGAAGCTTATGAGTAAGTGTGTTTTTACATGATGAGGGTACCAACCTCATGCAAAACCCCCAACCTGGAGGACCAGGGTGTTCTTTTTCATCTGGCATCTACCCTCTGACCTGCCCGGCTTGGGAGGCCCTACCAGTGGCTAAGCCACCGCCTACGCTCATTGGATCATTGATGCACGCAAGCCTCACCGTCCCGACAAGGCAAGAACAACATTGGAGAGGAAAAAAAAAAAAGAAAAGTTCTTGGGGACAATTTTCGCTGTCGCCTCCCACTCCTTCTCCCTGTCGCAGTGTGGTCACCAGTTGCTCGGAATAAACAACATGAGAAACTAACAACGCGCTCACCTTGTTGTAATTGATATATACAGTATAATCTCCCGAAGAAGGCCCAAGGCACCGCGCCAAAATATCGAGATAATATCTCATCCAGGAGTGAGGAAATCTCTCAAAAAAAAGAACCTAGGTAATATACACTACATTATTTTACCTCTTCATGGCAAAATTTTTCACTTGGAAAATATCATGTGCAGAAACTTTTAAAAATGCCGGAACCTTGTCAAAGTTAGCTTTGAAAAAACCAATCAGAGAAGACTTTACAAGTCTAATGATTCGTCATAGATAACATGGTGACAGGATCTGTTATGTTTTGAGTGTTCAATTGAAGTGGTCGCTGTTAAAAAGATTCTATTGGCTAGTGTTTTAGTAGTAATTACATGAAGTATTTTAACGTTGTTAGTACTCAAGATTTTAAGTGCTTTTATAAAAGTAAAGATCTTGCTGATGATGGAGGCCAAGTGCCTTTGAAACGTCCAAGGACCTTTTTTTAAAATTTTATTCGTATTGTATATACACAGAAGCTCGGTTATAACGCGATCTTTCGGATCCAAGATCTCGAAGATCGCGATATAACCGAACTTTTATTACTTCGCGACGTCAAATATCGTACATCGCACCCTATTATCGCCCACACGATTCCAAATCGATTTAAAATGGTCATTTCGCGATTACCAACATCATTCAGAGCTATATGAGATAATTTTATATCATACATAAATCATTACCTATTCAACACTTTGATGGGTTATGTTAGCCAAAATCGATTTGGCGCCGCCCTCTTGGCATCTTGTACAAACGACGAGTCACGTGGATCGAAACTAGATATTCATATGCCTATTAGATTACATGGGCCTCTTTACTGGTTGTCATTGGGAGAAAAATAGATCTCGATATTCATTTTGGTTAAACGAAAAAGTCCGCGATTCTGGTACAGTATTTTTTAAAAAAAATATTGTATTTGATGCATTTTCGTGATGTTAGGGTGGATATAGAGTCTTAATTACTGTAAATAATAAAGAAACAAGAATATTAATTTACACCTTTGATTTGATTTTAGGCGAAAAAACGGTAAATTTTGCAATTTTACAATTATATACTTTTCCAAAATAGGATGGGTCCAAGACCAAATCGCGTTATACCCGAATTCGCGATATAAACAATCGCGTTATAACCGAGCTTCAGTGTATTTTATTATTTTTATTAAGATTTTAAATACAAAAATTTTTAATTGAACATTTGTGTATTTCTTTATTTCAAATATTTGATCTCAGACGTAAAATATTTCAAAAAATAAAAGTAAATCGTAATGTATTTGATGAGCGTTTGCTTTTATCACAATCACACGTACCATACCATACCACGGTAGGTCAATCCGTAGATTGGTTCAAGTCTACGGAACCCTAGTGACCCCCGAAGGGCGACCCCTAGGATAAGCCGTAGCTATACAAGGGAACAGATACTGGAGTGGTTTCCCGTTGCCTTCTCTAGGACGCCATTACGGAATGACGTCAGACCGAAGAGAAAGTGAAGAAGAGGCTGACAACATAGAAAAGGAAATTGAAACATCCATGCTCTCGACCGGGATTTGAACCCGGGTACCGGCACACTGGTCTCACGGCACACCGACGCGTGAGACCGCATGACCACGCGGGCACGGCCAATCACACGTAGACCTTTTGATGTAATTGAATAAATTCATTTACAAATGAATCATATCTGAGGTAATAATGGATTTTTTTGCAATAAGAGATTTACCTTTTCTTTATATTATAATTGGAATTTCCAGAGCCATAGAAACGAAGTCAATAGATTTGGAGTTTTGTTTGAGCTACGATGGCCTGAATCTTAAACCGGGAGCAACGATGCGAATTATTGATGACATAAACCGGATTTTCCTTAAGTGTTCCCTGAACGCCTTCGACGACAACCTTTAGCCATCAGCAAATCTAACTATGATCTTTAATCGATAGATCAAATGAGAAACTATATGCATTTTATTCTTGAATAGAATTGGATTTAAAAATTAAACACATTTATGATATTTTTTTGTTGTTGAAATTTCTCTACATAACAGCTTTCCTGTCATATAAATGGAAGGTTTTTCTACATTACAGCAAAACTATGCAGAAAAGCTTTTCTTTAATTATTGTCGCCACGATTGCTTACAAATTAAGTTTTTAGTCGAGAAACTTGCTTTTATGAGGAATGTAAATAATGATGATTGATTAAGGTTCATTGATTTAAGTCCGCCTCAGAAGCTTATACAGAGGTAACTCTTTATGTTTAATATACAATCTTTTTTTTTTATTTTTATTTCCCCGTAGTTAATTTGTACAAGATCATGGAGATTGCCCTCCATGATGGGCAAGGAATGTCGTTGGATGGTTATTCAGGAGGCACCGCTAGTGACATTCAGATTTTGCTGTTCTTTAAATAAAGAGAAACAAACATTGAAAAAGAAATAAACATCCAAGCCCCACTGGAATTTGAACGCAGGTTTAGACACATCAGCCTTGTGACAGTCCGTCGCCTTAAACCACAAGATTGTGTTTGAAAGGCTTGTAAATTGTTCGATTTCATTATAATTACTGCCAACTATCAGTAGTCAAGAGAAGAGAGAGAGAGAGACAGACAGAGAGGCATCTACACATTAGAGTTCCATATGGATGCACAGAAGCTTCAATACATATCTACCCTTAGATATTGCATGGTTATAAAAGAGATATATGAAGAAAATGTATCAAATATTTTTTTTAACTATGAAAATTTCTGTAAAATATAACAGATATCTGTTAATTTTCAAAAGCAAATTCGAAAATCGATTTTTTAAAAATCCATATATCTACCAAGAGCAAGAAAGTCTTTTGGGAAATTGAATGATTTGTTTCGTTTGCCATTAATTGTATAGTCATTCCTAAATACAATAAAATTAATGAGATTTGAATAAATCTTAGGTTGTTTACATGCCATTTCTTTTCTTTTTTTTTATCCTTTTCTATTTCCTTCCTTACTTTCGAGTTAACTTCTTTGATCATCTCGTTGTTGTTTTCATTTCTATGCTAAGTAACAAAAATAAAATAAAATAAATATTTGGCTCTCAGTACAACATTAACGTGCAAAACATTATCGAAATTCATGTAAAAAAAATTCCTTCCGAAAGGAATGACTGACTGTATGACGGTGATAAGGACCATTTAAAACAAAACGAAAGAATTTTATTTTAGTTTTTAAATCCTTTTTTCTCTTTGTTCTCTTTTGATTAAGAAAACTGAAGTGAAGAGAAAATATGTTTGCTACTAGATAAACATAAAAAAAAGTAATTTAACATTTTTTTATAAAAAGTTTTACATTTGCAAAATCAACACATGTTCAGTGGAGTTTCAAAAGCAATAAAAGAACTTGAAAAAGCACGATTCGACTCTAGAAAATAGAAGAATAAACTAATTGTATGCTCATTTACATTAAATTATACAGGATTAATATTATTACACAAATAATTTTTATAAAGCTCTTTCAATTTTTGTGAACTTGCATTAATTAATTGATAACAGTAATTACAAAATTTTTATTTCCTTTTTTTATTAAATCTTCATTGGTAGAATAATTACAAAAATGGGTAAGGAAAAATGTTTTACTTGTTTATAAAAGTTTTCCTCATAAGTTAACTCACCAAAAAAGAAAAAGAATCCTTTATTTATCAAATTAAGATGGAAATATTAATGTTAGTGAAAGCGATGATGACATTTCTAAGAGAAATGTAAATAACTAATTACATGCATCATTTCATTTATATTAGGAAACATCTTCAATATCTTCAATTAATGAAATTTACATTAGCGAACATTTAATATTTACATTTCTATCTTCAGCTTAAGTCAAGCTGAACAAACCTTTTGTTTGTTTACAAATTTAGGGAGAAAACTAGCAAACTTTCGAGAACTTCAACGATCACTAAAATTACTCATTTCCGGAAAACAATGAACGTGACTAGATTTGCTGAGCTCAGAACTTTCAATGCAGAGTTATGAGAAAGAGACTAATGGACTGATTAAGGATGAACAAACACAAGTGTTTTATACAATTCAAATTTTTGTTCTCCAGTTTTAAATAAGTATAACAATATCGGAAAAAATGGTTTCGTTAAATTTGTTTGAATTGTAGTCATTTTAGTAATTTGAAATGAATTCATTGTAAAATGCATAGGATTGACAAACAATTATTATATTCTTGTCATTTACTCTTTCTCTTCCAACACGTATTACAGATATTTTATGAATTACCAGCAACGATCAACAAACTTATGCTATTAAATTAATATCTAATTGAATATTTCGTTAAGTTATAGATAGCAGCTTAATCAGTTTCAATTTCACCTTTAATCAATATTCCTTATATTGATTATAATATAAATGTAATAATTTGTAGTAAAACGCCGAGCTTAGAATTAAACAATAAAGAGACAAGCCATAAGCAACGTCTATCAATATCTACACTAAAAAGAGAATAAAATTACACAATACAATTTTATTGTTTTAATTTTAATTTTATTATTATTTTATTATTTTACACTATAAAGCTAATTATCAATAACTCTTTTAATAATTTTATTTCCTGAATATCATTTCCATTCTTTCATCTATTCATTCATAAACTATTTAAATTAATTGAAAACTCAAAGGATTATTCGATGTTATTTTTTTTTACTACAAGATTTGTCACCTGCAAGTTCAATTTATGATTAAAGAACGTAGCTGAAAGAGTTTAAAAAATTTATTAATTTCTCGGCTTTATCGAACAATTAGGTATTGAGTTATCATGCTAACATATGTTACTTTAATGTCTTCCCAGGTCCAATTTGTATCACAATCAATACGTTGTCAAATATAGTAAAGACCTGACTCAATCACTGATTGATCGATCAACGCCCACCCCAAACCGAAAGCTGCAATTTGACACAGAGGTTCCCTTTATGATGTAAACACGGAATAAGGCCGGATTTGTCGAAATTCCCACGGGTTCGGGAATAATTGTCGCTTTAAAGGTTTCTTATTTCCGTAATTTGTTCCGTAACTATAATTAGTAAAGACTTCAAATTTGGCATGTAAGTAGATAATTACAGTCACTAAAACCCTTTTTCAGGATTTTTGGAAATTCCCCCGGGATAGGATAAAAAGCGTTGCTTTAAGTTATAAAGCTGAAAGTTTGCTTCCATTACTATTGTTAGGTTTTAGGATTTGTTATCTTG
Source organism: Thereuonema tuberculata (assembly GCA_023159025.1). Classification (NCBI taxonomy): domain Eukaryota; kingdom Metazoa; phylum Arthropoda; class Chilopoda; order Scutigeromorpha; family Scutigeridae; genus Thereuonema; species Thereuonema tuberculata. Next base: position 180,293,271 of record JAFIDM010009631.1, read on the forward strand.
ACACTGAGAACTACACAAATATTGTTATGCAACAATTGAAGCTAAAATATTGTTCTGCACAATAGCGCTACATATGCAACCGGCGGCGACAATGGGAACTATACAAATAGTGTTGTGCAACAATTGGAACTAAAATATTGTTGTGCATAAAATCTATATCTAGCCCGGGGTTTTCGGGTTAGATATAGATTTTTAATGAGATCCGACCTTTACGAACTAGGAAAGGTTTGAAGTGATAGGGTTATGACGTTACAAAATTCGAAGTAGGGGTGTACACTGGGAGGACGGTGAGTGGATGGGCAAACATGGTTCAAAGATACTTCTACGAGGTTTTCAGGATAGATATAGATTTGTAATGAGAGCCGACCTTTTGAGTTGTTGTTTTTTGTTTTGTTTGTACCAACCGTGAAAGTTCCAAGTGATCTCGCATTTGGAATTTCTTTATCATCCACATTAGGACATTTGTTTTTTGTAACCCGAGCGAAGAACGGGTCGTTTTGCTGGTCTGTAAATAAGATTCAAGATTCATTTTTGGAGTTACTGTCATTGTAGAACTTGAAGAGAAACACACAAAGATAGTTTAATTCTTAATGATTACGTGTTTGTACAATGTATTCAATATTCATTCTGATTATTTTAATTGATAGCGTTAATTTTCAATGATGAATATTTTTGAGATTTTGATTTTGATCACCGATGGATGGAGATTAATAAATGAAACTAAAGAAAATAAAATTTTTTATATTAATAAAGAAGGCTTCTCCCTTAAGTTTTAAATTTACAATATAGCTACTATGTACATTTTGTGCGATTGATAATACACAGTGTACCAATCAAAAACTTAAAGATTTGTCAATTACTTTATTTTATTTCAATACAAATAATTATTGAAACGAATATTAATTCATTGTTTTGTATTCATAGTATTCTGAAATTGTAAATGAAAAAAAAATACATTTTTCATTTCAGGCAAAAAAAAATTGTTTTCGTTTTCATTATGTTTAATATTGTAACGAAAGAATTAGTCCTGATTTAAATAAATAATTTACATAATATATATATATATATACATATGATATATTAATTTTTGATTTTGATCACCGATGGAAGGAGATTAATAAATGAAACTACTAATAAAAATTGCTATATTAATATAGAAGTCTTCTCCCTTACGTTTTAAATTTACGATACAGCTATTATGTGCATTTTGTGCCATATTTTTTATTATTATTATTATGCAAAAGTTTCAAACCTTGGGTTTCTCCAGCAAAGACAACATGGCGGGTCAAGACCCAAAGCATAGGTTGCTAAGTGTAAAGAAGTGTGCAAGGAGTGTTAGGGATGTGTGGTTGTATCCATAAATTTTCTAACTACGCGTGTTGTGTTGAGTACCATAGCATTCTGGAGTTGTGCATAAGTGATTTTGTGAAGTCCTAATGTGCTGAGACGGTGGTGCAATGTGTGAGGCACCAGACCAGTGGAGAAGTGGATGATAGGTACAATACGTACTCGCTCCTGCCTCCACTGCTTCTGGAGATCGTGTGCTAGATCGATGTATTTACTGATCTTGTGTGAGTGAGTTTTCTGCATGTTCTAGCTGATAGGCACTGCAATATCAATTATCACCGTAAATAACAATATCACCGTCTGTTTGTTGACCTTATCAACAAGTGTGATGTCAGGTTTGTTGTGATGTATGGTTTTGTCTGTGCGAATTGGGCGGTCCCAGTACAGCTTATGTGAGGGTGACTGTAATACGCTTTGTGGTGTATACTTGTAGTATGGAACCGTGTTGTGCTAGCAGTTAATGAACGATCAACGGTACCTGATTGTGTCGGTGGAAGTAGTCTGTTTGAGAGAAAAGGGTACAGCCTCTTTTTATGTGATCGATCGTCTCATGCGTAGTGTGGCATTTCCCGCATGTGTCGTGATGCATGTTTGCGTCGTGTAGAATGTATTTGTGGGGATAACTTGGTCCTGTATCGCGATCATGAACCTTTGGTCTCCCCAGACAGCTCACCACTCGTCAGCCATCTGTTCGACGCTTCCATGTCGACATGAGGCTGGCCGAGATCGTGGTGATGTCTACCATTACGAGCCCATGATTCAAGCAGCTGCTGAGTGTTGGTGTCGGGGATGGTGAATGTTGGATAAGGGTTTTTGAGGTCCAGGGGGGTGAGGTGTGTGTCAGCCTTGACAGTAGCTA
>JAFIDM010009631.1:180295486-180314828 GCA_023159025.1 Thereuonema tuberculata
TTTGAGGTCCAGGGGGGTGAGGTGTGTGTCAGCCTTGACAGTAGCTAAGTGGAGTGAGGAATGTTGTGCTCTTTGGTGAAGTGTTCCCTGTGTGTGTACTTGTTTTTCGTGTAGTGTGATGAGGTCTATGAGTCCTCGTCCTCCATCCTTGCGGGAAAGAGTCATCCTTTCCGTAGCGGACTTAGGGTGGTGCATGTTGTGTTTGGTGAATGAAGTGCATGTTGTGCGTTGTATTTGTACATGGAATTATGACGAAGGAATATGTTATTCTGAAGGCAAAAGTGTTGCTGGCTTTAATTTTATTTCTTGCGTTGAGTTGCGTTTTCAGAATGTTGTGAACGCGAGCACGGTATATGTGCTTGTGTGCGTTTTTGAAGTTTGTGAAAACCCTCCAAATTCGAAGTCTTCACGCGTATTACATGTAGCGTGCGGCATTTGTCGATTCCAAATTCTATTCCAATGTTTTACGTCAACTGTGGGGTGACTTGTATTAAATTAGTTAGTTGTGCGTTGTTTGTGACGTAGAGTTTAATATCATCCATGTAGTGTGTGTGTGTGTGTGTGTGTGTGTGTTTTGTATGGTGTCTGAGTGCCTGAGGTAATCCTATAACCGTGTTTTGTGTTGTCTAGCACATGGCTCAATGGATTCAATGAGAATCAGAACCAAACAGGACTCAAGGAGTCTCCCTGGAAAATACCTCTCCTTAAGGGAATGGGCACTGTAGTGACGGAGGTGTTGGAGATGCGTAGTATAATGTTGTGTTCCAACTCTTCATCGTGGCATGCAAGAATGCCGTGATATTGAGGTGTATTTTGTAGAGATGAAGAGTAGGTAGGAGCCAGGAATGAGGGACCAATCAAATGCCTTCTTGTAGTTGCTCTACGCAATGTGTAAGTTCCTATTCTTCGCGCGCGCCTCCCGCAGGAATAAAAATGCATCTGCTGTTCGGAAAAAATGTTATGTTTCGATGTTTGTGCAGATTTCGTTTGCAAGGCAGGAGGTGAGGAGTTTGTAAAGTGTGGGGAGGCAAGTGATTGGACGGTAGTTTGCAGGGTGCGCTGTTTCAGTGTTCTTGCTCTGTAGATATGTTACACCCTGTGTGAGGAAAAGAGGCATGTGTTCTGGGTGTTGGATTATGTCAGTGAGTGTAAGATCGAGCTTCCCATTCAGGGACGTGAACCTCTTGATCCAGAAGTTCTAGATGCCGTCTGCACCAGGTGTCTTCCAGTTGTGTGCATGTTTTAGTGCTGTCAGTATGCTGCGAGAGTAATATCATGGAAGGACATGTAGGGTAAGTGTTCAATGAGTTGTTGTTTCTCTGTGATCCATGGTGCTTTGTCATTGTGGGGGATGGGATTTGACCACAGAGACGACCAGTATTCATGTAATGCCTCGCTGGTGGGAGTGTTTGTGTCGGGTGTAGTAGAGGGCGATGTTAGGGAAGTGTAGAATTTTTTTCATTGTATTGGAATGTGTTGTTCTGTTGTTTGCGCAGATTGCACTGTTTGTATCAATATCTTTGTAATCTTTTTGCAAGTGCACTCAGTTTTTGTTTTAGTGTGTCGAGATGTTCATGAACCGAGTTAAGATGGTTTGAGTGTAAAGACCGAGTGTTTATGTGCTTGAATATGTTCCTAACCTGAGAAATAAGTTTATTTGTTTCCTGCACAGTATTGTGTGAGCCTGGCTATGTCTCCTCTAAGGTCGCTGATGCGGCCCTAAAGGCGACGTCTTCAAGGGAAAATGTATTCTTGTGACCGTGCAGTGGGACGAATTTGTTGTTGTTTGATTCCAAGTGCCCGAATGGTTCCATGTGCCGCGCAGTACAGTGTTGTGTGTATGTCTTCTAATGTTAGGATAATGTCAAGTTGTTGTGGGATAGTGTGGGTGTGTCGAGATGGTATATTATTGTGGAGAGTTGTTTTGATGTTTGTACTTTAGGGAGTGGCGGCCTGAGTGTGGGATCTGTGCCTGTGTATTGTGCTAGTACAGTGTATAACTGATACATGTGCTGTTTGTAATATGTCATAAGTTGTATTGTTGAGGCATGTGTACTGAGGGGTAGAAATTGTTTCTGTAGTGGTAGTGTCTTCTAGTGGGGTATGGTGTGATGTCTTGTGGTTGGATTCAACAATTTCTTCCGTAATTTGTGCAAGTATGCATGGGGGAACTACTCTGGAACGTCGCAGGTAGCGGATCGGTAAGTCTAACGATGGATAATGTGTATTGAATGCATGGTGTAGTGGCTGTCTGTATCCTGTGAGATGAATCCCTAACTGTGTAACGGTGTAGAAGTCGCGCATAAGATCTTGTTTCATCTGCGATGATCATTGGATGCACTGGCGTGGTTTCCCAGTCTTGGTGGTCGCCTGCTCTGACATAGATGAAACACTTCCGACCGTTCGGGCTGGATGACGTTGTCCGGGCATTGTGGTAGCCATACTACAGAATGGGGTGACACTTTCTCCACCACCCATCTGCGGGAGACTGTAGCATATTTTTCGAACGGAGGCCTCTCCCTAATCCCCGAACGCAGGTGACTTTATCCTGCGCTACACCCGATGCAGCATGATCAATACCAGAACAAGATCTCACCATAGATGGTTAGACCCTTTAGTCTACCCTAAAGCTAGGGTAGTTCTAGCCCCCATCGCGAGGACATAGGGTCCGTAGGGGTTTATTATTATTATTATTATGTTTGTATGTTTCAAACCTTGGGTTTCCCCAGCAAAAACAATATGGCGGGTCAAGGACCAAAGCACATACTGCCAAGTGTAAAGATGTGTGCAAGAATGATTAGGGATGTGTGCTTGTGTCCATAAATTTCCTAACTATGCGTGTAGTGTTGAGTACCACAGCCTTCTGCAGTTGTGCATAAGTGATTTTGTGAAGTCCTAGTGTGCTGAGACTGTGGTGCAATGTGTGAGGCACCAGACCAGTGGCAGACAGAACGATGGGTACAACACGTACTCGATCCTGCCTCCACTGCTTCTGGAGCTCGTGTGCTAGATCAGTGTATTTACTGATCTTGTCTGCGTGAGTTTTCTGCATGTTCTTGCTGATAGGCACTGCAATATCAATTAGATAGGTCTGTTTGTTGACCTTATCAACAAGTGTGATGTCTGGTCTGTTGTGATGTATGGTTTTGTCTGTGTGAATGGAGCGGTCCCAGTATAGTTTATATGAGGGTGACTCTAATACGCTTTGTGGTATGTACTTGTAGTACGGGACCGTGCTCTTAATAAGTGAATGTTTTTGTGCTAGTTGTTGATGAACGATCGACGCTACCTGATTGTGTCGGTGGAGGTAGTCTGTTTGAGAGAGAAGGGGACAGCCTGATATTATGTGGTCGATCGTCTCATGCGTAGTGTGGCATTTCCTGCATTTGTCGTCATGTGTGTTTGCATCGTGTAGAATGTGTTTCTTGTAGTTGCGTGTGGAGATGACTTGGTCCTGTATTGCGATCATGAACCCTTCGGTCTCCCCAAACAGCTCACCACTCGTCAGCCATCTGTTCGACGCTTCCATGTCGACATGAGGCTGGCTGAGTTCGTGATGATGTCTGCCATGGAGTTCCTTACGAGCCCATGATTCACGCAGCTGCTGAGTGTGGGTGTCAGGGGTGGTGATTGTTGGAGAAGAGTTTTCGAGGTTCAGGGGTGTGAGGTGTGTGTCAGCCTTGACAATGGCTGAGTGAAGTGAGGAGTCTTCTGCTCTTTGGTGGAAATGTTCCCTAAGTGTATGTACTTGTTTTTCGTGTAGGGTGATGAGGTTGATGAGTCCTCGGCCTCCCTCCTTGCGGGGAAGAGTCATCCTTTCCGTAGCGGACTTGGGGTGGTGCATGTTGTGTTTCGTGAATGTAGTGCGTGTTGCGCGTTGTAGTGCTTCGAGTTCGGTGTTTGTCCATGGAATTATGCCGAACGAATATGTTAGTGTGGGAACGGCGAAAGTGTTGATAGCTTTAATTTTATTTCTGGCGTTGAGTTGTGTTTTGAGGATTTTGTGAACTCGAGCAAGGTATGTGTTCTTCAATGCATTTTTGATGTTTGCGTTGTCAATAAGGCGCGCTTGCTGGAAGCCCAGGTACTTGTACGTCTCTCCCTCTTCCATGGATTGGATGGCCAACCCATGGTCTAGTTCAAAACCCTCAAAATTCGAAGTCTTCCCACGTGTTATGTGTAACTTGCGGCACTTGTCGATTCCAAATTCCATCCCAATGTCTTTGGTGAACTGTGTGGTGGCTTGTAGTAAATTAGTAAGTTGTGCATTGTTTGTGGCATAGAGTTTAATGTCATCCATGTAGAGTAAGTGTGTGATTTTATATGGTGTCACAGTGCCTGTGGTAAGCCTATAACCGTGTTTTGTGTTATCTAGTATATGGCTCAGTGGATTCAAGGCGAGGCAGAACCAAAGAGGACTCAAGGAGTCTCCCTGGAAAATACCTCTCCTTATGGGAATGGGATCTGTAGTGATGGAGGTGTTAGAGGTGCGTAGGTGTAATGTTGTGTTCCAACTCTTCATCGTGGCAGCTAAGAATGCCGTGATCTTGGGGTGTATTTTGTAGATATGAAGAGTGTGTAGGAGCCAGGAATGAGGGACAGAATCAAATGCCTTCTTGTAATCGATGTAAGCGATATGTAAGCTCCTATTCTTCGCGCGTGCCTGGCGCAGGATTACAGAGTCAATAAGGAGTTGCTCCTTACAACCCTGGGAATTCCTGCGACAGCCCTTCTGCTGTTCGGAAAGAATGTTATATGTCTCGATGTGTGTGTAGATCTTGTCTGCGAGGCAGGAGGTGAGGAGTTTATAAAGTGTGGGGAGGCAAGTGATTGGGCGGTAGTTTGCAGGTTGCGCTGTTTCAGTGTTCTTGCTCTGTAGGTATGTGACACCCTGTGTGAGGAAACGAGGCATATGTTCTGGGTGTTGGATTATGTCAGTGAGTGTAAGCGCTAGTTTTCCATGCAGGGACGTGAACCTCTTGATCCAGAAGTTCTGGACTCCGTCTGCACCAGGAGCCTTCCAGTTGTGTGCATGTTTTAGTGCTGTCTGTATGTCTGCGAGAGTAATCTCATGGAAGGACATGCAGTGTAAGTGTTCAGTGAGTTGCTCTTCCTCTGTTATCCATGGTGCTTTATCATTGTGGGGGATAGGGTTTGACCACAGAGACGACCAGTATTCATATAAAGCCTCGCTGTTGGGAGTGTTTGTGTTAGTTGCAGTAGAGGAAGATGTAAGGGATCTGTAGAATTTTTTCTCATTGTATTGGAAAGTGTTGTTCTGTTGTTTGCGCAGAGTGCACTGTTTGTATCTTTGTAATCTTTTTGCAAGTGCACTGAGTTTTTGTTTTAGTGTGTCGAGATGTTCCTGAACCTGGCTATGATGATTTGAATGTGAAGGGCGAGTATTTATGTGCTTGAATATCTTTCTAACCTGGGACATAAGTTTCTTTGTTTTGTTTCCTGCACAGTATTGTGTGAGCCTGGCTATGTCTCCTCTAAGTTCGCTGATGCGGCCCTCAAGGCGACGTCTCCAAGGGGGGATGTATTCTTGTGTCCGTGCAGTGGGAGGTATGTTGTGTTGTTTGATTCCAAGTGCCCGAATGGTTCCCTGTGCGGCACAGTAGAGTGTTGTATGTATGTCTTCTAATGTTTGAATGTTGTCAAGGTGTTGTGGGATAGTGTGTGTGTTGAGATGGTATATGACTGTGGCGAGTTGTTTTGATGTGTGTACTTTGGGGAGTGGCGGCCTGAGTGTGGGGTCTGTGCCTGTGTATTGTGCGAGTGCAGTGTAGAAATGATCATGAGCTGCACGTAATATTTCATTAGTTGTATTATTGGGGCATGTGTACTGAGGGGTAGAGGTTGTTTCTGTGTTTTCCATGATGGTGTCTTCTGGTGGGGTGTGGTTTGGTGTCCTGTGGTTGGATTCAGCGACTTCTTCTTTAATTTGTGCAAGTATGCATGGGAGAATAAGATTGTTTGCTACAATTGAACGTCGCTGATCCGCTACCCGCTGTTCGCTAAGCCCTAACGATGGATAGCGTGTGGTGAAAGCTTGGTGTAGTGCCTGTCTGTATCCTGTTAGTTGAGTACCTAACTTTGTAACAGTGAAGAAGTCGCGCATAAGATCCTGGTTCATCTGTGGTGACCATCGGATGCGCTGGCGTGGTTTCCCAGTCTTGGTGGTCGCCTGCTCTGACACAGACGAAACACTTCCGACTGTTCGGGCTGGATGGTGTTGCCCGGGCATTGTGGTAGCCATACTACAGGATGGGGTGCCACTTTCTCCACCACCACCTGCGGGAGACTGTAGTATATTTTTCGAACAGAGGCCTCTGCCTAACCCCCGAACGCGGGTGACTTTATCCTGCGCCACACCCGATGCAGCATGATCTGTATTAGAACGTGTTCTCATCATAAATGGTGCCTACCCTAAAGCTAGGCCTACCCTAAAGCTAGTGTAGTTCCTGCCCCCACCGCGAGGAGGTAGGGTCCATGGGGGCTTATTATTATTATTATTATTATTATTATTATCATTATTATTATTACAAATAAATAAATAACGGATGTATCTATTTTACGCTTATTTACAAATACGTTAGAACTCTGTTGGGAAAGGGGTAAATAATTATTTTAAATTATATCAATAATATTGATATTATGTAAATTATTATAAATTATAATCTTTATAAATAAGTATATCAGTTAATTAATAATTAATATTAATGTTATTATTGCAATAACATTAATTCAATGTTGTCGATTCGGAACTAATTTACTGAAATTGTCTTTTTTATCTTTTTTTTTCTATCTTTTTCCATCGAAGAGCTCCACTTTTCCAAATTTTCTAAAACGGGAGAAAAATACGAAAAACACGAAAGTTGATAAAACGCACGGAAGTTAAAGTCTTTGAAATGCCGCCACTAAATAGAACCGAACTATTATCTTTTAACGAAAAACGAAATTTATTTTTTCATTTTCGTTACATTTTCTATTAGAAAAAAAAAATATTTTTTTAATTTTTGTGACATTATTTAAAAATCATTCCGTTACGTTACGCATAAAGCTTTTCACTGATTTTAAAAGATGAACAAAGTTCTAGTGAACTGAAACTTCGTAAGAGATTAATAAAATTAACGTGAAAAATTTGAGATTTGTTATTATTTCTAGTCGATGAAATGTATTTGACTTGTATTTCGAATACATATAAATTGATCTCAGTACATCAACAATCACCTAAGTGTGGGATATTTTTCAAGAGCTGCTTTTACAAATTTTACAAAGTTAGTATTCTATAGATGTCGTAATGCTTTCTATCGAATCATCAGTGATAAGAGAATGGGCTTTGGAATCAGCTGCCGTTTCCTATTGTTTATTGCCCGATTAGTGACCCCGTGCCATTTTCCCTTTGGATAAAGTGCAGTTGTAAATCGGTCATTCAATGCTACACCTCTGAAATGTCTGTCGGGTCGCTCAATTCTGACCCAATCTTTCCCAGATCACTTTGAAGTTGGATTTCTTCTCTCGCAAGTCCAGCGTTACGACGTTCGGTCACTTGGGTCGGCTGTGCGTCATAGTAGAAACAGATATCGTGTCTTTTCATCATTACCAGTTGCCAGGCTTAGAAAAGCTAGGGGAACAAGAAACGATCGATTTAATGCTTTTTTACAGCATAGCATCAAGTACTCAACATTCCCATTGTATCCGTTATTATTTGTAGTATCATTTGTATATCTTTGCACATGCATTGAAATCCAATGCAAGAGCTAATATCCTCTGTAATATGAATGACACCCAATCAGTTGCCTTTTTCTCTCTTAATATATGTTTACCGTTCAATAACACTCAAAAACGATAAAATTAAAACAAAAAAACTCAGCACCTGAATCTTTAAGCAGATATTGAAAACTGAAATCAGAAAATAATCAAAGTATTTGGAATAGAAGTAGGAATCAAATATATTTTTTTAAATGCGAATTTTAAGAGAATTTTATTGAAAATAGCAAAAAAGAAGGCACAATGCAAATAACAAGAGAGGAAAGGATTCGCACCCTGAGTTCGCCACCGCGAAGAGACTGGGACGGGCCGTTTCGTCCTCTTTAGGACTCATCAGCCAGCCAAACTTCCTCGGTGACGGACTCAGAAAGGTGCGTTGGGGCCGTAATGCCAGTTCTCGCTCCCGAGTGTGGGATCTCCCCCCTTAGGAATCCTAACAATTAATTAGTATCAATCAAGGATACAATTATTCCTTGGCCTTGCCATGGCTAGGCACGAGAGGAATTTAATAAAGGCATTTAAAATAGAAATATGCCATAAATTCATGCCATAAAAGAATTTTATTGTAAAACTTCTTTATTACTACAGTGCAACTTGGATAATTTGAACGTCTTTAATTCGAAATCTTGGTTAATTCGAAGATTTCTCTTAGTCCCTTGAATTTCTTAATAAATCAATGGTAAAAAATCGTGGATAATTCGAAGTTCAACTTCCTTAATTCGAATTTTTTTATAAAAAGTTTCGAACCATAACGACTTTTCGGCGATTCATCTTTAAGAAATTCGACACGTAACAACTGAAATCCCCTTCCCGCCACCGTTCGACACGTCACGACATTCGACACGTGACGCTTCAGACGCCATTCGAGCTTCCTGCTGTCAGTGTAACCATGTCTTTTAGTAAACCACGCGTGTACAAGAATTTAACGTTCGCTGAAAGGTCGCCGTCATTCGCGAAGTGGAAAAGGGTGTGAAGAAGAAATGCCAAATCGCCAACGACTACGGGATAGCGCCAAATTTCGTATGTACATTGAAGGACAAACCAACGTAAGTGAAGCTGTTTTCCGTTCACTAAACATGCTTGATGATTTTGCTAACCTTAGGCGACTGAATTCTACAAAACAATCAGACATTGCACAATTTTTTGAAAAACTATAATTTTCTGTATTGAATATAATATGTACTGTAGCTTACGTAATATAAATCTTATTTTGTTTACATACATGTAGTGTTTAAGTCTTTCATACCATGATCTTTCTGAATAAATATTTACTTATTGACAGAATAATCTTTTCAAGCATTCAGTGGACCTGAAATTAAAGTTAAAAGATGTAACTTGTTTAATTCGAAGTTTTGGATAATTCGAAGTTTGGTAGTGGTCCCTTCAGCTTCGAATTATCCAAGTTGCACTGTATCTGCAAACATTATTTCTTATTTGTCCTGTCTCAGCAACAAACTAATCAATATATGAAAAGGTCAGTGAAGGACAGAATGGCCATTCAAAAAAATCGAGTTCATTGCAGAATAATTAAGTGCTTCATATCTTAGCTTTAATTAATAATAAATATTTATATTCATTTATCTGACAATTAACTTTAATGGTTTCGTTTTTTGTTTGAAGATAGTTCACTTAGAAAATGGTTTGAAGATAATTCTTACTCGACTTCGCATTTCAAAAAATTTATGTTAATTATTTGCGCCATATAAAGACAAGAATGAAGCATTTTTCTTCCTATTTTGCATTTTTTTTGGCAACAAATTTGAAATAAAAAATTACTTAAAATACATATTACTGTAAGTAAATTGTGCAAATTCTTTTCAAATTTTAACTATATAATTTTATCTCTAAGTTACATTTTTACTTTACTTCCGTGATTATAGAAAAGTTTCCACGAAGTCTTTCCAGAGATGTAGGATCGATTGCTATATAGGAATTCGTCCTTAACTTAGAAGAGTCTCGGATCGATCCCCGGAGGGGCTTAGGATTCCTTTCAAGTCCTAGTCTTATTCAGTCACTGGAAATGGCAGCCTGAAGTCTTAAGAACATATGGAGAATATTTTCGACCACTGCATTTCTAATCAACTATTGCCTGAGGATTGCTTAGAAACTTAGTTATTTCTTTGGAAACATTCTAAAACTATTCCAACCCCTCTTTGTCCTATTGATTTTTTAATTTTTACTTCCAGAATTTTAGCTCTATCACTAATATCTTCCTTCTATTATGGTATAAATGTATAGCCTTTCTTTCTTTTCCTTTGTTTGATCTTCGTTCCTCTTTTCTTTCTTGGATGATGAAATTGGAATTAAACAATAGCAAAAAAGTTAGTTCCATGTAAGCAGTAAAGAGAAGAATAAAAACATTTAGTAAGAATAATTTTATTGAACAAATAATCATTTCTTAAATAAAGCTGGAAATGAATTATTTATTTTACTTTTTTAGTGAATTTTTTATTCTTCCTTCAATGGTTGAGTATGTAACAAATCAAATGGGATCTTCTTTGTAATCACCAGTTACACTTATCTCAAAGTTTCAGTTTTCTAGGATGTGTAGGTTATGAGCTATCGCGATCACAGAAGGAAGGACGGGCAGACATGTGTATTTCAACATTAAGTTGAATTTAAAACTTTTTTGGTTCTAAATTGATACGTATTAAGAGATGTAACAAAAGTCCCACCAAACTGATAACATAAAAATTTATCAGTACCATACGGATATAATTAACTGTGTTAAGTGAAAAGGGAAACATGATTTATAAGGAGTGAAAATTTATACCAAAAACATTTCAAGATTTTGACGTTATCGTTTAGTTTCATGTGTGCTCTTCAATGTGATTACTATTCGTAAAAAAGAAAAGAAAAAAATGTCAACCACTGCGTTGAAAGAATTGAATGTTTCAAAACATTTCTTGATCAATTTTTATATTTTGCAGAAATGTAATTATGTTGATTTTCTATCATTTCGTTTACTTTTGTAAATACAGTAGAGCATCGATTATCCGATAATCAATCAACCGAAATATCGGTTAATCGAAGACGTTTCAGTAGACCAAAAATTTAAAAAATTAATTTGCGAATTAAAATTAAAAATGTAATTTCTTTCCGAGTGATAGGTCTGATGATGGGACATAGTTCCCGAAACGCGTAACGACAAAAACAACGCAACGAAGTCAGAGGATGGATTTAAAATACGGTAATTTATTATCTAAAACGTGACTTGGACCGTAATTAGCAATGTTTAAAATACAATATAAGGTTTTGTGTTTAATATGTATCATTGTTTCTGTGTTTCATATTGCTCCTATGACACTTGTACAATTTATTCGTAAATGATCGGCTATCCGAAATATCAGTTACCCGAACCCCCCCCCCCCCCCCGTGCAGCATTGCTTCGGATAATTGATGCTCTACTGTATGTTAATCGTATGAACTTTTTTTTTCAAAGGGGGTGGAGTGAAACCGCTTACGGAGACTACTTCTCGACAATGAATTGCATTCTGTTTTTATTGGTCATATTAAATCTAGCATACAGCCCACCCCAAAATGGGAGGAGTTTACATTAACTGCTAATTTTTTTTCAATGGCTTCTTTTTTTTTCAGGTTATCAAAATGTTGATATTAGTGGTTGCACTCTTTGCCTTCTGTTGGATGCCTTTGCAAATGTACCAAGTATTGAAAGAAATCTATCCTGAAATCAATATGTAAGCTTTAATCTGTTACCTTCATTGATGTATTAGTGATTAATTAATAATAATTATTTCAGCTATTTTAATTTTTATTTTTGTGTGTTTCAAATTTAGACAAATATTTCAAAAGTATTTACAAATTATTTTAACATCATTGCTAATTTTTTTTCCAAATTTAATTACCTTTCTTTTTCAGAATAATACTTACAAACCTTCAATAATAACAACCCTTTATTTCTTGTTCATAAACGTTATAGATGTAAACGAATCTATTTTATTTTCTTTACTATTACGAGATTTCAGTTTTAATTCAATGCAGTTATTACAGGAAGATTCAAAATACATTGATTTCAAGAGAGTCAGAAATTCTGTAGATGAGTGCAATGGACTGCGATACAAAACTTTTTGCAAGATGCTTTAAGACGGGACATAGCTTTTTTTTAATCATCGTTTTGTGTATTTTTTTTTCGGTACCTGCAAATGCAGACTCACAGCACGCACAAATATATTACACCTCAAAAATATGTGCTTTTGAATTTCTCCTCGATTCCTGGATTCAGTCACCGTCTATTGCATTCTTATTTTGCGCCTTTGGAAAATTGTGGAATTCATAATACAGTAGCACCTCGATTATCCGACACTGTTTTCACCGGACCCTCGTTTAACCGACTCGGTTTCCTTAATTTTTTTTTCCCCTCCATCCCCCTCCATCAATTTCTTCCCCTCCATCCCCCTTGTGCTGTCTCTTATGCGGAATTTTCGAGTTACCGACGGAGGTCCGGTCCTGACAACTGCGGTTAATCGAGGTTCTACTGTACTAGAAGATTTCGTTTTTCTATGACACAAACAGTTTAAAAAAAAATCGAAACATTCAAATGAAAAAAAAACATCAAATGTTTATTTTCCAGAGATTTCGAATTTAATTTAGCCTGTCCTTTCAATAAATAATTTAGAATCAAGATGTTTTCATATAAGCCCTCACATTTACTTAACTGCCTTGAAATCGAATTATTCAGTTGTTTGTGGTCTTTCTACTGAAAAAGTAGAGAAATGTGAAGCTTTACTGTTCAAACTAGAAAACAATTGCAATTTTATCAAAAATGGTTTATGGTTATGATACGATAATCTTACATAGTTTACCTCGAGCCTTTTCTTTTCTTTCGGTCTGAAATCGTTGCATGAATTGATAATCTAGATATAGCATGAATTATATCATTTAGAACATTAGAAGAGTGTTGTGATATTAACAACTACATCACAAATCTATAAAATCTACGAGTTTCTAAACAATCAATCAAAGTAAATAAACTCCAATAAATAAAGACTTCAAGTATAAATACGAAAAATAATAAAAATAATCTTTCTGCTAAAGTTATTTGAATAAATCCTACAAGAATATCTGACATGAGTCATGGCTATAAATATAATTTTTTTCATGATACCTAAGATTTGCTCCTGTTACAATAAGAAAAGGTAATAAGGATTATTGGTTAAACGACTAAAATAAACTTCACTATTAGCAATAATAAATCTACGTAAATTTCACTAAAAACAACAACAACAACAAATATGCATTATACAAAGACAAGGAATATCAAGAAGTTCAATTATAAGGAACTAGCAAGGAAAAGTATTGCTACTTTTTTATACTAATTCAAATCAAAGGAACTTCAATTCAATAAACTAAAATGATTTCTTTTTCACTTGAATAAGTAGTTAAATTTAGCCAGAATTAATCACCTCGTATTTGAATTCGTAGTATGGATTATATCTCTTTCACTGCACAAACAAATCGTAAATTAATATTGTTGTTCATAGAATTATATTATTGATAGTCATAAAATATTAGTTCTAAGGAAAAACTGAAAATTGGTGATGCTATATTTTGGAGTTGCGCATAGAGAAACTCGGCTTCAGTAAATATTTAAAGTAATACGTGTAATAGTCCAGATCTGTGATTTTGTGACTATAATTGTTTCTACCCAAATTACAAAATAAAAAGGCCAAAATTACAGAAGTACATGTTTTTATCTTTAGTTGATAACAAAGATCGTACTTTTAAACCTAGTATTCTCCGATAGAAAACGGAAGTCATTTTTTGTGTATTTTCTTTAAATTTAAGTAATACATGGAATGAACAACAATATATACTATATAATACAACGCATAAGTTCCAAATACAGGAACTCCGACCAGGACCGAAGCAATCCAATTTGGCTTTTGGTGGGAAGAAGTTTTGACTGCACATCTTTTCCTTTTTATTAATGTTAGGGCCACGTAATATATTCTTTTTCTTCAGACCTTTTTTTTTAGCCATTTCTATAACCCCCGGGGATATTAGTCTAATCTCCCACAGAGACCAGATGGGTTGGGAGATACATTTCATACCTACTGCCAGGTGTTTTGGAACAGATACTGAGGGATTTTCAAGGCGTTCCCGGGAAACCATTATGGAATGGCTTCAAACCGGGAGAGAAATATAGGAAAGGAAAGGAATAAATATTGATGTCGGCGCCGGGATTCGAATCCAGCCTCATCGTCTAGACCAGGGGTCTCCAAACTACGGCCCGCGAGGCAATTTCATCCGGCCCGTGGAGACCTTTTTGTCAATGAGATGATATAACTCCATCTAGTGGGGAGTTTTTAAATGGTTTGCTGCTTGTTTGCCAGTTGAAGTTGACTGTCGTTAGTTTAGTAAGAATTTATCGAATATTCTGAAGAGGAAACATTAAAAGCAACAATCTCTCTATTTGCACACTATATTCAGGAAAGTTTAACTTAAGAAATCATAACAATTTTTAAAAATTGTTTTGGGTCATTTGCAGCTATAATTGCGACGAAATTAGTTCGCATAATCAGGTTTTTTTGAACGATATTGTGTGCAAGATACTTCAGTTTCACTATTTATTCATGTTGATTTCACTTTATTTTAGTGGCCAGCGATGGCCAAGAAGAGGAAAAGAAAAATAGACGACGAGTGTCAGCAATTTCAAGAAGAATGGAGTTTGAATTACTTCTTCATAAAATCCGGCGAGAAAGCATTGTGTGTGATTTGTAACGAAACCGTGGATATGATGAAGGAATACAACCTGCGCCGTCATCATCAAAGCAAACATCAGAAGAATTATGCACAGTTGGAGGGTCCGTGCCGAAAAATTTTATAAATTACAAAATTCAAAAATGTTCAGAAATTTTCAAAAATGCAACTCACATCTCAGAGAACATTGTTCAGTAAATCCTCAAATGAAAATGAATCCTTAACTAAGGCCAGTTACGAAGTTGCCTACGTCCTGGCTAAAAGTGGCAAACCGTTTACAGATGGTGAAGTAGTGAAATGTTTGTTGAAGGTGGCTGAGGAACTTTGCCCAGAAAAGTCGAAACAACATCTAAAAAATGTAGCTTTGTGTGCAAATACCATTGCCCGCCGTGTTGCAGACATGGATGAAAACACTGTCACTCAAATAGCGAAAAATGCAAGCAAGTTTCGCCATTTTTCAATTGCAATGGATGAATCGTTGGACAGCTGTTCCACCTCTCAACTACTTGTGTTCGTTAGAGGTGCGGATGAAGATATGAACATAACACAATAGCAAGTATGGCACTGTTACCGGATAGGATATATTCAATGAGTTGAAAAAAAAACATTTGCTGATTATAACTTGGACTGGACTATCTCAGTTGCCTGTTGATGGAGGAAAGAACATGAGTGGCATAAAGAAAGGCTTGGTTGGACAAGTGAAGCAGATGTATAATGAGAAAAACATTCCACAACCAATATTCCTTCACTGTATTATTCACCAGCAAGCTTTGTGTGCTAAATATGTGGACATTAGCAATATACTGAATCCTGTGGTGAAGATGGTGAATTTAATAAGGTCACATGGGCTCAGCCATAGACAGTTCAGAAACATCAAAAGATACAGACACAGAATCGCAAGATTTACCATATTACACAGCACTAAGATAGCTTGTGAGAAAGTTCTGAGCAGAGTATTTAAGTTAAGAAAGGGAATAGGTGACTTCCTGGAAAGTAAAGGCAAGACACAGCCTTTACTGTCTGATGAAGAGTGGGTATAGAAATTGGCCTTTGCTGCAGACATAATTAGTCATTTAAATTTTCTGAATCTAAAACTACAAGGAGAGGAAAAATCTAGTTTCTGATCTATTCACCCACCTAAAGGCCTTCAGATCCAAACTTGTCTAGTTTTTGGAACAAGTACAGGCCAACAACTTGACGCACTTTCAGCAGTGCAAGGTCTTCATGGTTGAAGCAACAGCTGAGTTCCCCGCGTCATTTGCATGCGAAATCATCAAGGATCTGCAGCTGCAGTTTCATGAGCAGTTATCTGAATTGGATTCAAAGTCAGAAAAAGTGAGACTTCAAAATCCATTTGAAGCAGATGTGGTCAGTTGCCCAGATGAACTGTAGCTGAGGTCATTGAATTCCAAGCAAATGACTTCCTTAGGGACAAGTTCAAAGAAGGACTGGTGGGTTTTTACCAGTTTTTGCCCAAGGAAGACTTTCCTAATGTCAAAACGTTTGCATCAATGTATCTTTCAGAAATCTTTGGAAAAACTTACCTGTGTGAACAAGCATTTTCAAGAATGAAATACGTGAAGAACAATTTGAGAACAAATTTGTCCGATGATAAAGCCGGAAATGACTGTTATTTTGTCCTCCAGGAAACAATTTCACTATTCCCACTAATACAGGTGTTCATGTGTAGTTTATCATGTGTTATTAAATAATAACTGAATAAAATAATATTAAATAAATAATTAAAAACAACATCGATGTTTTGATTCTTTTTATTTGGACCTCGAGTTTGTAGTCGGGCCCCCGAACTGCTGTTGATAGTTAATGCGGCCCTCGGGCTGAAAAGTTTGGAGACCCCTGGTCTAGACCATAAGGCTATTTCGGAACGGCATATAATAAATATCAAAACAAATTAATGTATTTTTTTATATGACTTGCTTTCTTTATTAAACTAAAAATTGTCCATCGTTTGCACAGATAATATCTTGACTGCGCCTTCACTGATAGGAGCTTGGTGCGAGGACACCATTGGAACGATCCTTGTTGAGAGCTGCATTCGACTACAAAATAATTTCCTCAACTGCAAAGAATTCAAGATCAATTTAATAACTATATTTCAGCAATAAGATCGAAATAGTTTTGCTGCTATGCATTAGAATTCTTCAGTCGTCAGGAGATACTTTGGGTCAGAAATTTAATGTTGAAAGAATTATTTCTTTCAATTTAGGTTCCTTCATGAAATATGAATGACAGAATGACGAATTTGCAATTCATATGAAGATTTATACTGAATGAACCATTTGCTGTGTTAAACAACAAGAGGGAATAACAACAAGCAAGGATCGGGTCTCTCATTATTAAATGTAAACGCTTTTGTAATTTCCAATAAGAAATTAAGCAAAAGAGCTTTTTTGATTTTTAAAACTAAAATTTGCCCAAATTATAGTAATAACTTAGTGAAAAATTTTAGTCTTACAAAAAAGTGCGAGATACAGATTGATGTTGACATTTCAATTCCTGATTTTTTTCTTTTGAAATTTTCCCAGCAGTTACCCTTATTTAATTTAAATTTCTGGATGTGCTATACCTCATTATTAAAAAGTTTTTTCTTTTTTCTTTTTTTCAAATAAATCTTTCAGCAAAAAATAATCTATTTTGATTTTAAATCAAATTTTTTGTTAATCGTAAAATTTGAAATTCTTCTGTTTTATGGATGGCTACTGACAAATATTAAAGCATAAACAAATATCAATATATCATTTTTTTAGAAAATTATAGAAGATCCTGTTGAAAATGGCGCTTATTTGATGTGACGAGACTTTTATGAAACGTGATGGAGACATCATTGCAACATTTTTATTGTGATTTCCTGAAATAACTTTTCGAGTCTCCGGAGGTTCGCGAACCGTCAGATAGGAAACACTGGGCTACGGTGACAAAGAATCTTTGATGAAGTACATCCAATATCATTGTCATTGGCAAAGAGCTTCAAAATTCTCCAGAGATGACTTCGGTCAATTTTTTCCATCTCAAATAAATTTTGAGGAATGACGTCTCTGACAGCTATTCACGATTTTCAAGCACAATTTTGAAGCACAATATTGAAAAAGGCATTACAATATTAATCCAACTATGTGTTCTTAAATATTATTAATATTTATTTAATATTATTGAAAAATAAATTAATGAATGCGTTGTCCTATTCGCAACATCTTTCCTGTAAAATGTTTCTACTCCGAATTCGTATTAATTTGTAGTTAACAGTTGTAACTCTATCAATAAATCAGCCAGACTGTAATTTTATGGAAAGTAAATGAAAATTTAAAGAAATAACAATTAATGAATTCCATTTTTTTTATAGGAGATAGAATGTAAAATGGATGCTTTACAAATAAGTTCTTACTAGTAAACGAACGACAGGTAACATTGTTCTTTGGGCATGTTTCATTTTATAAAAACAAAAACGATACAGTAATAAGTAAGAAAGTTTTAAAGAGAGAGACTGATCATGGAGAAACTCTTCTCAAAGGCCTAAAATTCTGAAGAACGGGTTGGATTAAGAGAATTTTCTACCATAATCCTTCCCAAATTAGTCAATTTAATAGTCAATATTTAAAAAAAAATAATTTGCTCACAATTAGAAACAAAATTTAATTTGAGAGAGAATGGTATGCAAATATTCGTTTTGAAGCATCAGATGTTATAGGCAAATACTTTTGAAAATATTAAACTTATAAATATGTAGTTTTGTTTGGGGAAAATTTTTGCTGGTGTGAATTAGGTATAAAGTCTTTCGTTCATTGTCACTAAAACAATTATTCTTTGTTACTAATAAATAATCTTTTGATGTTCAAATATTACAGCAGAAAATCTACTGCTGTATTAACAGTCAATATATGTAAAAGTGATTAACCTAACGTTTCAACTTAAATGCAAGTTTCACAGGAAATCAATTTCGCTGTTTAATTTGAACAGTTGAAATTGTATTTCATTTATTCATCTTATAGTGAATTACGACTTCATTCAGTTTAAAATATCATGAAATTTACTTTCTTCTTAATAAAATTTCTAAATCATTAGTTAATTTTCAAAGTTTCATTTATACCTAATTATTTGCTTTAATTTTATCTAAAACATTAGTAAAACTTTTTATATATTTAAAATATGTTTATCAAAATTTTATTTAAAACAGTTTAATCATTTTTTACATTCTAGTGTCAGAATTAAGAATTTCGTGAAATTAATATATTTTTCGTCCATGAATGATCTATTTGCTATTTTCGTTATTTATTACCTTTAGTAAAGTATATTTTGTATTTGTATTATTTTATTAAAAAGATAACGATTAGAAATATTAGGTAACCTAAGTTTACTTCATCTTTAAGATTAGGAAAAAGATTAATTAATCCACTTCCAACATTAATAACTATCCAACCATCCAAACTGATTGAATAATCGATTATGAAAAAGAAATGCTTCTGAAGCAACGTTTAATGAAATTAATAAGCTCTCGTGGCTTTAGTTTAACCTCTTTGTCTCTTTTAATTAAAATCATAAAGAGAAGATTAGGAAAAGTGGACATCCAATGAGTGGAGTTGACAAGAGAAGAGATTAAGATCAAAAGACCCCTTCTTGGAATTTAATATAAATGATTATTTAATCTAATCAATAACCTTAATAGAAATAAATAAAAAAAAGAAATCATGGGTAGTGTATTTAGTGAATTCACTTACTGTTATGTTTGTTAAAGAATATTATACAGGGTGTTTCAAAAATACACGGCATAATTTCAGGTATGCATTTCCCACATGTAGACAATCAAAATAGTTCATTACAACATATGTCC
>JAFIDM010009631.1:180325015-180337037 GCA_023159025.1 Thereuonema tuberculata
AAACAATATTGTGTATGCATAATTTAAAAAGTATATCTCCTCTTCAGAATGTAAGAAAGTAAAACTATTTAAAGAAGAATGTCTTAGATGTTCAGCAGTAACTATGACATTCCACTTTAATGATTATTTATATCGTTGTTTTATCTGGAATAGAAATGCTTTCACTTACAAAAATACAAAGAAAGTTTACGGCAGAATAACGAAGAAAAACTTTTGAAATGAGTAGTGTTGTATTATTTTAAAGAAGAGTAAAGATTTCAGTACTAAGTAAAACAGCAGTTTTCATAAGAACCCCTAAGAAAAATTGCTCCTGAAATTTAGAACGGAAGTTATCCTAACTTCCGTTCTAAATCAAAATCGATTAGTTTTTTGTTGAAAGAATTTTGTTTGAGTGAAAATAAAAATCCGCTAAATTGCTATTTTAGATCCCTCATTTTTAATTTTTAAATCAAGAAATTAGTAACGAGTGATCGGGAAAAACTTTTGTCAAATTTGAGATCGCCATTTTTGAAATTTTCTCAAGTTTTAATCTTTTGCGATTGAAATTCTTGGTTGTCTGAATTTTTGTGCGTCATTTCATTGATCCCTTAATAATATTACTAAATTTCAGCTTTTTAAGTCTTCGGGAAGTAATGAAAGTATCTGAAGCACATTAAGTCTCTTTATTATCATATCATATTATAATTTAAATTATATTGATGATTTAGAATTAAGTGATTACAAATGAGGTACAGACGTCAATTAATTGTGCAAATGAATGAAATCACGTAGTTCAAAATGTTGTTTATAGATTGATAGGTCAAAAGAGCAAATTTCTGATGAGATCAATAAAGGCATAATGATCTCGTCAAGTTCAATAGGTGAGATGTATTGACAAATAACTTGATGAATCAATCAATATTGATAGTAGAATTAAAAATTCAGCATTGTGTATTGTGTATAATAAAATTCAGCATTGTGTATAAGTCAGTTAATCGTGGAACATAATTACAAGATTTCAAAGCTCTAAGTATAAATTCCAGTCTATTAGTTTCTAC
Source organism: Thereuonema tuberculata (assembly GCA_023159025.1). Classification (NCBI taxonomy): domain Eukaryota; kingdom Metazoa; phylum Arthropoda; class Chilopoda; order Scutigeromorpha; family Scutigeridae; genus Thereuonema; species Thereuonema tuberculata. The sequence goes on from JAFIDM010009631.1 coordinate 180,326,053, forward strand.
AATGTTTTTCAAATACAGTTAAATATTCGTAAGGAATATAATAAATAAGGTTTCTTATTTATGATATTACAGATTTGTTCATTCAAAATTAGATAAAACACCTTATAAGTTCATTCAAAACATTTACTCCAATGATTTCTTCGTGCTAATCAGTGCAGAGAATTTCCTGAAAGGATTAGTGAAGAGTTGGTGAACTTCCGAAGTGGAGATTGGTAAAAATAGAGTAAGGAAAGAAAAATCATTTCAGTCGGAAGCGTGTTTACTCGAGCAGATGCCGACATAAATTGACGCGATCAGTTTCTTCGTCTGTCAAAAGCTTTTATTTTTTAAGAGGGAGAATTTCTACAAAGAAATCACTGGATTTCTTCAAAGAAAACATACATATTTGGCATCAAGAAGTCTTTCTTAGAAGTCATTGACAGCGAGAATTTTTATAAAAATAATGTAGTTTACAGATAGAAAAATGGGGCTGTGACATTTAAAAGAAAAAAGTGAAAGAAAAAAGACAGAAAAAAAGCGATCAGAATTTAGTGCTGATCACATTCTCGTTCAGCCTTTATGCCGTAAGCTTTCAAGCAATTTTACATTTGCAGAAATATTTTTATTTCATTTAAATACAATTAAAGTGCCATGAACATTTTTTTTCAATTGCTATCCGAGTTGTTGTTTAAAAGCAGTGGAATTTAAAAGGGCGGAACAGCTCCTTACTTTTCACCCAATCACAATTTAATTTAGAATTGGTCGATAAAGTTTTGTGATCTTTGTTCACATCAAGGAAGTCGATCCAGAGGGAAACCGAGATGTTTCCTATGTATGACCAGACGACCAATGAATGTAATGGGCACTAAATGCATATGTGAAGGAGCTTAAAAAAAATAAATCGTAATCTCTGTGATGAAAGTAAAAACGAAATATTTTCATAAAATTTGTATTAACAAACTTTTTTCATTTTTCCAAAAGCTTGCTATTTATTTTAAACAGTATTTATCTTTCACATCTCTCAAATGAGTTTCAAAAATTTTAATGTAATCTGAATATAAAAAGATTCGGAATCATGGCCTAAATCAAAGACATGCTGAATTGAAAGATTTGAATAATTTAATTTGAAAAAAAAAAGTGTCGATATTATGTGTATATATCATGAAGGTATTTCCAGTATTAGATATGTCATTTATAAATATAATTTATCTTGTTTATGGGCGTATATCTATCGCTTCGCGGCAATTCCCATTTCTTCGAATCATCACGTCCTTCCACGTGATTCCTAATAATTTATTGTTTGATCACTAGTTTCGTGTAACTGATCTCTAACTCTAGAAAAACAGAATAACTAATGCAATTAATTTACATATCAAATCAATACAGTGAACAACCAGACCTCCTCTGCTTTTGATGAAACTTTTGGAAACCTTACTAATCTATATGAGAAATTAAATACAGATTTCAGCTAAACGATTTGTAGAAAGTAATTTTGAGGTTACGACCTTTCAGAAAGTAACTTTTACAGCGAAATTTAAATCTCCAAACGACTTAAAGGCTATACCTTGCCATTTGATCAGTGTTTACATGAAAAGTGTAATTGCATTATATTCAAAAATACACTATATATATATCCATTAAGTGTATTAAAACAGGTAAAGTATTTTAATGTTTTTGATTTTAGTACATTTATTATAAAATAAAAAATATAATTTTTATGGAGAAATTTTGTAATTTAAAAATTCATTTAAAAAAATGGCTTTAATTTCAAACTAACTTTCCTTTATTTTGTAAATAAATTTCATTATGAACAAATACTTCCGTCTGAGAATCTCGATATTGACTTCGGCTTTTAAATCAAGTTCTTAATAGATTGATTGAAGTATTCGGAAAGGATGTCAAAGTAATTTGCAATGGAAACTCTTACTGCGTGATCATGAATATGGAAGGAAAACAAAGTTGGAAGTGCCGCAGAACTTTTAAATGAGACGTACTCCAATATTTCTGAATCTTGATTTCAAATAATCTAATAAACACTTCAAGACATGGAGACGGCTTTGAAGCTTGAGAACCAAACAGAATTTGAACAGAAAAAAAACAAACAAAAAAACACGCACACTATGACATTTGATATCTATTGTTATGCAATTTTACGTAAACATTAAAATTAAAAATTATAATATTAAATAAAAATTAAAATAAATTTTTAAATCTGTTTTCATTAGAAATGCCCAAGTAACTGATTTCCTTTTTAATTAAACTTGAGTTTTATAATAAAAACGCTTAAATGTAGAATTTTATCAAATTTAGACGAATGACAATCGATTTGTTTTATGAAATCATTAAAACAGACGGACTTCACGATTCATCACAAGCGAAAGTAACGTCAATTCTTGAGAAACAAATATTCACTTAAAATCAGTTTTCAGAAGTTCTTTTTTTAAAAAAAAATCACACTGTTTTTCGAATTAAAATTGATAAAAAAACATCAATTTCAATGAGGACTCAGTTTATTTTCTTAAGAAATAGTGATAATAACTAAATCTGATAATATTTGGCTTTTAATTATTATTAGTGACTGATTTCTCAAAAGTTTTTTGATTCTCTGGATTCGAGATTTCTTGTTTTCTGGATTTTTTTTCTGGAGAATTCTAGAATTTATTTTGTCTTGCTGAGAATGCTTGAGAACGAATAAAGAAATAATTTTTAATCTCTTCCCCTTTACTCAAAATAAAGAAGAAGAAAAAGAAAAGTAATGGAAGATAAGAAAGCTAAATTACTTAAAAGCTTTCGAATATGAAGTACAATTTCTCATAAGCAAGTGAAGTATGTTTTCCATTTAAAATTAGATTCCTTAAAGTGAAATCAGAGGAAAAGTCTTTATTTTCTTCTTGTCCTTTTCAGGAAAAAAGTTAATACAAGCTTTGAAAATCATGCCAGAAAGAAGCGGCCGTCAATTATTAGAAAACTAAAGCAGCCCGCACACGATGCAGCTTTGGGCCGAGTTGCAAGTGCAACTTTTGGCCTAGAGCGTTTTTTTAGCTGCTTGAGCACAGTTGCAACCGGAGTTGCATGGAAAAAAAGCTGCAAAGGCGAGGATTGCAGCTCCGAAAGCTGCAAGGAAGCTGCATGGAATTACCCAATCACAGTGCAGCATTGGAATACGTCAGTCGTGACGTCATGCTCAAGGAAGAAACATGGCGTCGAAACATATTTCCTTCACTTGAGATGGGCGAATCGCGAATACAGAAAAAATATCAGATTATTTCGAGTTTCTTTCACACATAAATACAGTTTATATGTAAATGCAGTAATTTAATGCGGCAGAATGTATCAGAACGTTTGAAAAACCTAGATTTTTTGAATTTTTCACATCGGAAGCGGATTGTCGCTCATTCACCATTTCCGGAAACTGCCACGTGACGTCATTGTTTCAGTGAGCAATGGATTATTATTGGCTGTTGGTAGTTGTTATTCGTGAATCGCATTATTGCCATCAACTGCGATTACATACCGGCTACTAATTTTTTAAAACTATTTCTCAGATGTTTAACATAAATCACAAATATTTAGTTTTGGAACGATATCACAGCAGTATTCTTGACGTCATGTCCAGTGACGTCATTCAAATTCGTTGTGTGCTTCGTTTGTTGTCCGCACGGCGGCGCTAACAATGTTGCATCGTTTGCGCCCTGACTATCGTTTGCAACTTTTTCTGTGCAACTAATTTGCATCGAGTTGAACAGCAAAAGCTGAATCGTGTGCGGGCTGCCTAACAATTTAACTAAAAAACATAAAATCATGGGAAAAATTCGTAAAAAATGTAAACTAATGAAGAAGTAAAATTATATAAACAACAATTTATAATTATTGATTTCTCAAAAGTTTTTCGATATAATAATTATTATAATATATAGTCTAATAACTGTTGCCATATGAAATACTTGAATTTTTTATGGTAATCATTTGCAAAGAATATATTTTTACTACCATTGACTACTATTGAAATCTTACTTATTTTTGAATTTATGATAAATTTTATCTGAGTGTTAATGATAAATGAAAGCTTACAATATAAATAAGCATCAAAACCAAATTAAACATATCAATTTTTGGGGCTATTGTTGCATTTCAACAAGTACTGTTTTTTAAAAAAGCAGAGTATTGATTTCTTTGATAACCTGACTTTTCTATGGAGAGAAAAAAACTTTGGAGACCACGGAGATTATCGTAATCCTCCTCATATTCTTTGGATTTGTTAAAAAAAAAAAAAATAAGAGTCTTAAGAAGCCGAACTATTTTGTGGAAGTGGAAATCCCATTTTTTTTATTTTCATTTCATTATCCTCAAAGATACATCTAATGACTGCTTTACATGCTCTCGAAAACTTGCCTCAAACCGCCAAGTGCTAGAAAAACTCCCACTTGCTCGAGAAATCAGCCAGTTGCTCTAAATACAAGTTCTGAATCTATATTATTAAAATATTTTATTTCTCTGTCTGTCTGTGTGTCTGTCCGGCGCAACCTTCTGTGAGAATGAAAAATAGAAAGAATTTTTACAATGAAACATCCGCGACAGGAATCGAACCTGCAACCTTCTGATCCGAAGTCAGACATCTTATCCATTAGGCCATGGGAACTACAACTCTGTTCATATTGCTTTTTTGACTTATCTGTCAAAACTGAACTGATTTTGACTGAAAAGTAACAATCTATTTTACTAAAATCTTTTATTTCTCTGTCTGCTGTCTGTCTGTGTGTCTGTCCGGCGCAATTTTCTGTGAGAATGAAAAATAGAAAGAATTTTTACAATGAAACATCCGCGACAGGAATCGAACCTGCAAACTTTTTCTATTTCTATTTCTATTAGGTAGAATACTGAAAAATCACTATTTGTACCTCAAAAGTCACTGAAAAGTGTATCTATATTACTAAAATCTTTTATTTCTCTGTCTGTCTGGTGCAATTATTGTAATTTACAAAAATAGAAATAATTTCTACAAGTTATCTATTGGAATCCAACATGCAACCTTCTGCTCCGAAGTTAGACGTCTTAGGCATTAGACCACAAGGATTACATTCGAATCTCTATAAAAAATAAAAATATATCACAGATATATGATTCACTCGCTGATTCTAAAAGCAGTCGTGGATTGCGAGAATATAGACATCTAAAATTAAAATAAAAAAAAAAAAACTTTAAAAAAAATTTAGTTTTATTTTACTTGATGTAATTTATGTGTGTGTTTTTTTAACAAATAACAAATTGTTTTCCGTTACATACGCGAGGCTTCCGGAGCGAAGCGACGGGTTAGCCGACTAGTTCAGGTAAATATTAGAAGCATGTCTACACCAGCGCTTGGCGGCGAAAAATTAAAAACTACGACAGTGTTAACTTCAAGCTGAAAGCTGGATATTCTTGGCTCGTGGTTTCAATCCACGGCTTCATTCATCACATTCTCTTCCTCCGGGATCTTTTTTTCCTTTTCTTTATCTCTAAAGAAATTAATTGAGAATTAATAGCAAATTAAGCTGCAAAATAAATTTGTTTATCGCTTCGGCGTCCGGTATTTTTAATCGCGACCTAATCGAGAGCAAAACCAGACTTGTCGCTCGCACATGTAAAGCGTCGGCATTTTCCTGAAGCTGCAACTGGCAAATGGCAAGTTTTCGAGCGCGTGTTTGAGACAAGTTTTCAATAGCGTGTAAAGCAGCGATTATAGATGACTTTTATCTCAAAAACAAAATACAGAAATTGCTTAATGACCTTCTAATAAGCTATTTACTGATTTGGTGTAAGCTAAATAACAACAAATCATAAATTACAATGCTCGGTAATTATTTATTACTTCAATTCTGGCAGAAAATCTGGAGGACATTTCTTCGAATCTCGAGATTTTTTACAAGGAAAAAAAAATCTCTTCTCGGAATCTAAAAAGAAGCAAATTTCTCACGAATTCTTGTGATCAGAATTCTCAAAAACAATCTACAATAATTAGAAAGCAATCGTGATTTCTAACAGATTTTTGAAAAAAATTGTTATTTACTGTATAATCGAACAATCAGATGTCTTCAGATTTATGAAATTCAGTTTAATTTTTGTTATTCACTTTAGCGTGAAAGTTTAAAAAAATGACAAAATTTCTGACTAACATCCTATCACGGACATATCTAAGTAGATTTTAATTTGAAATTCCAACTAAGCAGATATTATTTGAAGTTATTAATTTATAAGGATTGGTGAGTGCAAAAGACACCGCATATTTTATTCATTTATTATTAATCTGTCTTTGTCTTTTTTTTAATCTTAGCAACACTTTGAGATATTTATTGATTTAATAATCTCCGCTCCTTAAAATTCTGTCATTTAAATTTGTATTTAAAAGGAACTGAAAATGGAAAATTTCATAAACTGTGGGCGCGTGACAAATGAAGTGGAGTTACATTTATAATGAATCAATTCTGAAGTTATTTTTATGAATAAAAAAGATTCAACTTTTTATAGTGGCCTAATTATAGAATAAATGACTCTTCATCTTGTAAGATCTGAATTATTTCACTCAATTTCCCGTTCTTTTTCGTTCGTCAAGATACTTTTTAATGGAAGTGTTTGTGGAGTGATTCATAATTCAAGTCATTAATGACTTCTGCTCTTACAAAGAAGACAATGCTGCTCTCTAAGGAAAAAAAAAACCAAAGAAATACAAAGAAAAAAAAAATTCTCTTTTTAAAACCTCAAGAGGCTTTCTTTAACGATGCTTATAAATTACCATGAACATTTCATACAAAAAAAAAGTGAAAAATACATTTCTCATTTTTTATAATTAATCATATATTCGTACATTGATTATTTACCAGAAAATTAAGTAGAAAAATAAAATATAGTTAAGTCTCATCATTTAATATAACTACTACTATATTTTGCTTGGGGTTATTTATTTATCTGATTATTTATTTATTTATTTATTTTATTTATTTATTTATTTATTTATTTTTCTTTTTTTGATTTTTAAACAAAGAAATTAAAATTTTTATATTTGAAAAAGTTTCATATTTTCAGCTATAGGAATGATTGGTTTTTATCTAATAGATGAGAGAAATATTAGATTTATAAATTCAGTGGCAGATCGTAGCACATTCGATTGAGGCCAAGAGGAGATCGATTCAATATGAAGCGGAGGTAGGTGGGTTTTCATCATTGTATTCTCCTCCGGGACGTGTCCTGTAGCTTTCTGAAGAAAAAGCACCAGGTTTCGTTTCCTTCGGTTAAAGGCTTCGGGATGACCATCGGGTCATCATTATTTGGGTCAGAATAACAAGCCAGGTTTTTTTTTACACAAATAGTATCCATCGACATGTATTTAAGAAAAAAAAATTGACTTGATATTCCAAGCCCTTCATAAGTTTACATATTTCCAAAATAGTTAGCAAACAGCAAAATGTCGACAAAGTCAAGGTTAGATGCGTAAGATAATTACAGATACGTAAGATAATTTTTATAATTAGCAGGATAAAAATATATTTCCTTTTAATGCCATACATATTTCCAACAGAATGATTGGAACTCACATTAAAGAATCTCTGGACAAATCACAATTAATTAAAATTCTCTTCTTCATCATCTCTCAAGCGAATACTGGATTTATCCATGACTTCTGGCTTAACAGGTAGCTGAAACCTGGAGTATACGTTACCTATCAGGAAGAGAGCAACAGATCAAAATTATTGTATTACTAGCCCTCTTAATTCATCGTATAAGATTTAGGTTAGAATAAAAAGGAATTTCAACTGCTGCTGGTTGGAAATGCATTAATAACGTGGATTCAGAAAAGGGTATCACGTGCGAATTTCTCTTTACTTGTGACTCCAGTCTATTCAAAAAGGTTTCGGTCTATTACAAGCTTTGGTTTTTATTAATTACAAGAAATTTTTTGATTAAAGTTATCAGATTCCTTGTTAGAATGCATTAACTTCTGGTGATAGATCTGCACTTATCACAGAGCAGATTCAAAGCATTTATGAAAATGTAGCAATTGGAATTCATACGACAGAGGAAGAAGATCAGCAGATATCTTCTATATTTTTCAATGTTTAGAGTAATGAAGCCTTGAATACTTTCTGCAACATTTTAACCCCTAAGCTCTTCGAAGTTTTACTGAGGCAATTACGTTGTTTTTTTACAGATTAACAACAATTATTGAAAGTGGAAATGAGATGAAAAAAAGAAAAAAAAAATCCAACTTGTAGTTAAAAAGTTGGAAATTTCTATTTCAAAATAAAAGTAATCGTATTGAGATCTAATCAGAAATAAAAGTCAATGATAAAAAAAATAGAAAAAGATCAATATCTTCAGCTTTTCTATCGAAATCTTTAATTACAACGCTGAGAAATTAAACTCGAGGTATTGTTTGAAAGGCAGTTGCCTTCCGTCTTTTTTTATACACTTGTAAATGTTGAAGCTTAAAAAAAACAAATCAGAAATATTCAAACTGCTTAAATGAAGCTACTTTAAAAATTGTCTTTAGTTCCACTCGAATGAAAAAAAAATGTAAGAACAGAACCTTAACATATAATACATAGCAATGAAGATTTGATTCATTCTGCGCACGAAATTGGAAAGAACTTATGGAAATCAGAGATCTAGCTTTGGAATATCTATTTCATGGACATGAATGCCTTGATGATGGTGATGATGATAAAAGAGTAAGATTTTGAATACACCTGAAACATACACGGTACTTTTGAAAAAAATGTAATCTAATGCTACAAAAGATCTGTTCGTACTGTATGTGTGAATCTGGGAATATTCTATTGTAAAATTACTCCATAATGCTGGCCGAACACGTAGCAATATTCGTCAATATTGCTGGGCAATCTATATTACTAAAATCTTTTATTTCTCTGTCTGTCTGTCTGTCCGGCGCAATTTTCTGTGCGAATGGAAAATAGAAATAATTTTTACAATGAAATTTCCGCGACGGGATTTGAACCTGAAACCTTCTGATCCGAAGTCGGATGTGTTACCCATTAGGCCATAGGGACTACAACTCTTTTCATATTGTTTTTTGACTGATATCTCCGCAATTGTTGTGTTGTTGTTGTGCCCCAATGTTAGTGCAACAATGGAAAACGGTTTTTCATTTTTTATTGTCACGAGGAAGTCGACAAATTCAAAATGAGCATTATTGAACTTCAAAATAATTCGTTAACTGCTTTCTTTGGAATCGAGTTTTGTTAGATTATCTTAAATTTTATTTTCTTCTTATTATTACTTTTAATAATTGAATTGTACCTTATTAATATATTTTTGTAAAAACAACTAAACTTATTGATTCACGTGTTTTTGAAATTTGTTTAAGCTTCCAACTATTTTGTTTTGTTGTACTTATTCCAATTTTATTATGCTTGAAAAAGAGATGGCTTGAAAAGAGTCTTCAAAACTTCAAAATGTTGCTTTAACCCCTTTCATTGGAATCGATTATTCTTGGATTATCTCATATAAACCATCGTTTTATCATCGATAATCAATTAGTATCGAAATGGACAACGAGAGAAAAGATCTCATCCTTTCTCTCGTTGTCCATTTCGATACTAATTGATTATCGATGATAAAACGATGGTTTATATGAGATAATCAATTAGTATCGAAATGGACAACGAGAGAAAGGATGAGATCTTTTCAAAGAACTGTTAATAATGTCGTAATCTCGGCCATTCTTGACTACAGGTAAAATTTGTCTGAAGTCTCCGCCAAAGAGGAAAATTTGTCTAGATTCACAAGTCATCAGAATTTGGTTATCTTCACTCGAAAGAATAGTCACAATCAATTCGTCGCCAGGAGTATCGTATATAAGCTATGATCTTCATTTAACATCTATATCAACCAACGTCCATGTAAATAAATTTCTTCTTCAAATATCTATAACGAACAATCTGTACACGGGAGATGGCCTAGTATTGATTGAAATTGATATTGACAGTTTATATCACGCGCGAACACACAGTTTTGTGTAATCGAGTATTGGCCTGATTATTGATGCTTTAACGGCGCATTACAAACTCACTGGGACAATATTCCCAGCGATTGTACGACATCGGTTTTATACAATTTATTTGCGAATAAAATGGGAGCTATCGAGTGTTCTTACGTGCATTTAAGCCTAACTTGTTATACGAGTATACAGAATCGCTGTAGTATTAAACGCCTTCCCGCTGTAGAAATCAATTAAGAGTCTTTCATTATCAATTGACAAAATGTTGTTGTTTGAATTATCTTTTTTGGGCCGACCCATTTTGATGATTTTATGCCTTCTCCGGAGGCAAAAAAACTGCTCGGAGTGACTTTCCTATCATGAAAGCGCCGCCTTCCTTCTACGTCACCATTGTCACGTGTTTTCATCCGTTCATGTGATTCGCTCACGCACCAGCAATACTTCTCGCCAACTGAAATTGCTCCTTTTTTTCCGGCAATACCAATATTCTTAAAATGGGCAATATTGGTCAATATTGTTCATTTTTATTGCTGGAAACGGTTGATATCCAAAAAAATGAGCAATATTGCCCAGCAATACTGACGAATATTGCTACGTGTTCGGCCAGCATAATGCAATTTGCTAGAATTTTTTATATTCTAAAGTTACTCCATAATAAAATTTGCTACAATTTTCTTTTGTAATTATTCCGTAATAAAATTTGCTAGAATTTTATATTGTAAAGTTTGAAGTGTAATAATTTATTAGATATCATTTATTTTGGCTGTAAATGATTTCACGACAGAGATTCTTTAATGTGAGTTCCAATCATTCTGTTGAAAATATGTATGGCATTAAAAGGAAATATATTTTTATCCTGCTAATTATAAAAATTATCTTACGTATCTGTAATTATCTTACGCATCTAACCTTGACTTTGTCGACATTTTGCTGTCTGCTAACTATTTTGCGTTTTTTCTAACTATTCTCTGACTTCTTTTTTATTTATTGAATTCACTATTTTATTCTGGATTGT
>JAFIDM010009631.1:180370020-180402954 GCA_023159025.1 Thereuonema tuberculata
GCGGTGGGGGGGGGGGGGGGGGGGGCCCGGGCCCCCTCGGCTCTCCCCCTTATATACGCCCCTGATTGTTGCTATTATAATATTATTGTTGTTGTTGTCTTTATTTCCTTGCATGCAATTAATGATTATTGTTCATATATCACTTGCTGTAGTTATTCGAAGCTCGTTCCAGACACCCAATGCTTCTTTAATTAAACTGATAATTAAGAGATTTTTCGAGATGGGCTATAATCAGGTAAAATGGCCACAGTAGGCCATATTACCAAAACGAGGAATGTATTGGACTCATAAAAGACGATAAATCTGTATTTATTTGCTACACATATACCCATGATTGATATTTTTTATATTATATAAGCTTCGATCATTTAATGATTTTTTTTTCTAACTCTGGATACACACATGATCTAAATTGTAACTTTGAAATAATTTTTGTTGTAGGCCCCTGGAAAGTTAATAATTATCTGTGTGAAATTTTAATGAAGTCAAGACACATTTACTTTCAACCCAAAATTATTAATCATTAAGCTGGCCGAACACATGACAATTTCCTTCAGTATTGACGGTTGATATTGAGTAAAATTGATATTGACAGTTGATATCACGCGCGAACACAGTTTTTTCTAATCGAGTATTGACCTGATTATTGATGCTTTACGGCGCTTCATCCTGCATATATTTCGGAATATCTTTTTTTGGCCGACCCATTTTGCTGATTACGCCTTCTTTCTCAAAAAAAATGCTCAGAGTGCGTTTCCTATCTTCAAAGAGGCGCCATGCTTGTACGTCACCATTATCACGTGATTTCATCCGTTCATGTGATTCGCTCGCGCACGATCAATACTTATTGACAAGTGAAGTTGATCCTTTTTTTTATCAACATCAATTTTCTTGAAATGGTCAGTATTGGTCAATATTGATCATTTTTATTGATGGAAACGGTTGATATCAATAAAATTGACCATCAATACTGAAGAAAATTGTCATGTGTTCGGCCAGCTTAACAAAAAAATATTTTCCTAAAATAAAGAGATATTTTTGAATTTGGCCACATTACCTTCACAAGGGCATATTATCTGCACAGTACAAGCTTTTTCAAAGATTGAAAAACAGAACCTTTGGGTTTTAAAAAAAATCTTGAAATTTTTTTTTACATACGCCTAAAGAACCAAAGTTCTTGTCTACACATCTTTTTTTTTTTTTAGTGAATACCATAATCATGAAAAAAAAAAATTCAATTAAGGTGGCCATATTATCTTTAGGTACCTTACTTCTTTTTTTTTCTTTCTCCTTATCGTTCCGTATTTTTAAAATCTGCATTTCCCTACTGTGTAATTACCTAATCTAGTTACAATATTTGTAATAATAGAAATAAATGAGTTTATTTCTATAAATTTATAATAAGAGATTATTGTATTTACAATTATTACAATATTTCACGTTTTAAGTTTTATTGGTTACTTGATTTACTTGTTCTTTTTTGCTTTTGCTTTTTTTCTGATAACCTTGAAAAAGAAAATTAAATATGACAATCTTGATGAAGCTTAGCTTTTAATCTAATTAATGTGTTTTAAGTAAAAACATCAATGCCAACCTTAATTAAGAAATTAAGACGAGTTGCTGCAAAGCAACAGCCACGTACTGGAATGTCCTTGTTGAACTCAGTCAAAAAAAGAATCAAAGTCTAATACGTGCTTCCATCAGGTCTTAATCGCCTAAATTTTCTCTTTCTCCTAATGACGGTTATTTTTTGCCCCATTAGCACCTAATAGCAACTTTAGGTAAGAACAGTTTTATCAGAAAGTAGAGAATAAATTTCAGTTCGAAATTCCCATGTCAGTATTTCAACAGCATAATTAAATTTTCAATATAATATTAAAGAACATCTATAATTAGGAAGATGGGAAACCCATGGGATTTATTTAAAAAAATACGAATGAAAGTAGGCTTTATTAACAGTAGTTTATTTCATTTTTTTTCCTCACCATCACTAAAAAAAGCCTAAAATCTTCTCGTTAATTTCTCTGTAGGTTTCCACGCCATCCAATGAGTGCTATTGAACAGAAGATGATTTTCAGTCCAAAATCGATAATGGAAACGTACTGAATTATCAAAGTAAAATAAAAATGAATTAATTAAAGTTTTATAGTAAGCAAATTTTTACGTCACAACGACCGATTTTAGAGAAAAAGGATTGTTTAGATTTAGGCAACGGATAACCAATGTTTTTTTATTTATTTTTTTATTTATTTACTTACTTACAATTTACGATTATTACTATTTATATTCAGTGATATTTTGCGAACTCCTGGCACCTTTAAAATAATAATATATGGTACCTTTCCTTCCAAATAAGTCTACAGAGATAAATAATGAAATATAACAATGCCAGAATTTTTTTTATTTTTTTCATTTTGCTTTTTACAGAAAACTACAAAGAAACAATGCTCAATTTATCTGATACTTTTACATCAAGTAAAGCTGTCAAGGAAAAGATTCTGAGAACATGTGCATTGATTGTCTAGAAGATAGATTTTGATATTTATAAAACCAATTAATAAGTTAAAACTGTTATTAGATCTTCCTTGAATAACAGGCGAATAGCTAATTAATGTTGAACCTGTAAGCGTGGCAGAGGTTGTCTCAGCTTTCTAAAGACTCTTTATTTAGGTTTTATTTATATTTTTTATTAATAATTAAGTTTTCGAAAATAAAAGTCCTTTTAAATTCAAACAATACATAAATTTCGTTTTATTTAAGTAAATTTTAAAATAACTTTACAAAATGTCATGATTTACTTCAAACATTTAAGCATCTAAACCTCTTTTAGCATGTTTAAGCATCTTAAACATCTATACCTTTAAGTAATTCCCCCAAAAAACTTTAACTCAAAATTTGAATATTATCTCTCGAGACCACAAAACAGCAGCTTAAAAAATGAAGTGTAGACGCAGGTAGTCAATAAGTAAACAGCAAGTTAATTAAAAACTGTTAATTATTCAGGAATTTTACCACAGGACAGTTCATGAGTAACGTCAAACATAAAACATAAAAACATCTGTGTATAGAGTTGTCATCTATTCTATATCAATGTATATTTTCATATACAATAACAATTCCTCAGAATTTTAATGGTAATATTTTAATGAAAGAGTTAATTCAAATTCATCTTCTGAATTTCTTCGGAAATCTAATGATATTCCAGTTATTCTAAACTGAACTGCAATCGCAGTAAACTGACATTCTCAAGTCCTTGTACGTACAATGGACTACTTTAATAATGAAATTAGTGTTCTGTACTTAATACAACTTTGAAATCTCATTGATTTGAAATATGTACATTGAACTTTTATTTTCCGCAAATCAGCTTGGAATTCCAAGCTGTATTTAAAATTTACAATGATACAGGATGGAGAACTCACATTAATAATTCTTTAAGAATATCATTCTTATTCTCTTTTTTCTATAGTTATTGGCCTTCCCATATTAAAAATTCTACTTTGTCCTATTCTGTGCCTTTCATCTCCGGGTAGGCGTGTTGCCGTATTTCATTCCTGTCACCTAAGATCGAGATTTCCCTTTTTATAATGAATGCTGTGTCCCACACAGTCAGTATTTTAATACGTCCTTTGTCTGTCGTTTGTGTAATAAGTCCCACCCATCTTCATACAATAGAGCGTTCTTTTGTTCGTTTGATCTGGTCATTCCTCTTTCTGCCTCTTAAAGATAAATTCAATATGATCGTACAATCCATCTTTGCCATATTTGTATTATTTTCCAGATAAACCCATAATTTCATCAAAAATCTCAAGAAATTTAGGGGAAAGTTTTCTTTTTTGTTAATAATGTAGTTTCTTCAAAGATATACTTTACTTTTATATAATCAGTCCATTCTTATTGTGTTCTTTTATTGCCCGTTGTAACTCCGTAGCCTTTATTACTTGTTCTTCAAGAAAGTTAAGAAAATTAAAAATATTCTTGATATTAAAGTAGCCTGTGAAGACGATTTATTTGTCTCTGTATTCTCTCTTAATTATAAGTCTATCTTGGCAGGTCTCTGAACACTGTTTTAATCTCTTCTGTCATCCTAAGATATTGATGTTATTTGATTAATTTTATACGAAATTCTCTACTAATCTGACTCAATATATTATAATCTAAGATTGCAGAAGCCATTCATCATCTTGATACAATATTTTAATGTTACTTTCTTAACATAGATACCAACAAAAGCCAGAAAGTCCAAAATCAACACTAACAATAATTGCGCTTGAGATTGGGTTATACACTACATATTTCTAAATAGAAGTATAATAATAGGTATTGTACTAATAACGCTAAAGAAACGAATATAAATTTCCAAAATCGAAAGAAGCTATTACGAGGGTACGAGGGTCGTTCAAGTAATGCAACACATTTTTTTTCTCAAAGTAGATTTGTTTTATTACAGTTTTAAATACATCACCTTGTTCTTCAATTCTTTAGCTACAAAAACCATTTTGCAGCATAATCTCCGTTTACGTCTTTGGCCTTATGCCATCGAGATGTCAGAGCTTCAATGTCTTGACGGTACCACTCTACTGGTATGTGCCTCAGCCAACTTCTTACTGCGTCAAGAATTTCCTGATCATTGCCATATCGCTTCCCACGGATTGTATCCTTTAGAGGTCCAAATAGGTAGAAGTCTGAAGGTGCGAGATCAGGGCCATAGGGTGGATGAGGGAGTCCAGTGAAGTTTTGTAATCTCCTCACGGCTATACAGACATGAGTGTGGTCTGGCGTTGTCGTGGAGCAGGAGAAGACGTCTTTGTGGCCACGAACATGCTGGAATCATTTCCTCAGTTTCTTAAAGAGTCTTCACATCCTCTTTAAGAGTTTTCTGGGTTGACCGCACGTTGCAGCATTGCAGGAGTCACAGTTGTGCGCGGCCGGCCAGAGCGCGGGAGATCAGACAGCTTCCCTTTTCCTTATCCCAACGACGACAGACGATTCGCCCAACTACTCACAGTGCTTTTATCAACTGCCTGGTCTCCGTAGACATTCTGTAAGCACTTGTGAATATTTGTCACGGTCTCCTCTTCCGCCAAAAGAAATTCAATAACTGCTCTTTGTTTAGAACGCATCTCATTCACAGACGCCATTTTGAACGCTAATTAAGATGCTGCCACAAAGCGGAGAATGATGAAACAATTTGAGAAAGTGAGGGAATGTTTTAAGATTCTATAAGAAAATTTGACGCTTTTTCATCAAATATTAGCTGTGAGAAAAAAAGTGTTGCATTACTTATTGAACGGTCCTCGTATTAAAAAGATTATCTACATGAAAGTAAATAGCTTCATTTCGTATTAATATCAATTTTTTTATATAAATTTTGAAAAAAAAAAGATGCAAAAATTTTGCAATACTCTGGCGCTACTTGAGAACGACATAAACCCAGCATAACAATGCCGTAATATCATTTTTTTATTGTATAAAAAGTGATTGTATAGTTACAATAATCTTAATGAGGGATCCGTCCTCCCAAACCTCCCAAATCAAAATATTCATCTTTACACAATTAAGTATCCAATGAGAAATAAAACGTTCACAAAATGTCGCAACCACATCAATCTGAAGCATATGATAGAGTTAAAGTATCTCATTAAATGCAGATGTGGTCATTGTGGTCGTGGAATTAAGGCTAGCGGTATTCGTGACTAAGTTGAGGTCTGGCGAAACAAATGTTACTATATACAAAATCTTAGATAAATTCAGAAAACATTTTACTAGTTTTTTTCCACGCTTTCCTTAAAAGAAATTTCAGGAGCACCAATAAGGTTTTAGGATTATCTACGTCTACCGCATTATTTTGATTGGATTTTCAAGAGATTACATGGAACTTAGCAAAGAATTATACAGTTCTAAATTTCAGTTTGTTTACTAATGAATTTAAAAATCTTCCAACATTACGAAATATTCTTCCTTGTAACTGTGTCTACAAGATCAACAATATAAAAAATTCATTTATATTTTTGATTATTCATATGAAGTTAAGCCAGAAAACTAATGATTCAAACAAACCCAACGGTCTGAAGAAGGTAATAAACAATCACAAACTCTTCAATCAAGTTTATCTTTTCCTTTATGTCCAGACATACGTAATGGAACAAGATCAAGACAGAATTCTTAAATCATTTCAGTAAATCTTCACTTTATAGAGTCAACGATGACAGAAAATAAAAATCCTGAACATTCTGAAAAACGAACAAAAACCTTGATTTTGTTCCTGAACATGAGAACTACAACCTTGATTTTGTTGACGTAATTAGAAAATGATGATGAAGATCTTTAGAAGAAGGCTGAAGATTACTATATACTCTGCTGTAAGTACTTGTTTAGTCGTTTGCAAATTAAAGAGATATGATTAAAATTTTTCCATTTCTCAATCTGACTGCAGAAAAAATGGAAAACAAATAATAGAGATCACTTTTTTGTTGCTGTTTCATTATTCTTTAAATAGAAATGATTTTTCAAAATGTAAGTGTTAAGAAATAAGCAATTGTTGAATTATTGGAATTGCAAATAATGCGACCGACTGCATAATTAATTCAATAAATTTTAATTCAATTAACTGTGCAGTCGGTCTTATTAGCGAATTTAAATCTGCACGTAAAATCCACCAATCAGTATTGGAATTGCGTTTGAAATAGGACTTAGTAATTAAATGAGTATTTATATAAATTATAAGTCAAAATTCAAAATATCCTGTACAAACTTTAAAGGTAAGTCAAGAATACAAAAACATTCATAGTAAACCATAACTTTAAAGGTAAGTCAAGAATACAAAAACATTCATAGTAAACCATATTCACAGTGTATGTCCGCAAACGCCACCAAGATGTGCTACATGGCGCTGTTTGGCAGCATATTAGTTGGGCAATGTGAGCCATCGTCATTTGAGACGTTGACTTTGTACGAGTAGGATTTATTTATCGCTTCACTAATGCTGAGAGGGCAGATATGCACCTAGTCCATTAGGCAGAGAACGGAAAAGAGACGAGCAGCTGTATGACTGTATCGTGAACAGTTCCCCAACAAACAGTCCATGTTCGGCAATCCATGCATCGACGTTGTGAGGGTGTATTACTGTTGATGGAAGGAACTTTGAGCACATACCTGAACCTTAGTCATAATTAATGACCTTTTACCCAAAATGATGGGTTTTAGGTCAAAATAATAATAAAATTTACAACAACAACAAAACTAAATAAATACAATCGGAAGTATTCACACACACACATACAAAAAGAAAAAGAAAAACCAATATTAAACGATTAAAAGCAATTTTCTCAAAGACAGTAACATCGCTTCATGTTCCTAAATCCGAAAATTCCCAAACACCACATGACAGAAAAGAATGCAACCATGCAGACCAAACGTCATGGAGAATTAAAATAATTTACAATTAAATAACACCCCATTCAATCGGCTCCGCCAATTAGCCGGGGAACACAGACGGCATGACCACACTTGTCTCAAAAAGAAACGC
This sequence comes from Thereuonema tuberculata, assembly GCA_023159025.1. Classification (NCBI taxonomy): domain Eukaryota; kingdom Metazoa; phylum Arthropoda; class Chilopoda; order Scutigeromorpha; family Scutigeridae; genus Thereuonema; species Thereuonema tuberculata. The sequence goes on from JAFIDM010009631.1 coordinate 180,377,549, forward strand.
CACCAAATCAAGAACAGTCAAGTTCGTGGTCCACCCGCTGCATTGCTCCTCATGTCCGAAGAGGTGGAGCCGAATGAACACATACAGACAAATATAAAACTATATAAAAATAAAATAATACTGATTTACAAAGATAGCAGATCTTTAACATACAATTTCAATTTATTCATAAATTTAAAAAACTGTTTATCTCTACATGGGACTGTGACACCATTGGCTTTTAATAGCCTTTCAAACTTGGCTCTGAGTTGCATTCGGAGGGGGTGCAAACAGTACCAAAGGACATGATCCGCGTCCTCCTCCTCCTTCGACATGCAAACCAACATCTGGTATCTTCAGCCCTACCAAATTTAAAAAGATATGATTTAAAATCTCCATGGCCTGTAAAAAATTAAATTAAAATAAAATAAAAATGGTTAAAAATAATATTTTCTTTAACTTCCCTGACATAGGAGTATAAAGGTCGACCTTTCAAAGACTGTCCATTCCTTCTGCCACATAACGTGGCATTCTAATTTAATGTTAAACTTAGAGAAACTGCGGGGTAAGGGTTTATAAATCGTAATATTATTAAGAGTGGTGGCTTGTTTAAGGATCGCCGGCATGAGCTTTTATCCAATACAGGTGACAGATAGTGCCATCATAGTTTGGCAACATCAATGTAGGCATCCCGAGCGTCATAGTGGTCGTAAGAACAACGTACCACAGATTGTAAAGCAGAACTGGAGTCGGAGACAAAATCAAGACAGGGTGTCTGGCCCCTCCAGAATTTGGTAGCCCAAGACACCGCATTCCGAAGTGCGGAAAATTCGGCTTGAAAACCGAACAATATTCGGGTAACATTTCTTTAATGATGTCAATAACAAAGCCTCTCTTGTCCTTAATCACAATAGAAAAGCCGACTTTCCCACCTAATTTTGATCCATCAGAAAACAAGATGGCATCATAAAAACTCTGCTCTGTTCTTAATCTCAAGCTTTCCACTATCCGCTGGATGTATCCAATTGTTGACTGACACTTTCTGGCAATAGATATTACTCATGATACGCTTATAATGGCAGGCCAAACAATGAGCTTGAATCGAAAGAGGAGGATGCCACTAAGGATATGAAGCGCGTAATTCGAGACGTTTCTATATGTCCAGGTTGAAGTTAAAAGAAAGGGTCTAAATAGTATCAAGAAGTTTTTCATCCTAGTTTTATGGGCATCTTCCCCCCAGATTTCCGCCCCATTAAGAATCTTACGTTTGATGATCGTATTAAAAATCAATTTCCTAACTATCAAAGAGATCCCTCCATCTTTGGGGGGGGCAGATCAAGAAATTTATTAGCATTGTTCGTAACTTTTCATCTAATATACTGATAAATGATTGGACCACGTCATTACTACTGTAAATGATTGGTCAACTGTGAACCTGTAAGTGTATACCTTACTGTCATATTGTAAACATAGGGCTAATAAAGGTGTTGACTACATTACTTGTTGTCTTTTATTTCTAAACTTTAGTGTATCTTCTAGCACATTCGAGTGGCATTTGCGGACATACATACCACTATGAATATGATTTGTTTTTGTATTCCTGACCTACCTTTAAAGTTTGTACAGGGAATTTCGAATCACCCTCTGTAAGAAGATATATTTATAACGATAAATATGTACGTCAATTTACTTACAATTACTAAGATGGAAATAACATTCTTTTTTTAAAAAAATCAAAAACAAAAAGGAAAATCAAACAATTATACTATTATTTTTTATTTTTCAAAAGTAAAAAAGCAAATCACTGTTCAATAATGCATAACCGTGCTTTGGAAACTCGTAATTGAAACCAATTAGTTATTCACTAAATATATAAATAGCTTTTACATTTAAATGTTAGGAGTAGCTCTATTATATCTCTGCTGATTTTAATACATACAGTCTGGCTATTAAATAAAAGATCATACAAACATGTAAATGCAAACATCACAATGCCTACAAATACTCTTAATGTTCAAATAATCTTCATTTGTTTACATACAATCCTCAAGTCCTGAAGCAGTATTGAAGCTGCTTCAAGAAAGGGTCTTCGATACTGAAACACTTAATCGTTAGTGACTTTAATATCCATAGAAATGATATCCCTTTTAACGTTTTTTTTTATTCTCTGGAACTAAAGTCCTATGGTGCTAAATAGTAAGTAGTGTGGCCGATTATTAATTTCCAGTCACTAATAGTGCCCAATTGACTCACCCAGTCGTAAAATCGCGCAGACCTGTGCAGATATTAAATACTTATTTACTTTTTCCAGAATCTTAAATTTTGATACAAATCAGCTCATAGATGGGGCTCACAGATGACGCCAAAAAACATCAATAGATGAGTTTCTTTAAAGCTCTAAATAACGATAAATAAAAACTTTGAAAGCTTCTTGACGTGTTCTACAAGTTCATTACTTTTGAACAACTATTTTACAAAACTAGTTTATTACTTAAAACTTCCTTCTAATAACATCAGCAATATTTCGCAGGAAGGCTTTTCCTGTTTCATCAGACTTACATTTTGGTAAAATAAAACAAGCAAATCAACACAGAAAAACTTAATTCAAGTATAACAAAGAGAAACATATTGCTCATTTTCACTTATTACAAAATTAATCATACAACTCATTGCCTATTACAAAGGTAAACATATTACTCATTGCAAAGTAATCATATAACTCATTGCTACTTACAAAAGTAAGTTATATACTATTCATTAAAAAATAAGAGAGCAAGAGTGGAACCTCCAAACTAAAAACAAGAAATAAAAAAACACATTAAAAAGAAAAGAATAGAAAACCATAGGCCAGACTCCGCTGGCCGTAAATGGATTTTCTGTAGGCATCAAATTGGTCGCCTAAAAAATTGTAAACACAGTAAAAGATGATGCTCTGCTTCCCGCTGATGATCGCCATATTAGCGTGAAACGATCGAATGGAGCTTTGCACAAATAAACACTAGGTCCTCTTTTAATGTGTATACTATTCATTGTTTATTATAATGAAGAAAAACATATTATTCATTTCATTATCTTAATACAAAGAGAACATACTATCTATTGTTTTCAATAATAAACCTATTACCTCAATTACCTCAATCGTAAATATTTAAAATAAATACAGTCAGACCTCAATATAAGGTCACCCGCATATAAGGTCATCCCGCGTATAAGGTCACTTTTCTAAAGTCCCGGCTCATATATAAAGTCCCGGCTCAAATACCGTAATCGCATATAAGGTCACTTTTGTCTGTGATTTCAGTGCCACACTGATTCAATTCCAAGAATTTTTCCGTGGATACGATCTTTTATCGGCATCATTTCTCCTACTGATGGCACTTCATCTCTAAAATTCTAGGAAAAAAGATGATGAAGACGATATTCCTTTAGCTGTGTTAATACAAGATCTCAGAAATGGCGGCTGTGCTATAGAAGGGGAAAGTGAATATGTGAGAATTGATGATGAAATTGCTACCACTTCTCAAGCTTCGATTTCCGAAATTGTTTCGGAAGTTTTAGATTCCAATGCATTAGAAAGTGATGATAACGACAGTGATACTGAAATGAAGCGGTGACACAAGCAGAAGCACTCAGAGCATTAAATTTTCAGAAACTACAAAACTTAGAAAACATTGTACAAAAGATGAAACCAAAATCGCGACAGTCCTTTATTATGAATTATTTTAAGTAAGGTCAATTGTACATCAGTACTATGCTTGAGCATACTAGTGCTATTTACATACAACTTTATTCCGAATTAAAAATTTTTAAAAATAATTTCTTTCTGATTCCATTAATTTTAAATGGTTCAGCTAAATTAAAAAATTATAACCTAAAAAATGATATTTTTGTACGTATTAAATTTTACAAAGAATTATACTGTATTTATATAATCCTTATTTATTGACAAATGCGTATGAATCGGTTATAAGGTCATCCCGCTTATAAGGTCACTTTCGCGAGGTCCCGAGGTGTGACCTTATATCGAGGTCTGACTGTATTTATGAAATATTTTTGCAATATTACTTGAAAGATTTCATTGACGAAAATATTTAATAACATTAATACCTTTCTCATAGATATTTAAAAATAAATATTTATTTTATATCTTTTTTAAAATTTTGCAATATTTCTTGAAAGTGTCAATGACGAATTTATTAACATTAATACCTTTCTGTTTATTGATGCAATCATACTGATTGATTACACAGGCTTCTAATATAAATCTAATTGTACTATCTGTTTCCTGAAAAAGGTAACGTATTTCAGGGTCAGGATTGTGTTTGTTAGATAAACAATGTTCTGCCCATTCCGAGACATTAGGATGATTATTCCTAAATTCGCTTATATGCTCTTTAACCCTTTCATTCCTCCCTGTATTTCCAAAATACACCTTGCCACATGATCTACATTTCAATTCATATACTACACCCATCATATTCACTAAAGATTTATTTTTAGGTTTCTTGATTAAAGAACCCAAATTTTTATTTCCAATCCTTACAATAAATAAGTTATAATTTTCTCATTCTAATTTTGTCTCTTTAGACAAGTATATTAATTAAGGTATCTTTATAATGTTTTTAAATTCCTTCTTACTGTCTTTAATTATATTCTTTTTCTTGTTAAAGAAATTATTAGAAATTTTATTAATGAAATTCTTAGGATATTCGTTAATATATAATTTGTGTTTTAGGTTATTTATTTTTTATACCCATTTATATTTATCCATGGTGTTATCAGTAATTTTTTCAAATAATTATTAATAATATATATTTTCATATTTACAGTATGGATTGAATGGTAATTAATCATGATATTATTTTGGTAAATTTTTACGTAATGTTCATATTCAATATTGAAATTTAACTTTATTAATTAAAGTTATATCTAAGATATTCAATTTTCCTTCAGTTTCCTTTTCGGATTTGAACTGAATTCTTCTATTAATGAAAAGATATTAATGTTGATAATTTTCGTCAATGAAATCTTTCAAGAAATATTGCAAAAAAAATAAAAAAACATTAAAAAAAAACATTTATTAAATATTTATTTTAAATATTTACGATTGAGGTAATTGAGGTAATAGGTTTATTATTGAAAACAATAGATAGTATGTTCTCTTTGTATTAAGATAATGAAATGAATAATATGTTTTTCTTCATTATAATAAACAATGAATAGTATATAACTTACTTTTGTAAGTAGCAATGAGTTATATGATTACTTTGCAATGAGTAATATGTTTACCTTTGTAGTAGGCAATGAGTTGTATGATTAATTTTGTAATTAGTGAAATGAGCAAGATGTTTCTCTTTGTTATATTTGAATTAAGTTTTTCTGTGTTGATTTGCTTGTTTTGTTTTACCAAAATGTAAGTCTGATGAAGCAGGAAAAGCCTTCCTGCGAAATATTGCTGATGTTATTAGAAGGAAGTTTTAAGTAATAAACTAGTTATATATTTGCATATTACATTGTAGTACATATTTACATTGAATATATTTTATTGAAAGCTATTTCAGATTTTTACCCTTGGATTATTTAAACTGGCATAATTCATAGAGAATGGGCACTCCAGTTATTCTTTATGAATTGTGCTGTTTTGGAAAATATGTTGCTGCTTTTTTTAAATTTTCAGATATGTTAATTATCTTTGTTCAATCGAATCTAAATTCATAAATTTGTAATAAGACATTTTAATTGGCATAATATCAAGAAACAATTTTTCTTGTTTTCTTGGATATTTGATCCAATAAACATTTTAATCTGAGAGGTAAGAGTTTTCCATAGTTTGTATTAGCTAGCCAAAAAATAATAAAAAAAAACTTGAAATGAAGTACTCAGTGGCGTTTTTCTAATTTTCTTCATTTTTTTCTGTCAAGAAGAACGAAAAACAACAAAAAAATCGTTCAAAACATTTTACAGTTCGTTCTCTTTAATTTCATTGAATTTTGTCTTCTGGATCTTTGCCATATTTTAAACTTCGAATTTCTTCCGTAATTGTATTTCCGTCTTTCTAGCATTTTGTTTTTCAATTGTCAGACTATTCTTTGTTACATGGATTACATCAATAACTTTTCTGAAGTAAAATTCATCACCATTATTTTTTTTTTACTATTCTTAAAAATATATCTATACTTTGTTTAAAAGGCTCATTGTTTGTACATAATCTAATTGAATTGTTATGGATAATGTATAGAAGTTAGAATAAGTTATGTTTACTAGACCGCGCAGATAGTTTTCTTCTGAAAAGTTTAATCTTTTTTGTCCTATTCTATTGCTTCTGTTACTTTTTTTTTTCAAATATACATTTTAAAAATTGTCTTCTTTTTTTTTTTCTTTCGTCCAATTTTCTTTCTTACAATTTCTTAGCATTTTTCCTTTTTTTTTTCAATATCCTTCTTTTTTCTGTATTTTCTTGTTCTGTATTATAGATATAATCAGTGGCGGATTTAGCACTTGAGAGGCCCTAGGCGCAATTTAATTTTGAGGCCCCCTCTAAATATTTTCACTACCCCCACACCCTACACGCATGTTTTTTACTCTGCATTCAATGTGCATATGTTTTACTCTGGTAGGCACTATATCCACAGCCTTCTGAATACCGGCCTCACAACTACGTCATCGTCTTTTCTCTGACATCATGAAAGCAAGATAGCGATGACCCTGGGCTTTTGCGTGACCCCGTAATACTTCAGTGTGTGTGTAAGCGCATGGAAATCTATTTCAGTGAACGTTTGGATATTTTGTTGCTATTTTGTTCAACTTTCTTTGGATTAGTGAGTGTCTGAAATTAATTTCAGTTTTCCAATATCTAAACAGTTATTTCAAAGTATTTCATATGATTACACTGTTTTTTTATTCTGAAAAACAACTGAGAGGGCGTTAGGCCTAACTTTCACCGTGCCGAAGACATGTGCTGTACCTGGCTGCAAGAAGGTCTACAAAAATACATTAAGTTATATTCCTATTTTTTTTCTTTTCCAAAAGATGAAGATCTTTTGCGCCGTTGGATTGTAGAAATACACAGAGAAATCTTCGTTTCCCCAAAAATTCTTAAATGTGCATCAAGCAACGAAGATTTCATCGTAAGAGTGGACAATGTCATTTCTGTTAAACGTGATCATATAAAATTAAAGAAAGATGCCTATCAAACAGTTGTTGGTATTATTGCTCCATATCAAAAAGAAACCACAAACTTGGGACGAAAGGTAGAAGGAGTAACTTTCATCGGCAGTGGAAGCAAGTTTGGCAAATTTTATAAAAAAAAAAGTTCGAAATTCAATTAGCTGTTTGAATGACATTAATCAATATATTTTGCAGAATCGTTTGCTAAACAATATTTTGAGTAATATAATTCCTGATAAAGTTATTTTCTGTAAAATATCATTAGATGGATGCCCAAAATTAGTTAATTCGTTTGTTATTAATTTTGACTTAAGTTTTGAAATTTATATTGATAGTAAAAAAATATTCAAATCTAATAAAATATTTGATTATATTAATCAATAACTGAAACATACTACAACTGAAACATACAATATTGACAAAATAATTAGTATTAGAAATTTGCCTCAAATTCTGAAATTAATAAAAGTAAGAAGATTTTGTTTTTTACTGAACAATTAGGTCTAATTGAAATATCGATGCATAGAGTAGGCCTACAGTTTTCTGTTGAAATTTTTTCTTTATCTTTTAAATTTTTCTATAGCCCTGCATGCTACAGAGCTTTGAGACAAACAAAATTGTTAATACAGCCAAATCCAAATATTCTGTTTAACATTGCTAAGAAATTAAATGTTGATTCTGATTCTTTTAATGCCATCAATAAATATCTAAATAAAAGATATGGATGTTTAGAAGAAAGAGAAAATCACAGCCTTACAGATGAGAAAAATAATGAGAAAGAAAGAAATTTAAGTAATTTTATATACGATACTTTCGAAATATGCATAGATGTTGATTCCCATTTACCTGTTTATATTGCACCAATATTATTTATATATCTGGATATGCTATTCATAAGGTGATGAGAAGAATAAATTGTTCTTATTGTAAAACTAATATGCTTCATGATGATGATTTGGAATAAGAATTTTCATCAGAGATTAGATTAATTAGATTGATTAAGTCAATAGATAAAAAAGTCAACATTATGGTCAGCTGTCATTATTTTTTCATTCTTTCAAGTATTTGAATGTTTAATCTCTAGTGAAAATGAAACAAATTTTATTCAAAATAAAAATTAGTTGACTATTATCGTTGATATTTCACTAAAACACATTAATTTGTTAAGCAACGCAAATGATTTGCTCAAAAGAAGAAAGGGCAAAAATGTTTTTTATAATAATTGGCAAAATATTATTATACAATTATATAATAACTAAAAATTAAGTATTTTCATCTTTAACAAAAACAAAAAGGAATTGACAAAATTCAACAATTAGATGTAATGTAAATCTATATTATTTTAGTAATGTACCGTACTCATTTTAAAACATTTGAAATTATTACATAGTCATTAAGTTAAAGTAGGAATTAAATTTTGTTAATCGATTTTAAGTGATTCAATAAATTGATATTTACAAAAAAAGTGGAGTGGTTATCTTTCTTTTTTACAAAATTTTCTAAATGTGAATTTGTTTTTAAGAACTGATAATTCAAATTGATAGCACAAAATTTGTATTTTTTCTAGACTTGATGTACAATTAAAGAGATTTAAATAAATACAGTAGTAAAAGAATTATATTATATAAAAGCGTTATTCTGTCTGTCATTGTCATAAGACTTTACGTTTTTCCAATTTTGTGAACAAACTATAAGAGATAGATTGGTCATGTAAATGGATAAAATGTAGAGCTTTTTAAGACAAACAAATGCTACAAAAATCTTTCGAAAAATGTTTTTGGTTTCCAAGATGCCGCCTTTTAAAGGGTCAAATTTTGACTTTTTCTCAATTTAAACGAAAAGTATAAAAGTTGGAAGAGAACATTATATTGAGAAAATGTTGGTATTGGAAAGTTCTATCGAACGATATGTCAGTCATTAACAAACGTTTCTGCGTTTGGAAGATACATGCAAAAATGAAGTGTTTTTGCGGCAATCCCCTGTGTGAGTGCCAACGCGCAATACACCTGAGTTAAGCGGTGAAGCCCACAACGAGCTGGGAAATCGTGTATTCTTCGATCTCCATATTAAATTGCTATTAAAGGTCTAAGAACACAATTGACACGCACAATTTACGCAAAGGATCCTTTGCGTAAATTGTGCGTGTCAATTGTGTTCTTAGATAGTCCATTCCGCACGTTAAAGAAAGATTAATAATTGCTATTAAAGGTTTTTTTTTTTTTTTTTTTTTTTTTTTTTTAACGCTATACATGCAAGGATTCCGGAGCGAAGCGACGGTATCCGTCTAGTTACTTATATTAATTTAAAAAAATTACGCAAAATCTTGCAGAAAGTCAAAACATAAGAAAAACTGAAGAACTACAAAAATTGTACTATCTAATTTGTTCATTATTATTATTGATATTAATTGGTCTGGTAAAGGAATATCGTTTAATCCTGAGTAAAGTTCATTAAATTGTAATATTTTTATTTTAAAAACATATCGAGAATGAAAAAGTTAAAATCTCAAGTGTAGAACAGTCACCCTGCTTCCGTGAAGTCATGAAACCTGTTGTTTGTTCTGTACTTTAGAGGGCCGTGCTGTAACGGTGGTCCAAATAAAGCGAGACATAGGGAAATAACATTGAAAACTACCATTATAAAATTACAACTGCCTGGCTGTATTTAAAAGGTAGCCCAGTCAAATAGTACATTTTATCTTGCATGAAATGGGATAGTAGGTTTCTTTTTTTTATATTGTATGTGATAGTACCGAGATGCCAAATCCAATTTTTCAACCTCGGCGATCACTCCCAAAAAACGTTAAAACTGCCAAAATTCAGCATTTTTTGTAGGTTTCGCCAGTTTTGACCATTAAGGAGCACTTTTTCAACAACGATAATTCTATACATTTTAAAAGCACATAAAATTTGCATCAATCTAAGATCAAATTGGTTTATATAAAACTATTGGTTTCATAGATACAGCTTTTCAAAGTTTGTCAAAATTTCCATCCATGCTATGTATTCAAGTATATATTACACAATTGGCCTCAAACCTTTAATAATCCCGCTCAAATGGTTCCACCTAATATTGATTGATGTATTTTTTATTAAATAACCCTATTTTGAAATAAACCATAAACCGGTTATTAGACATTAAAAATATATTGGAACATAATAATATCAATAACAATTTTTTTTCAGAATATTAAAAACAAACTAAATCGGAACTTTTCTCGCTTTAGCTTCAGCAAATTTATCAAATAGACTTTCATAATCTAATAACCTAACTATATCATTTTCTATAAGCATCAAAGACAAGTGACAAATGGAGTTGAGATAAGGAATTTCTTAAATAATTTTTAACTCTTTTAAGAACTGAAAAAGAACGTTCACCACTTGCATTGCAAATAGGAATTGTCAAAAATATTTTCAGAATTGTCTCTACATTAGGAAACGTAGATTGTAAACCTCCAATTAATAATTTATACATGTCAAAAGGATTGGTGATGATTTTCTTCTTTTACGAAGGCAAAAAAATGGACAAGTTCATCTTTAAAATTTTTGCTATCAATATCATTTTGATATTTTGTGCATAATTTTGTGCATACTTACTTGATAAGAAAACAAATGTACTTCACTTCTAAAAGTTTTATTCAATCAAACATGTTTGTACTGGTTCTTGAACGCGCTCGTGAATGCATGAAATATGACCGCTAGGGTTGCCACCCGCAAAACATGTCATAGCTGGCGTTATTCATTTATCAATTTAATTTAGGGAATAGTGCTAAATTATTAATTTTTTTTTATTATGAAAAGAAATAATTAAATAAAATAATTTGTTTTTATTTTGAGAGATCAATTTTGAGGCTCCCTTGATTTATGAGGCCCGAGGCGCGCGCCTCCTGCGCCTACGCGGAAATCCGCCACTGGGTATGATGACATTGTTTCTCGATAAAGTTTGATAAAGTTTAATTTCGCAATCCTTAGAAGTTTAAGTGATTATCATCTAAATTAATTTTGAATGCATACACTATGAGATGTAAACAGATAAAAATCATTAATTTGATTATTTTATATTAAAACCAATAACCATTTCTCATCAGATTTCTTAGAATTCTTCATTATCATATTTACTATATAAATTTTTACACTAACCTTTTCATTTTATTTACAGTTTCATCTATTTCATTTTTTGCTTTGTCATTAAGAACGAAAGATCATCTTATATCATTATTTTCTTTAAGAAAATGTTCTTAGGCAAACTTTTCCTAAAATGTTCCCTAAGCAAATTCCATTAGCAAGAAGTTTTTCTTTCTTTCTTTCTTTTAATTTACAGATAAACGCTTTCGGGATCTGTAGCCTTTTAAAAGTTTTAAAACTGAAATGGCAATTGAATAATTTCCTTTTCTGCAAATTCATATTTCCTCCTCTACAATCCTTGGAATTTGAAGTTGATGATCTAAAAGTTGATGATGCTATGTTACAACATTTTGTTAAAATGGAAATTATTTTGCAAAATAAGACAAACTGAATACCTGAAAGATGATCACAAAAAGTCCCATTAGGCACAAGAGATCTTATGTCTCCTTTCTTTTCACGTAATCATCGATTAACCATTTTTTGACTAAAATTTTATTAACATAAGTTTATTGTCCAGTTTAGCTTCAGCATATGCGAATTATCCTCATCTTTACCTTATTATTCGTTTTGTGTGTGTGTGTGTGTGTGTGTGTGTATTCCATATCAATATACTTGAAAAAGAGATAGGATGATAAACTAATGAATGTTAGGTTCAAAGTTATTAAAGCATTAAATATGTATGAAAACTTATCTGTGAATGAGACAGTGGTTAAGAAGTGAATTTGAGTTATCCATGCTTACAAGGGAATCAAACGGAGATTGAAATGAAAGGCACAGAGAGCCATAGGCGGAATTGGGGGGGGGGGGGAAGCAGTTCCCCCCAATATTTTGAGGAAAAAAATAACCTAAATTTAAGTCGACAAGCATTATTCACTTTTGCCCCCCCCCCATCAAAATGTTGAAATTCCGCTGATGCAGAGAGCATCTCATAGTAGTTAAGATGATATAATTGGGAAGAATGATCGGTAAAGTAATGTTTGACTGTTATTAAAGTGAGAAAGGCAACATGGTGGTTGCTATTTGTATTTCTGGCTGGAGATATTTGGAGACGCATATTGAGAGCAAGTGGCGCAGGACTGACGTGAGTGCAAGCTTTCAATCTTAAGTTATTATAAACTGTGGATGGATAAACGTGTCTTTCTCTAAATCTGCTCATTCCCATACGGATATGTTGGCAGAATGTTGTTGGATGTTTTAAAACGTTGCAATTATTTTTTGCTGGACAGAGAAAAGTAAAAGTGATATTTTAAATTTCGTCTTTATTTCTTTTTATTAAAAATAAAAATATTATTAAGTACATTCAAAAATTAATGTCCAAAGACATAATGAAATCGTCAAGAAAACCAATTACTGCAAGATATGGGATTATAGCACTAATTTACGGTCTTTCAATAAGAGAGATAAAATATTGTAAAAATTTCATTTTAGTTTCCAGTGTGAAACATTTTAAGAAATAAAGAAAAAAGGCGTCATACTGGTAAAAATCAATTAATATCTACAATGTGCGTAGACTTATTAAGCACATAAATTTAGCCTTTGACTAGTAGCTCGTCTTTTCGATCTTTAAGCTCACGTATGTTGTGGTGTTTTTCTTTCTTTGTTGTACAGTTGTCTCTTTTATAGTATGATGTGACTGCCTTTCAAAGTGATTCAATTCTAAAAATGATTTCTGTTATTTAATCTGATTAGATATTCCATTTAGTGAGCTTCAGAGCATTAAGTACAAGGAGTATTAGTTAAAGCTTTGGAAACATTATATACCTACATGTTTCTTATATACCTACAAGGATTGATCAGAAAGAAAAAAGTTTCCTTTTTATCTTCTGAATTCATGATAAATGCGAAAGCTGCCGATTTGTACAGCATAAGACAGAAGCTATATAGTCTTCTTTTTGTTTAGGAAATGTGGCTAAGCGGTTTAGTTCTTGTTGCGAAATATTGGATTTGAACTCTATAAAACACGGATTTGTCTCCAAAGATTTCCATTTGTTTCTTGCTTTAGTCAAAACACTGCTTCACTTAAGATGAAGAAATTAAAGGGCTGTGACTGAAAAAGAGGAACATTCGTCTCGAATGGAGAAAACTGCTCCGATTTATACAAGTGCGGTGTTAATTAGTATAAATTACCGGAGACTGATTGAAAACAGTTTATGAGTGATACATTAGTTGTACATTGTTACTTTTCGTAATGCGCTCTGTTATTAATTTAATTTTTTTCTGACTGATCCTCATATTTTAGAAACTTATGTTAATTGGATATAAATTGCATTTACTTTGAAACTAACTTTCGTATAAAATTCAAAATTTCCAAAAATCTCGGAATAGAATTTTAAATTACTTTTAATTTAAATTAATTTTAAAAAATATGCTGATTTACATTTTTGAATAAAACAATTACATTGAAGTGAAGTCATAAATAAAAAAAAATATTAAAAGTTGATTCTGAATTACTTTATTGAAGTTGGTTTATATTGACCATTGGCTGTAATGAAATATCATATTCTATCCAAAGATTTTGAAATTACTTTCCTAAATAATGAATTATCATCAATATTTATTTTAAAATACTACAAAAAAAATGCCTTTCCGATCAGTTAACGAATGCATATTGATTTTATCTAGAGCAAAAATAGCAGTAAACTCATTTGAGAGCAAAGTAATTTCTTTGAAAGTGCATTTGTTCTGCAACAGCGTCTGCAGTTTAGTTCCGAATTTTTTCTTTTCAATGTCATTTTAGCGATGCTACATCAACTGCACTTAAGGAATTTAATACTTTATTGCTTTTAGATAAATTGTTTGGAATTTTCCTTCGAGAGATCAAATCGAACGCTTTTCAGACAAATTGCTAAATGGATCTGGTCTCATAATTTGTTCAGAGATTTATACCAGAAAGCATTGCTTTTCTTTAGTAAGGAAAAAAAATGAAAATCTATGAAGTAGATGCAATAACAGACATCATAATAACTGTGATTATATTTATTTCATAAATGGTCTGAGTGCAAACTGACAGAGTTATGACAAATGCACAGAGTAAATAGTAACTATGAAAATTGGTTAGGTATTTCTTATAGCCGTTTTACAGTTACCATTTCACACGCCATAATGCAGGCCATAACGCAGGCGGCAATGTCAGGGTAGATTGCGAGTGATTAGTGTACCGCTTTACACTTACCATAGCGCCTTCCATCACAAGGAACATTTACACTTCTCAATTGTCATCATGCCTACGTTTTATTTACGAAAAAAATAGCATTGATTTATATAAAAACCATTTAGTCAATGCATCGGATAGGTGAAAGAATGTTTTTAATTAATTAAAATAGGAAATATTCATGTTTTTTTTTCATCGTTTTGTGTTTCTTTGTTTTCAGTTTCGATAAATCAGTTTCGTTAAATAATTCAGTCTCGTTAAATCTCGATCAACGACGATATGTTTTCGAGATCTCGATCACTCGTCGATTCAAATTTTCAAGCCGAAATTCTGAAATGATTTTGATTAATAATGTAACATTTTTATGAAAGCATCCATGAAAACATAAGGAAAATATGCCCTCCGATCGTGAAAATCATTTTTGTAATCGGTAATTTCGAATAAATAGATACAAATCGATTGGACTTCAAGTTCTACAATTCGTCACCAGCAGCGTTGGTGTGACATTGCGCCATCTGATATGGCGCCATCTCTTCAAAAATAGAGCACGGTCTATCTATCGCAATGTCCTCGCCATGTGTGATGGCGGGGTGATGGCGACCATTATGGCGAGGTTATGGCGTGTGAAAATGGTAAATGTAAAACGGCTATTAGGCATTTGATTCAATTTTTTCTTCGGCTCGGGTTTCTTAGAACTAAAAAAAAACTAGATTTTTAAAGAATAGCTTTTCATAGTCATTTCAGTGTAGTAAAAAAATTATTTCAATGTAATAGATGAGGTTGTTTTGTAAGTTCATTCCTGCTTTTGTTTTTTAAAATAAATAAATTTAATGATATTTTACCAAATTTCGTAAAGTTGTGGATAACCTGAATTTTTTTTTTTCTGTACCATTGGCTTTCCTGTAAGAGATAAACTATTTCTCTTCAGGTAATGAGCCAACAAAAAAAATGTAGAAATCTAAACATAACAGTTTTAGAGAGTTCCTTTGAATCTGTTTAAAATTAGGTGAAGTTCTTAGACATGACGCAACATAAAATTTCTAGCTGAAAAACCATAGAAATTCTAAACCATTATTACATTTTAAATCTTTAATTTTGTTATGCTTAGTAGTTGGCCCGACCTCATCTCAATCCCGGGTCATTGAAACGTTGATAGCCTTACATCCAGCGCCCATCTAAGGATATGTTTGTCTTCCTACTTTGCAGTATAATGCAGATCATACTAGCCACTGTCAGAACAATCATTATCAAATAATCTATTTTGTATTGAAGCTTGAAACACTGTGTACTGATTATCCCCGCACTTATTCAGAACGTAAAACTTCGAGTTCATCATAGGGAAACGCCAAACAGTAATGATGTGCTACAGTACAAAAGCAGAATTGCATTCAATTACATTTACACATCTGACGCTATTCTGATACAGATAAAGGAATTCTGATTGAGCCAAATTCCAATAATTTGAATCCCGTCAATATCTGTCGAGATCTGATCTCATTTCAAATGCATTCACACTTGCCCCTCAAACCTTTTTTTGAGACTTTTGTGTTGAAATCAGTGATAATCACTTGTTTTTTGTGACACTTTTAGAATAAATCAACTCAATTTTCTTGCAATGCATAATTTTTTCCCCTTTTTTTACACTTCTTTTAGAGAAGTACATTTGAACTTCGTCCATATAGATTACAGTTATAGTAGTGGATTTCACTAGTTATCTTTCCAATCCAAAGTTAAGAAGCTTTGCCACTCACAAGATTTAACTTGAGAAGTTTTTACTTCTCACAACTACAGTATCACAACTAGAGATTTCCGATTTTCTTGATTTTCCTGATTTCATTTCAGTTCCTTTGTATTTTAGTTCCCGTCACAAGTTAAGAAAAAAATACAACAGTTATTGTTTCAAGGGTTCCGGCATGAAACAGTAAAAATTAAAACAAGCTGTGTTTCAACAAACTTGCTTAGAAGATCTTGCACAGAAACGTTTGCATAAATCCTAGTTTTTATATAGTGGGGACAAAGAACTTACAAAAAAGGTTTTTTTATTTGTTTGTTGGTGAGTACGCTCTTTATGTGAGCTTTACGTTCTGGAGGATTTTAAATAATTTCAAACTTGTATAATTCAAGACTTTTTTCCTCACAGAAGTAAAATGGAAAGAACTGTTACAATCTGAAGAGTAATACGACCTGAATGATTGAGATCTTGAGGATTTAATCAAAACAATGAGTGGGAAAGCTGGGAGTAATAGCTCCTGAAGACTTTTTTTTTGTAAAATGAGTATTGTTGGAGATATTATTATGTAATCAAAACGAATTTTTTTTCTGAAGAGTTCATTCTCCTTTAATGAATTAAGATAGTTAAAATTGTAATAATTTGTGTCAGCATTTGGAATATTAAAATATAAAAACCATATAATTATAAGTGCTTTTTGAGTTTTTTAATTCTATTCTTGTACTGGACTTTTAAAACATCCATTTGAAAACATTGTAGAATCCTAATTTTGTTATTTTGTCATTTCTACTGAAAAAAATCCGAGGTTAACTTCGTCAATCAAAACTATTCCTTAGCTGAGGAATGAAAGATTTGATGAAAATGTTGTTCGAAGGTCTGAAACAGCTAAAGACTAATCAAACACCTTCAATATGTCAACAGATATCTAAAGAATGATCGCCATAATAGCGTGAAACAGCTGTTTGGGAATGGAGCTTTGCACTAATAAAACACTAGGTCCTCTCCTTTTAATGTGTTTAATAATTTTTAGGCGATTAATTTGATGCCTACAGAAAATCCATTTGTGGCCAGCGGAGTCTGGCACATGGTTTTCTATTCTTTTCTTTTTAATGTGTTTTTTATTTCTTGCTTTTAATCTTGGAGGTTCCACTCTTGTTCTTACTTTAAGATATCTAAAGAAGTTAACCAAAGCAGCATTTGAACAATGGGGCAGCAAAAGAATGGAGCAATATAAGCAAGCTGAAGGAAGAAATTGCGTATGACTTTAACAACGCAAAGAGTTTCTGAATTGTCAAGATGCTCAATTATTGCTAATTGTAATAATAGGATACAATATTTATGACATTAATAATTTAAACAGAAGTTGATAAACATCTGAAGGAAATAACAAAGCAAACAATGCATTAAAGAGCACATGAAATAATGAAATGTAAAGTAAGTGAAATGCATTGTTGTCGGATATTAACAAATGTTTGTTTTAGGATTTGGCAGTTCGAAGTAATGATTCGATATCAAAATAACATGGCGACTTACAGGAAAATATCATGAATAACTTTCATGGAGAGTATAAAAGGAGAAATCATAAGAAATGCGACAAATGCAAGTATGATTTTTGACCTGGGATTACTGCGATTAATATATTTAAGGAAAGGATTTGTTCATATAAGTGATCTGAATGTATCTGCTTCATGCCTGGATGAATGTAAGTAAATTTACACTATTCATTTATTTCCAGCCTTATCGACAGGAAAAGAACGAAAAGAGGCCATGTTGATTTAGTTCGATATTGCAATGCATCAGTGGAAAATATTAGAAATAGTTTTATTCAAAGAATAACGAGTTTATTAAAAGATTCTATGAAGATAATCCAAGCAATTAAATGTTATCTTGATAAGTATTCATCATATATTGGTGATTACATGAACTATGAACTCATGAACTATGAACTCGCGCTTCAAAGTGAAAGTATATTTTAAAGTTAATATAAGAGTATGTCAACGAAGAATAAATGTGAAATAAGCAAATTTAGTTTACATATAATAAATGATTGATATACTTGCTGAATTCAGAGTTTATTATTAATCATTATTTAAAAAAAAAATCACTCTATCGACTATACAATGTGCGTTATCCCACAGTATTGATTCTATTGATTTATACTTTCATTAATCAAATCCATTTTTCCATAGACAGTTTAACGACATCAGTTCGAGATATTCACCAAAGGAAATTCATCGACCAATCTCAAGAAGATTAATTGCGTTACTCTACCAATTTAAGAAATTAGACAGTTGAATTTTATCTCTCTGACAAATATCCCTCTAACTTGGGATGTGCACTTGGGAACTGCAGGAATTCACTATCTTGTGTAATATTGCAAATAAAATGTTCTCGTTAATCTGCATAATGTTATCGATGGCTTAGCGCAAAAGTAGCGAATATCCAGTAAAATACAAAATTAGTTTTTTGTGGCGAATAGGTGTCTTGAAGAGCCTTCTTGTCGGGCAAAACTAGTAAATCCTTCAAAATGGCATATTTCCTGTGATTTTAGGACCTAAACTAGCGAAAAAGTACCCCTTTTTAAAAACTTAAATGGCAATAGAAGCGAATGTGTGTATTCGCTACTTTGACCGTTTCATCTCTGCTGACTGAACACTTTTCTGCGATAAAACTAGCGAATGTGCCTGTATTCGCTAGTTTGTCCCTAGATGACGCCACGTGGTCATTGTCACCTTCTCACCTTGGATAAATTGTTAATTGAAAAATATTAGCTTAAAATTACACTATCAAAAATTATCTAAGATTATTCTAATCAATTTCTAGTTTAAAATGTCACAAATTGCATGTTTCTATCTGTTTTTGTTCCAAAGTTACTGGACAATTAAGTTTCAAAGCGATTTACCGCTTTGGTGGCCAAAATATAAAGAAAGGTATCCGCTCCGATTTCCGATCCGATACCGTACGGATATTAGCTGATACTGATGCTAGTATTAGTCAATCCCTACCAATGAACGTAACTAATAGTGTAGTTCGATAGTTTGGTCAAGCATTTAAGGAGGTTGTGATGAATTTTAATAAGGACAGAAGTGGCGAATCTGCACATTCGCTACTTCTTCCTTAGCTATCTCAATGGCACAAACTTTCTGTAAAATGCAAACTATCGAATCGACCAAAACTGCTTGAAAAATGCAACAATCAAATTTTTAACCCCATGCCATTGTAGTATACTCCAATGACAATATCTGTACCGAATATGAGACTTCCAGGAATTGTTCCTGAGTTTTGAAGGACATTTCCCAGTAAATTAGCTTTTTCTCAAAACTTGCATCTTGGATATTCGCTACTTTTGCGCTAAGCCATCGATTTCAGTGTGAAGGTCTTCCCATTTTAATTTTCTTTCCAAAAAACACAAATACCTGAGATTTTGATCTTATTTAAGTGATTTTTATTTCTGCTTACTCCATGGAATCTATTTAGAATTTAGATTGTCCATCTACGAATGTTTCTTTTAACTGCCTCTCTCGCGATATTCCATTTTCTTTTCATTACGGTATATGCAAATTTTCTCTGGATAATTTCCTGTTTGACTACTATATTTCGCTTGCGTTTCTTCTTAGAACTGTTAACATATAAGCTTCTATGCATACTTTTAGACTCTTTGAATTTCAATGTTCTCGTTTCAGAAGAGATGATATATATACTGCTTATAGTTAATTTTCATTTTAGCCATAATGCTATTGCTATTTTTCCTAAAAACGTTCAAGTAAGTTTGATGATGTGTTTCATTTTCATCATTACTTTATCAATAGTATTAATCTAAATAAGATAAACATCTTCGATATTGATCTTTATTTTCTGATGTAGTCTTTACTTGTAAATGTTATAACACTTTAAATAAAATAATAAACGATGTCTTAATTGCTACTCATATTACTGAAAAATTCAAGAGAGTCATCACAATAAAGCGAATTATCAAGATATTTCTTTTTCTTGCTAAATCGATTGTAGAAATCGAGATAAAGACCAGTTAAGTAAAATGATCCTTTCTAGAAAATAATTCAGTGATTGTCATCCATTCAAAAGAAATGATCCAATTTATTCTTTTTCCCTGAACATAGAAGACAATTGATAAAAAAACTTCAGAACTGCTTTTGGCAATTCTATTATCGTAAAACTTTAAACATAACCTTCCCCAAAAGCATTTGTGGCCGTAATTGCTTCCGAAAAGCAAACTTTATTACGATAAATATTGAAACAGTCTGATCAAAAGTACTGATAAAAACAAAACAAAACAAGAAAAGATTTGCATACGTCTGTCGTTATAGTATGGCTGATGCACGAGAGGAAAAATACTAAAGTATGATAAATTTTCATCAAAATGTTATTGAGCTTTCATCTAAAACTCTTGAAAATCCTTCTAATTCTGCGTTCAATTTAATGCGGCATTCAATATACATTTTGCAAGAAATTACATCGGTTTACTTTTACATGCTATAACGAAGGCAAATTGATTCAATGGAAAATTCATTTGAAGTACACTTTTCTTCTAATAGAAGGCAATGTAACTATGAGTAAATAAAATATTTCTTTTTTTTTACGGGAATTTTGTATTATGAAAAACAAGTTCATCTGCAGGTAGATATCAGAATCAAAATACTGTATTTACTTCGAAGAGTGGTTACACAACTACAGACATTATTAGATAGTTTCTTAATCTATCAGTGAGGGGTGGGGGTGGGGGTCATAACAAATTCAGATTGAACCAAAATTCTACTCCAGTGCATTCTATTGCAAGGATAATATCATCCTTGCAAAGATACAAAAACTACATAAATAAAAAAAATAAATACAAAGTCTGCCTTTGATGTCCACTGTAAATGGACATCAATAACCTCAGAAGAAAAAATGATTATCATTTAGATTCAATGTAAAAACTTTAAAGAGCTTATATTAACGATCTATATTGAAGAGACAAAACATGAGAATATCTATTGAATCATGAAAGTTTCTTCGAATCTATTCTATTTTATTCTGATAAAAGCTGTTACAACTAATTGTGACATATTTGTAACTGCTATCTCTTTACTATTCCAAAAAATACAATAATTTGAAAGTTTCTATTAAAGAGGAGATGATTTCAAACGATTTAATACATAAATACCCAGAACTCCACTAAGTGCATTTTCACCATTATTGAAGATAATTTTCTTTCCACTTTTTAATAAAAAAGTGGTCAAGAAACAGTTAAAAAAAGCATCTAAAAATGCAGATGCAGCAGATGGACTTCGTTGTCAGATGAGGTTTGTCCAATGATCAGTACAATATTTTTTTTTCAAACAAAATTGACTGTTATATCAATCCATTGTTATATCACTAATGGATTCTAGATTATTTATCTTGCTCACTGTGCATTTCTGAACATTCATAATTACAGTACTTGGAAGTAGTTACGAAATGTGAAGATGAAAGAAAAAAAAGAAAAGGAAAGAAGACGAAGAACAAAAACAAAAATATTGGAAAAACAATAAAAAACTGAAGAACGAATAGTCACTAAAGAAAAAGCTGACGTAGGCAACATAGAATTAAGCCTCAAGCAAAGAAGAAGATAAAAAGAAGAAAACAGGAGATAAATTATTGATGAATCAAATTAACAATTGAAGAAAGGAAATGGCATGGCAAAAATGTAATTTACTTAATTTGCGATCGAAGAGATTAGATTAGAGTTAAGAGATTAGATAAGAAATTATATTTTTAAAAGTAATGAATCAAAAAACCTTAAAATTGTGGATGTAATGTTCGTCGTGAAAAAATGAATATAAAGTGGGAAAAAAATAAAAATGTAAATAAAATAACATAAAAATAAAATAAAGTTTATTATGTAAAGTAATCCTACTGAAACCGGATTAAAAATATCTATAAAGTGAACTAAAGGATAAAACTATTCAATTTATATCAATTCTCTTTATTTTGAAATTAATTGAATTTCTACTTACTTATTATTTTTATTTTTTTTCATTTTACTGTATTCGTATCAATTTAGCCTTTCGATAGTTTTCATTCTTTCAATTCTATTTGCCTTCGTATCTCTTGATTCCGAATTTGTCTAATTTATCTTCAATCAGCTGAAACAAGAATCAGTTCATTTTGAGGCTGTGATTTAATGACCTGCAATCAACAGTACTCGTTACTATACTAAATAAGCTAGAGGGATTTCTAACTGATGATAAATCAGTAGGATGTCTTAGACGTTGATACTGGAGCTAATTGGCGTACAGTTCTGAACACAATCAGAACAATTTGCTGAAATTTGAATCAGCCAGACATGCATCACAGGAAAAGAAAAAAAAAAAGAAGAATTCTAACATAAGAAACACAATTTTTGTGTGCTGATTAAGAATGTTACATCAATTTGCCCACAACTTCGTTACCATAACTCTTAAATTTTGTATATTTTTTCATCTTTTCCATAAATAATGATTTTTTCTGCAGCAATAAAGTAAAAGTTAGTTTCTTTCTTTTTTTTTGTAAAAATTATTACTCAACACTAGTGGAAATTTCTAAATAATATTCTTCTTTATTAATCTACTTTTTATATCATTTTTTTTACGTCATATTCTTATCTATCGAAATTTATTATACCTATTTTGAAATATGTTTTGAAGATGCTATACCTATAAAAATACAGATATTTTTAAGCAAATGGCTTCAGAGGAAAAAAAAAGGTAAAGTTTGCACTACACTATTTCCAAAATATTGTGAAAATAGACTATTGGAAAGCCAAATTTTTTTATTTTTTTTTATTTGCACTACTTGTAGTACTATTTGAATAATAAATAGATATACATGTGAGATCTTTATAAGAATAGGAGCTTTGAACAAGTTGGTATTAATATGAATGATATTGAAATGTTCCAAAAAAAGTTTCTGGCTGAAATGTGCTTGATGCTTAAACAATCTTAATTGATTATAGTTCCACACACTATCTTCTCCACTAAGGTTCACTTTGAACGAATAAATAATTCACAAATATTCATATATAATTTAACACTGAATAGTTTATGAAACACTGGTTTAGCATCGGCGCACAATAAGGTAAGTTGATAACTTTACTTCTACAGTTGCACTAATCTTTCAGTTAGTAATCACTGCTTTCTGCAATTCTATATATAATTAGAATAATCACTTCTATTCTAATTTCACTAATTAATTATATATTATATCGAAGCACTCACACTTAATCACTTTAATAACTGCCTTTCTAATGAAGTAGTTGACTTGACTAAGTCTCGATAATTCATCCCTTTAACTAAATGCACTTTTCCTTCTTCTTAAATTCGTTGCTTCTGTTGATTTAATAATTCGTAAATAATAGTTCGTACCCACTGTAATTCACGTCTACTTGACTTGAATATTTATCTTTGAACTGTCGTCGAATTGTCCTAATTCGTCCACGGTGAATACTTTCAAATGATGTCTTCTCCAAAAACATGTGACAGGCTTCCTTGTGACTGGCTATCTTCGATGCGGTAACTTTCCTAAACTGCGATTGGTTCCAGTCGTCTCGATACAAATGGTCTCGTCTGGTTATGAGATACGTTCGCTGTATTTCCTAAATCTTCTAACCTTTTTACTTAAAAAGCTTCTTGTAATTATCCTCACCGTTCTCCTTCTTTCCTTCTCGATTATTTATCGACTAAAGGCCTTAAGTGATCTTTTTTTTTAGTATTTTGAGAATTCAGCTCTTCGGAAATATAGTTATTTAAAGCCGATAATAACGAGGTCAAGCTCTGCAAACACTGTTGTAATCTTTCCTCCCTACCCCCACTTACCTTATACCCTTTCTCCCCTATTTTTTCAAGTTCTCAGTCCCAACGCCTGAGGGGACTGCCTTCCTCAAATGGTTCAACTGTAACGGGTTACTTCTTCTCATAGGCGACGCGACGGTCTCGGCAGCTTCATATTTTTCTGGAGACTGTCTCTTCCACGGAGTGGCTTCTAACGGTGGATATTGGAGCGACTTCTCATATTTCACTATTTACATTGGCATCTGCTGATTCGTCAATCAGCTAATCTTCTAAACTGCTTAGTGTGCCATTCTGCTAATCAGCTGAGCTACTGAACTGAACTGAACTTCACTGCTGCACACTACTGAAGCACGGCTCTGTCTCGCCTTTTTATCACCTTGCTGGATGACGTTATCACATTTGCATATAATGTATTTATTTAAATTTTGCCGTTGAAGCTATAATAAAACTTGATTAATAATTTTCACATTAAATAAAATACATATTATTTAAATTATATCTTCAACTATTCTAAAACAAATTACAAGAATTATTTTTTTTAATATAATAAATCTCATCATACTCCTTTATAAAATATTATTTAGGACATTATCAGAAATTTTATAAAAATTTTCTCTAACGTGATGATGTTATGCATCATTTAACCAAGCGCCAAAATAGATTTTTTTAGATTATTGCTCCATCTACTAGGGAAAGGTAGTTAACTTTATTACCATAACTCTTTAAATTTTGTATACTTTTCTTTTCCATAAAGTGGTATATTTCATTTTGATATATAACACTCTTCATTCCATATAAAAATAACATAAGCACGTTTCATTTTGCAATTAATCAAATTTTTGTTTTTAAATTTAATTTCTTTTTGTCCTTCTTGAAAACAGAAGTTTTAATTTTTCTTTGCTAAAATGAAGATAACTTACTTAATGCAAAATATTTAAAATAAAACTTGTATTTCTGACTGTGGGTGTTCTTGATAATAATCGAAACTTTCAATTCAACCCTTCACAAAATGAGATCTGATCAATGTAACATTAATTTAAGGCTTAATAGAAAGGAATATTAGCTCCTGTGTTAAGGTTTCTTAGTCTTCCTATTAATACTACAGTCTTAGCTCTAGATACTTGAAGGAAATATTCGAAAGGCTGAGTGCAACAGTGGTCTAACCCTCTCCGAGGTCGAAATACAGTTAACTACGCCATGTGTTATCATTAACCTTGAACTATGTATTACAACTGATTTAGTCTACGCTTAATAGAAACATTTTTCGTGATTTTACAGCATTGTTATTTTTTGTTCTCAAAATAATAGTAACAATTTCTAGTGCAACCATGGTCTAACCCAATTCTATCAATCAGAACAGGCATATCAAGTCACGTGCACAAACAACCACTGTCATTTTAAACATTCACTGTCAGAACTAGAGAGTTACAGATCAGTAAATGTCACTAAGG
>JAFIDM010009631.1:180412954-180426278 GCA_023159025.1 Thereuonema tuberculata
TTCTTTGTATTGTTGATTTCCCGGTCATAAAAATAAGGTTTATGGCCTTTTTTTCAACTTATGTTTTAATATGTTTTATTTTTTATACCTCTGATGATGAGGTCGCACCTCGAAACATGTAATGTGACGTTTATTATATCTTGGTTTATGAAGATTTTGTGTGCATGGTCCTTATTTCTATAGATTATGATTATTACTAACTGTGATTGTGGAGTTTTTGTAAATAATACAGATTGATTGTTATCTGATTTGGAACATTATCTTCTCGCAGGATATTTAGTAACTTATCTCTATTCACTCTATCAAAGCTTTTATGCAATTAATAACTGCAGAATGGATTTCTAAATTAAACTCGGACGCTTTTTCAGTAGCATTTTTAGTGGGAAATGCCCATCAGCACAGATTTACCTTTTCTGAAGCCATTTTATTTTTCGCCTAAAAATCTGAGGAATAACTTGTTAATTTTTTTTTTTTTTTGTAAAATAGCTTAAAGCAGATTTTGTATCCAGCATTCAAAAGACTAATTCTTCTATAATTTTCATAATTCCTGATATTTCTTTTCTTACATTACGTATAAGAACAATCAATGCTCTGTTCCAACTTTCTGTAGATCCTTTCCAGATCACACCTTATTATTAAGAAAAAAGATCATTTTTAAACCACTGATTTAAGTAGTTCCATATTGAGGTAATCGTCACTAGGTATCTTAATACTTCTTTCACTGCAGTTAAAGATGCATCATCATTAAAATTATTTTCTGAAGCTTATGTCTTCCGTCCATATAGTCTGAAAATAGGAACGCTAACATTCTTTTTTTATAATTGCAATTTAAGCATTTTCACGTGTATCACTTTTTAATTTCTTTAATATTTTAAGTGTTTTAGGAGTTGGTCTTGTTATTTCCGTTTCTAAAGTAGATACAAAAGTTGTCCTATGTCTTTTATAAGACTTTTTTTTTTTTTTTTGCTATTCCTCTTTTATGTTTATATGTAATTTCATTGTCTAGCGATTTGCTTTTAAAAATTTTAAATAAGCCTCTCGTTTTCATTGATTATTCTTTTTAATATGATTGTTCCAAATTTGCATTTCTCTTCTTTTATACCTGTTTCTCTTCATTCCTAAAAATTTTTTAGCTGCTTGTGATCAATATATTTTAAGTTATTCCATACAATATCAATATCATTACGAATTTCAGTTTCTTCCAAAAAGCATCTCACAGGTGGATCTATGAAAATGACCAAGCTTAATCGTATGTTCTAAGTAATTTTTATTTTCCTCTCATACCATCTAAGATGAATTCTAAGTTTTGATATTAAAATATGATGTTCAGCCTCAATTTCAAAGCATCTAAAGACTCTCATATATCTAAAATTATTTTTGACATTGTTTGATTACAAATAATATAATCAATTATCGATCGAGCTTTAATAGACCAGGTTAAGTTATGTTTATCTTTATGCTTGAATTTCATATTCAGAACCTGCAAATTATTAAACATCACAAATTTAATTAATTGTTGACAATGTGGTTTAAGATATGTTCTCCAAATCTTCCTATATTTTATCCTGATTTCCCATTTTAGCATCTGAATCACCAATTATAAGCAACATTTGATTTATTGATCTGTATTCTTCTCCCAAAGCTTACCTGATAATACAGGAACGGTTACGGAGTCAAATCACACCAAGTCGTCTCACCGAGCATCTGAAAGTATCCCTCCGCGCCCACAAGACGCTTTTTCCAATGTAAACAAAACGAATTCTCATTACAGCTACCGCGATATAATTCTATTGTATATTTAGCAATTTAAAAAAAAAAAAAAATGAAAAAAAAATAAAGATAGAAATTAAACTTATTAAAGAAGCAATCTATTTGTAATTTTAAGAGAAATCTTAAGTTATAAGACTTTAAAACGAAAATAAACAAAAAATTAAAACTTCTTTTTTAATATTGAATTTCAACTGACTCAGAATCAAATTGCAATATTAATATTTATAATTAAAATTTAATACAAATATTTAAAAAAAATTATTAAAATTGTAATGGAAATTCTTTCTTATTTGAATTTTATTTTTATAGAGGCCTGTATTTCATTTGAAGTTTTATTATTATTTTATAACAAATAAATGATACCTAAAACATATGGAAGAGATATTGTCATGTTATGATTTTTTTTAAAACAAATATAATCTTTATCCTGTAAATAAATTCATGTGAAATAGAAAAGCAAATTAATCCTCTTTCGTAAAGAATTGGTGGCCCTGAAAAGGGCTGTTTTTCAACAGACTCAATGAATTTGTCAGAGAGGTGTCTCAGCGTCGGTATCAGGCCTTCAATCCGCGTCTTGTGAGGAGTCAGATGTTTCTACCGTAAATTGAAGACTTTCAACTGTACTTTCTGCCATTCCGTCTACTTCCCACATGTAAATTTCTTCTTTAATCACATGATCAATACAATTTCTCCACTGCTCCGATGTTACCCGGCGAATTCCTTCCTTTGCTAGCATCTCTACTTCCTGTGCTTTGAAAGTGCGGTTTTCTCGGGCCACAAATCCTTTTACTTGACTCCAAATCATTTCGATTGGATTTAAGGTGCAATGATGAGGAGGAAGGCGAAGAACTTTGAGACCATATTGGGCTGCAATGGTGTCGATTCTGTAGCCATCGTGTTTGCTGCGGCTGGAAGTTACGAGAGAGAGAAGTTCTGTTTTCAACATATCCTCTCTCCACGGAATGTGTTTTTCAGTTAGCCAGTCTTGAATGTCAGCCTTCCTCGTTGATTGATTTGGAATTACTTCCATACGGACACTGTGATACGGTGCATTATCTAAAACAATCACGCTGTTTGGCTGAATATGTGGAAGCAGCTGATCGAGAAACCACTTCTCAAAATAATCACCGTTCATTTCTCCGTGATAATCCCCATGATTTCTTTTAGCTCTAAATATATCACATGCTCCAACGACAAATCCTTCCGTACTTCCTGCATGGGTAATTATTAGGCGAGACCCTTTTCCAGACGGTGGCTTAAAACCTGGGGATAACCCTCGCGCAAATGCGTTTCGGCTGGAGATCACAGTTGTATCTTGCCGTATCTTTCTCTTCGTGTGGCCAAAATTTATCCATGTTTCATCTGTATAATAAATATGACGACCTTGCGAACGATAATGACGGATGTCTCGCAAATACTGACGACGCCATTGTTGAATGTCATCTCGCTCAATTAGCATAGCCGAACGATCAACTTTACAATATCGGAATCCCAAATCCTTCATTAAATTTCGAAGTTTCCATACAAATATTGGGCAATTATTCATCTTCGTTAATAGCTTCCATCACTTTTGATGTCATCGGAATTTCATTTCTAAAATAAAAACTATGAACTTTCCTCCGTAGGCATTCCAGTGTGAAGTTATCGTAAATCTGTAACCTTGTTTGCGTATTAACTTTCAACGGTCGTTTCTTGCCGGGGGTTGAAACATGGCCGCTTTCTTTGACTTCGCTTTTCATGCGGTTTATACTTGCTGTTGAGACACCTGTTAATTCAGCAACCATAGCTATTATTGCATTGTCCGACTGATCCTGGTGCTTCTCTCTTAACTTGAACAAAACATTAAGAATAATAATCTTAGCACTTTTTAACGGTTTTCCAGGTTTATGAGGTTGAAACACAATAGAGTTGGAAGACGCCATCTTAACTCAACTGTGAAGGCTCACGTGATTGGTTAATTAGCTAATGAATTTTAAACTCATAAATATCTGAAATGTGGTCTTTATCTCCTTAAAATATTTACCTTGATAAATTACGACAAGTTTAAAATGATAATTTCTGTAAATTGGCATTTATTTTTGACAGTATCATTATTTAATGTACGGACTACTTTTCATTGCGAAGGTATACATCCAGTAATTGTTCCTGTATTATCAGGTAAGCTTTGGGAGAAGAATAGGATTGATTACTTTCTTCTTCCAATCCTTCAATCGAGCATAAACTACAATTATCTTTATATATCCTCTGTTCAGTTTTAAGTGAATTTCCAAAATTTCTTCACTCCAGAATTTATAATACTGTAATTTATATTAGAATATAGGATCATTATCATTACTCTAGTGTGAGCTCTTTCTTCACTTCTTATTCCACTATAAAATTTTATATATTTCCCAGTATCTACTGTACCATTAAACTTCTTTTTAGTCTCTAATAATTGTTATATCAATGTTTTCCTTTAAAAGATTGTCTTCTAAATGGTCTTCTTTATGACTAATACTTCTGACATTCCAAGTTCCAAAAACTATTAAGCTTTTCGTTTTACGTGAAACATTTGTAATATTTGGTTTTCGAGCAATGTTCGTCAACGACAAGATCAGTCCGGCTCTCGTCAGCAAGGGACACCATTGTAAGAAAGAGTATCCAGGATAATTTACAAAGTGTAAGGTAGGCGGTAAAAATTTCGTTCCCTGGTCACTTTTTTATAACTGGAGACCGTATTAAATGACGTAAGAACTCCAAAATTTGACATTACCGTCGTTAACTATCCCTTTACCTGGAAACCAAGCCAAATCGCCTGTGTGATCAATTGTTAATATATATAAAAAAAAAATTCAAAAGTACCTACTTTTTTGCAAAACCAAAAAAAAAGATATTCCTAATTTCGTCCCCCTAAAAAATTACGAAAAAATGAGGTAAAAACGATTGTTAAATGTGTTTTAACTTGATTCATATTATTTACAAAAATTCGTTACAAAAGTGAACGTACTTAGTCGAATGTAGTGAAGTAATACAAATCTTTTTACTTATAACATAAATTTAGCAAACCTCAGAGAGAATATTAAGTTTACTTGAAAAAAAAAATAATAATCTTATTGTTTTATTTTAAGATGAGCATTAGCCTTCCAAGCAAGTATCACAAATAAATTTTAGTCGATTTCGACAACCAGAGCATGCATCATGAAACCATGTGAAACATTTTTTGCAGCGGATCCATTTTTCGCCATGTCTATCAGCGGAATATTTTTTCACCCAGATTGGAAATTCGGCATCATCATCCTCACTGTTGCTATCGTCAATTGAGTCGTCATATTAAATGTCGTCACTGTAGCTGGTCGTTTCTGCTTTGGTTTTTCTGGAGACACCCTTTTATTTGGAACCCTTTGGCAGCACAAGGTTTTTCGTAGGCGGAGCCGTTTTCTTTGCAGAGGCCTCTTCATTTTTTTTTTTTTTATGGGAAGAGCTTGTGACGACAGTTGCTGAACCTATTCGAGCTGATGTTGATGGTTGGATCACTGGAACTTGTCTGATGTCTTTAGGAATGACTGTGGGCTGGTGGTCCTCGGACTGTTTGTTGATGGATGGTGAGCAGGACAGGTAAACTTTATGGATCCCTTTGTTGCTTCCTGATGAACGGTTAGAGACTGAAAGTCCCTCAAAAAATCGTCAGCACCAAATTTGGATTGAAAGAAATGATTCTTGTTAACCGAAATTCATTGACAGCAGTTTTCATGACTAAAGCACGCTCATACGCTTTACTGAACAGCATCGGTGACCTGCATAGTTACTCAACCTATTTTCAATGGCTTAAGCATAACAAATTTTTGAAAAGAACTTCATCTAAAAAAAAACGAAACGAAACCTGCGAGTTCCTAATTTCGTCCCCTGGAAGAAATTAAGAACAACCTTCATATCGGTTCCTATCTTCTCAACGAATGAACCTGAAGGCTGACACCATTTTATTGACAACGTACCTAAGCCAATGACGTGCATAGAATATAAAAACAACGCTTACAACAGCGTAAAGGACTACTAATAATGACAGTACAGGAAATCACCATACCAAGAAAACGAAAAATCTTCATAATACCAGAACAGAAGTTTTCTGGACTTTCACAACTGGCTCTGTTTGCCTTCCCCTACATATACAGCTGGCGTCAATAGCTCTCCTAGCGATAGGACCGAGAAACTGAAGGGGACGAAATTAGGCGTGGGGACAAAATTCGGGCCCCCTACCTTATATAAAATACAATTAATATGTAAATGTATATAAATAAAAATTAAAACAATGCCTTTATTTTTATTTATTACTCGACTATTTTGGACTTAAAGTATTATGGCAAAAATTTTAGAGGAAATGAAAAATTTTCAGTAATCATAAAAGTTAAGAAAACCATAAAAACATATAGAAAGTAAATATATCGAATATTTTTTTTTCTTTCTACACTATTTGTAGGCCGCGCGGTTGGCGATGTCACTAAGACTTCGGTTCTCATGTGGGTTTCGTTGATGGTGGCGCTCCGCGCTGGGCAGGTTTTCCCGGGGTTCTCCCGTTTCCTCTGCATTTCTCACACCATCCTTTCTCAGTCTTTCTCTCCGTCTGTCCTTCTTTCCGTGGGATAGCACAATAGATCTTTCAGGTCGCGGTGCTCGGCTGTGAAGCCACCCACGCTCACTACATTACATTACATTACATTACATTACATTACATTACACTATTTGTAAGAAAGTCGACTTTGCAAAAGTTAGAAATACATTTTCCTCAAAACAGACGTTTTTCTTTTCTTCAGAATTTTTTTTCATTGTCTAAAAATAATATAATAAGATAGTTACTACATGATCATCACATTAAATCCATTGTTATTTAAACGAAAATGTTCTTACTTAAGATGTAATTCCAATCACTCATAATTCGATTGTAAAAGCGAACTTCCCACATATTTTCATCTAGTCTTGATGAACACTTAGCAATAAAAGCTGCCTCTGCAATATGCCAATTTTTTGTGAGACCAAAGCTTATATAATCTGATTAAATGCTTTTTGACTTAAAATACATGTTAACTATTGTGTAAGGTTCTTTAATCGATGAAATTTAATCACCTTTGTTTTTTCTCTGGTTCGAAAGATTTCAGAACATTTCGTGGAAATTAATAGATCAAAGTTACTGATATCCATTCATTACAGTTGAATCTAACGATGAAAGTTAATCCAATTAGGCAACTCAAAAAACCGTTAATGAAGTCCAGCATTGTTTAATCTGATTAGTTCTTCGAAAAATGAATCACAATTCTTTCTGCAGTGTAATTAGTGAAAAGATAAACGGGTTGTGACAAAAAAGCATCTTTGTTAACTTTCTTAAAAGAATTCTTTCAGTTCAGATAACATCTTTAAAGGTCTCAAAATAAAAAATAAAAAACTAACTTGCTTAATTTTCTGATAAGAAATTTGTTTGCTACAGATGGACATTGAGATATAATTAATGATTTGTTTTTGATAAGCGTATTGATCTTTAAGTTGAAAAGAATTACAGAAACTCATTATGATAATAATTGAATCTCCTATTAAATATGACAATGGCTCCTTATACACAGAAACCTACCATCAATTAAAATTGTTTATTTTTACAGTAAACTCCCGATTATTCGCGGAATTGGCTGGCGCGGCAACCGCGGATAATCCGAATTAGGACGAAACAGGACGAAAATCAACACAAAAATGTTTTTAAAATTAAAATGGCAATACATACAGTTACAGTACATACATTATAAACAATTACATTAGAGCCCCGATTATCCGCATGGCAAGGGTGGCAAGGGCTTCGCGGATAATCCGAAAAAAGACTAAAAATGAGGTGTAAACACGAAAAAAAAATATTTCACCATTAAAAACTGTAAATAAAATTATGATTATATTTTAATGAAGTCTTAGCTAGCAGAGTTAAATTCTTTTAGTGCTCTAAAATTACTTTACTCAAAGATACTAAAAAAACGTGAAATCGGAAACACTTTAATAATTCATTATATATATTTTACAACCAGCTTTCTAAGCTTTACATCAATCCGGTCTTCGGATTTTACTTTGTATTTCAAAGTCCTTAATAAATCTAAAGCTTCACGGTCTTCTTATAAGACTCTCTTGCTTCTCTCGGGTTCCGACTTGCGTCTAACGATCTTGCTTCTCTGGGGGAGTTTTATATCTTTAAACTTCTTATTTCTACAGCTTTCTCTGGGCCTCAAATATCAAACTGCTTATTGCTGTACCACTTATCTAAAGATTCCCCTATTCTAAATTCTCTAATAATTATTCCGGCCACTATAATTATTTTATCCGGCTGTGACTACTTTTATCTCTAACTATAGAAGGTTTTTCAATACAACTATTATTCCTGTCACCATTAGCTAAAACTATCTGTCTCTTCTCCTGAATAAACCTAAGTTTGATAAATAGAATATCTATCTTTTCTACTCTACGAATACAAGTGATTTCTTCCGTAACTTTTCGTCGCTAATTTGAATTCAAAACAAACTTCTATAAAATTCTCAAGATCCTATATTTATCTAATCTGATTTATCTAATCCTAAACCTATCTAGAATAAGAAAATCCTATCAGCTGAGAGAAAAATTTCAATGGAAATTTTACTTACAATAAAATAGTCGAAAATACCAGTTGAACACATTCGAATAATCCTATTCCTTTTATCTTGGCCGGAATATTCATTGCTGGTCGACTATAAACTCTAGAAATCTTTCTGAGTCCGTCACTACGAGGATCGGTGTTCTGGTCAGGGTTATTTTTCCGATCTCCGAGTCTCTCACGCCGTTAGATAAATTTCACCTGGATCTTCTTCTTTCAAATCAGCCGTAGTTGATCACTTTTCGCTTTCCATTCATTTACTAGGATTCTTCATCCGTATGGTATCTAAGCGTTGTATTCTTTCAGGAGTTCCCGGGCCTAGTTGTGTCTCACGGTCGAACGAGTCTTCCGTCCTCAGATCAATCAATCGTCGACGGTTCTCGCATCTGCTTCGGAAGGGATCGTCTATTCGCCTTTCATCTATGCAGCAACTGGAATCGTCTTCAGCAGTTCCTAACTTTGATTACCGTCTTTATTTCTCGGGCGCGCTATTTCTGGTATCTTCCAAAAATTTCCCGTCGATTGAAGAAACATCCCAACTCTCTCGCTTTCGTCTTAGCGAACTATCGGATCATTTATCCTCCTCCGGGCATTCTATTCTATATTGAGAATATTGAGACTTTCTCACGCTTGCTTCTTTGATGAGAAACTTTGCTGGTCAGGAATTCTTGCCTTCATCTACTTTGGTCGAGGAAACCAAATATGCTTACTGGAAAACATTTGCAGTCATAATTTCCACTGCTTATTTGGTGCAGGGAACGAAGTAAAGAACCCACTGTTGAGTTCGGCAGCTATTTTGCTGCACGTCCTATCTGGTTGCAGGATCGAAGTGAACTGCCGTTCTCGCCACCTAACAATATCGTCTCTTATTAGGATAATTGCATGTGTCGCGAGAAACAATAGAACTTCGCTCGTGAATGATCCATTCCTACGAGCCTCAACAATTACTTTGAATCGCTGTAGAAACATGTAAAAAAGACAGCCTTCCACGCTAATTTAATTATATCCTTCAAGAGCAAATTAAATTTGCCAACACGAATAAATTTAGGGCTATCGAAATTTTTCTTTTAACTTAGAAATTCTCAACGCTGAATTTCTACAAAAACTACGTTTTATTGTACAAAAAACATAATATGTAAAAGTTTAAAAATATATATAGTAAAGCAGAAACCTTTGCTCTACGTTTGCATCCACAAATTCCGAGAAGGCCTATAGGATCACGATGAACAATAAACCTGTCAGAAATTTTCGACCTTCCCACTGTAGGGCCTATTGTATTTTCCCTGTTGTTGGCTTGAATTAAAATTGGTTTTTTTTTGAGGTTCATAATTAAAAAAATTTTTCGCGGCACTACTGTATTTTATTAATTTAGTGTAACCTACCGGCCTAAGCTCCGCTGACAAGGTCGTTCTTCAAATTTTTGTCTATAATTGTCTTCACTTACTTTGTTAGCCTCTTTTATTGTTTACCTTATTCTAGATTTAATTTTTTTTAATTCTGTAATTTATTGTAAAGTAAAAAAAATGGAAACAGGAGAGGTCCGCGGATAATCGGGAGTTTACTGTATTTCAAATCTTGAAAACCTTATAGTTCTAGAAGAAATGTTCAATTAAGTTTCAGATTTTTTTAAAAATCAATGAAACTGGCGCTATACAGTGTTTTAATTAACTTTTTTTTCTATCTATTCTTGATAAAAGTTTCTTGGTAGTCTTTACACTATTTACATAAGTAAATTTAATAAAATAACGGAGCATAGCGGTTATTTTTTTTGTAAGTAAACGATATTTAATGATATCCTTTAGCGAATTAGATAGAAATATTTTCTTTTAATACTCTACGGGGCGACATCTAGGCAGTCCGGCACTTTACAGTGTATTATGAAATTAAGTCTTAAGTATACTTATGTGTCATAATGTAATGTATAAGTTAAAACCTAATCTATGTATTACATTATCACACATAAATATATAAGTCTTTCATTTCATGTAATGGAACTGGAAGACATATTTGTAAATCACATTTTTTCAAAATTTATTTTAAACAGTAGTCATTGAAGGTCAAGAATACAAATACAGGGTAATTCACAGGTATAGTCAATAATAACAATTCCAAAGGAATAAAAAATGAAAATGAAACATATTTTTTTCTTTTTTTCTCTGCAAATGAAAAATAAAAAGGTGTTTGTGGGCAGTTCGAGCCCCGGTATCTGTGCATCGTGATAGATGTCATCGGCACCAAAGTCCCAAAATAGAGAACTTGGTAAGCTAGACTAACTACGGAGGGTTGTTTACAATCTATGGTAACGATTTGGATTCGGGTCTATTTCCCAGAAATTCCCTTTCTCCACCAACGATCATGCCCTCTTTGATGGCCATGAGATACTGCTATCGCTCTGCAGCGCAGTTTCCATTGCAGGAGACTACTGCGAAGAACAGAAAGACTTATATGTTGCCACTCCTGCTGACAACATTTCCAGAGTCCATCCAATGAACGAGGACGTCGTCTTCCCAAGGCTCGTTTTAATAGTCCAAATGCGCAAAAATCCATGGGCGATGCGTCTGGAGACCTCACTGGTATCTCGGTAAACGGTATAGCCTGGATTCCGGTTTGCTGTTCCATTCGTGTCAGAAAATTCTGGGTCGATTTGGACGTATGGCTGGACGCCTTGTCTTGGTGGAGACGGACCTTGGAAACGTCGTTTCCGTAAAGAGCAGGTAATTCCTGTATATAAATTGGTGTCAGTACTTGATCCTGATAGTATGCAGAATTCACCTTTACATTTTGAGCCACCCTCCGTATCTGTAGCTTGCCTTGATAGGAATAACCCGCAACGATCATGAATCCCTTCGAAAAAGTTTCACAACATTCTCTGTACCAATTTGGAAACGATTTGGCTCCCACTGGGCGATAGAAAATCGCCCTTGGTTTATTGCAATAGGACAGATAAACATATGCTTCGTCTAATGTGGCCACATACTTCCATTTATCCCCAGCGAGATGTCGTTCATACTGTTTTCTGCAATTTGTCTTACGTTCTGAAATGTGCTTTGGTAAGAGCTTGTGAACCTTGCTTTTATGTCTCTTTTGAAGTCCCAAATCTTTATGGATAATCTTGTTTACGGTACGAAGAGATCTTCCTACCTTCGCACCAATGGTTCTTTGGGTCGCTGGATTGTTCCCGATCACCATTTTCTTGACTTTCTGAATGACAGTCTTTGTGCGACTTATAGGTGTCCTTGAATTTGCTTGCTTTTCAGTCCCGGAAATCTGTCCTGTACAGGCCAAACCAACACCAGCCAACACATTATGAACTCCTTTCTTCGAAATGGTGAAACCTCTTTTTCTATATGCCGTAATTATTGCGGAATAACTAAATTTCGCGTCGGAAAGGGCTGTAACGTACCCTTCCCAAAACTGTGACACTTTCGGCGGCATTTCTCCGAACAAACTAATCCGCACTCTCCACACTAATCTTTAAGTACTCACCTGTATGTTTGCATAAATTTGCATACCTACTGTGATTGGTTGCGTCGTCACGCGCCATGCAAATCGTTACCATAGATTGTAAACAACCCTCTGTATTAATCATTTGTGTAGGTAGCAAGACAGCAATTTCACATCGTAAGAGATCATTATTGATGATCATCTTTATTAAACCATCTTTATTAAAAGCATTCATGTTTCGAAATGAGATATGTTCAAAATGCAATCCAGTATATATTGAATAGTAAGAGTGATTCCTACTACTGCCAGAAATGTTTCACATGGACATAAAATGAACGAATACGAGTCATATATTCATGAAAAAATGAAGAAAATTAATAATTCCACAATTTGTCAATTAAAGATAGCATCAAATATTAAGCATTGAACTTAATTTATAAAGAAATGAAATGTTTGCAATGATTAATATTTTTTTTCCAATTAGTAAATTACAGATAGTTATGTTCTGGAATTAAATTGTTGTATTCGGAAGAAAGTTGCTTAATACGTTTTCCTTGTAATAATTGCATTGATTGTATTTACTTTGCTTGGCAATTTATTGCAACGCCAATTAAGAAGTATTCAAAACTTATTACATCATTCATGACTTATTACATTATGATTATTTCAAAGAGAGGGACATCTTCGTATTCTTGACTGAACTTGTAGTTAAACTTCACGATATCAACAAAAATAAAAAATTAAACCAGAAAAGTACTTAACTCATAAATTCGATAACTCATCTTACTGTTTGGATGGAATGGCTACAGCTCAATATTTGGACATAAAGAAAATTTTTATTAGCCATGAAATAACGTTTTTAAAGCTTATTTGCTTCATTAGTAATTGCTAACTCTTAATGAGCTTAAACTTAATGTAGAAAAATACTTACACAAGATACTAATTCGAAAAATTATTTCCAAATGTCTTAGTGAATATTATAATAATGTTGAGTTCAATAAGTGAATATTCGAATTGTCGGACTAATATTAGGTAAAAATAGCCAAAAGCTTTTTAATATATTTTTAAACATTTACAATTTTATTTTACAATGATATACAAGTTCTGAATAAGAAATTTAAAAACAGCGAATTTTCAACTATTTAACACAGAAGAAGTTTTATTTTAAAATGAAAAATGTGATGGCAAATAAAATCCAGTTTATTACTCAGACTAATTATTGAATTTCCCTTGCGATTTCAGTACTCCTGAAGCATATTATAGCCCGTAATGTAGGATAGAATAAAATTGCTCACTTTGCATATTTGTGCATCAGGGAATCCTTTGTTCTCTCCTAATCGGTTAAACATGGGCTCCGTTAAAAGCAAGAGTTCGTTATATGTCAATACAGGCATACATACCCGGTATTACGATATGTTAGGTTTCATACCGTTATCTTAAAGAAAAATGTCGGATTACAAAGCACCGTCTTTTTTTTTT
>JAFIDM010009631.1:180442820-180454713 GCA_023159025.1 Thereuonema tuberculata
TACATGAGATCTCATATCTTTTTAACAGTGAAAGCATTATGAGCATGTTAGTCTTGGCAACTTATTTTAGGCCTACATGAAATGTTTTGGGTGGGATCTGTTTTAACAGAAGCTTTTTATCGTAAAGCGACATAACATCCTTGCAAAATACAGGGAGAAGCACTAGCCTATAACAATTGTTCAAATGAACTTCTTTAACATTGTTCAATTCCATCTGCACAGTATTCGACGTAATCATGCACTGACATGCAGTGCCATTCCTGCTTCATGAGGGATGATTATAAAATCTGTTCCAAAATGTGTTCCTCCCTATCATTTACGTTGATGTAGATATCTGCCCAAAGCAAGCATTATTTTGAAAGCATTCAATATCGGTCTAGGGAGACTTTTTCTTATCACACGTGCTTACGCTTATATTTAGCGTAATACTTGCTTTAAATCTACTAATAAGAATTAATGTTTATAAAACAAACATTCGCTATTTCACTTCTTTATTCTATTTCATATTTCAGAGGAATTTGAGTGCAGTATTCAAAAAAACATTCCCCAGTAGTTGTACTGCACCTGTAACTATGTGCGGGAGAGTGACATCTTATTTGATTATTCTGCCGAAATGCCCTTGTGCTGATTTTACTCAGTTATTTCTATATTAAAAATAAATCATATCAATTTTCATCCGAACAGTAGAAATCTGCGATATACATGTACTGACTGTACTCCTTTGAAAATGGCTTGAATTCAAAAATTACGAAGCTTAGCTATTTAATTTAAAATTTCAATTAGATACTCAAACAGCTTCATTTTCAAACAGTAAGTTTGAACAGAAAATTTTACATCTTTGCAGACTTCTAAATATTTAAGATTCTAGATTCTCCAGATCTAGTTGAAACTCAATTTATAATTCTGTTGATTTAATGGACTCTGTGCATCTAACTAAGCCCGTGAAGGTAACTTTCAGACCTGTTTTCTTCTTCTTCTTTTTCTTCTTCTCATTATTAGGCATATAATTATAAAACCTTCCCAATTCCTGTAGATTTGTATTCCTAATATAAGCAAATGGGCAGAGGAACCTATAAAGTAGTTGAAAGGAAATTGCGTTTATCTTGTTAAAACAGAGAATGAAGATTTTTGCGATACTTGAATGAAATTTCATGAAAACTTGAATGTCCAGGATAAATTCAAGGGAGTATCTTGGAAATTCTTGATACAAAATTAGGACCCATTAATGCGATGACTTAAAAAAAATCAGATCAAGAACGACTAGTGTTTTTAAGGAATATTGTTTGATAAACCATTATTTTCAGCTCATCTACACAACTTGAATGCCTGCAGTATAACTGCGGAATCTCTTGTCGGATTTCAATGATTTTCTTCTAATACAATATTACTTATTAAGGTGAATGTTTAAAAAAAAAAGAAAAAAAGAAACTAAAAATGGACATTATTTTTGAAGAATAATCCCCGAAAAAAAAAAACTCTATTTTATCAACAATCCCCGCAATTGAATGTACCAGTAACGCTACTACCCTCATTTACAATAAAAGGCCATTTTTATATACCGTACTTCATTCAGGGTCCGAATTTCACTATTAGCCACTTAAGTTACTGTAATATCTTACGATAAGCAACAATATATCTTTTATTAAGTTTCAAAAGTCTCAAGAAATCATTAAAGTAAATAATTCAAATATCGATTACAAAAAATGAAGTTAATTATTAACTTTATGCAAGATTAAGATTATGCTTCAAAGTATGACTGTCCCTCATCATACAGCACAACGCCCAAATGATTGGTTAGGGCATCATAAAGTATGATTAATCTCGGCTAAAAGACAATTCACAAAGTGATTTTCTACATCTGTCTTCTATTCACCTTATTGCTTTTGTGGTTTCTTCTTTAGCATCTATGTGAGAAAAAAATAAATGCAATTTTATTATTCTTGTATCTTTGATTAAATAACTATCTTCATTTAGAAGTGGTTTTGTTTTATTTAACTTTAACTCCTAAGTTAGGTTGTTACATGAAGTATTCGTACAATAGATAATCGTAATAAAATATAATTCGGTATCATAATAAACAATCAACTTATATAATTGGCTAAGTTCGTCTGTCTGTCTGTCTGTCCGTAACTCGATATAATTTTGTTACCACTGCACCGATTTTAATGAAATTTGACATACTTACTCAGTTTTTTACGCTGATTTTGAAACTCAAAACCATTTTTGCCGTAGAAGCTTCGTTCACAAGTTAGCGCAGTATTTAGATTATACAAAGATCTATCTGAAACTCGATATAATTAAGATACCACTGCACCGATTTTAATGAAATTTGGCGTACTTACTCAGTTTTTTACGCTGATTTTGAAACTCAAAACTATTTTTGCCGTAGAAGCTTCGTTCACAAGTTAGCGCAGTATTTAGATTATACAAAGGTGAGTTTGGTTGCTACAATCATTAATAGGAAACAATATGACATATACATTATTTAATATTGTAATGGAACAATGCATTATTATTAAATCACTTGAAGAAAGATAATTAAAAAAATCTAATTGTCAGAGAATTAAAGCACAATAACCTGTCTGTAACTCGAATAATTAAGCTATTAAGATAGATCCAACGGTTCTCAATGGTACCATTCAATCAAGGGTACTCAAGTTGGATAAAAATATTAGTTCATTGTGTCATTCCATGTAGTTTCCATGAAATTTTATTCTTGGGAACTGCCCTCGACAACTGAAATTATAACAAAACATGCGTTCAAAACCAAATAATTTCGTTACCACTGTACCCATTTTAATGAAATTTGGCATACTTACTCAGTTTTTTACGCTGATTTTGAAACTCAAAACCATTTTTACCGTAGAAGCTTCGTTCACAAGTTAGCGCAGTATTTAGATTACATTTACTTTATATTTGATAGTTGATAATAAAATGATTTTTCAGATTTTTTTATGCCTGTCGTCCGACAGGCTTTGCTGCTAGTTATAAATAATAAAGTAATCAGCATGAGTAAAGTAATCAGCTTATTATAAATAGTAGCTCTATAAAATCTTTAGAAACCTAGCACGGCTCTAATGAATTGTTGTCAGATTTACTGTGTATTTTGGTGGTTCCTTATAACTCTGATCATCGCAAGCCAGTCAAAACTGCATGAAAAAACAGATTAATGCACAATGAATCTGGTACGACTTAAGGTGTCAACTGATTAAAACAGATCCGTAAATTCAAACTCCATAGGATTTGAGGTTGCTCAAAGCTAGGCGAACACGGAGCGATTTTATGGCAATATGATTGGGACAAGTTGGCCCAATTTGATTGCGGACAACTTTATCAAGCGCGAACACGTAGTTTCTCCTGAACCAATATTGCCCTGAATTTTTATGGTTACGGCGCCTCTCACTAGGGAGAGCTAAAGAGAGAGCGTGTTTTCGTACAGAATTGCTATAGTATTAAACGTCGTCCCTCTGTAGAAATCAATTACGATTCTTTCATTATCAATTGACAAAATGTTGTTGTTGGAATTATCTGTTTTGGGCCGACCCGTTTTGCTGATTTTAAGCCTTGTTTCTCAAAGAAAATGGCCGGCATGAGTGACTGAATTTCCGATGTTCAAAGTACCGCCTCCTTCGACGTCAGCATTGTCACGTGATGTCATCCGTTCATTTGATTCGCTTTCGTACCACCAATATTTTGAGCCAACTAATATTGGGCCAATATTGTTCCTTTGGTACCGACAATAAAATTATGGCAATATTGTTCAGGTTGGGGCAATCAAATTGGGGCAAACGTTTGCCAGCAATCAAATTGGGCTTGATTGTCCCAAAATATCGCCTCGTGTTCGGCTAGTATAACTCAATATTGCTATACTATTGTTCAATTTCATACACTACAGAAACTGTATTGCGAAACTGAATAGATACAATACAAAAAAAAGCGAAATTTTATGAATATGTGAATATATATTTTACTAAAGTATGAATACGTTTCACTAATAAATCTTGAACAAAATGTTATGAAAACTAAAGTTGGTAGTACAATGATATTTCCATTAAGATAAGCCAAGCAGACCTTATTTGCCTTTACTAGCAATTCCTCTATTTGAAAATCATGCCAGGATGAGTTAGATGAATGACAGCAATTTATTCGCCCTCCATGGAATTAAAAATACTAATTGAAGTCTACCTTTGTTAATTGGCTAGACATTATTAAAATTATTTCATTCAGAGTTCTATTACTGACAGTATTAGAGTGCACATGAATTTTGAGTGGAAATTTAAATTAAAAGCATCTTCATTTACATTTAAAACTCTGGGGTCAAATGATAATTTTTACTCTTGCTTGATCTCATTAATACTATTGAGTTGGCCTGTAAGTAATGTCGGAATTTTCACTAAACAATATTAGTGTTTATTTAGATGTAAAATACTTTATTACACAATGTATTGGCTATTCTGATTTACAGATTTTCTCCATCGTTCGGGCAGCTTCATAATTCCATTCTCCCAGAACTTCGCATCTTTTTCTGCAAAAAAAAAATTGACAGTGCATTTCACAGGCCTCCGGAGAATCAAAGTTTTTACCATCAAGTCCTTTTTGTAAGGATCTAACAAATGGTAATCCCAAGGTGCAAGATCAGGTAAATATTGTGAGTGTATAAGAACTTCCCAATTTAGTTCCCTCATTTTTTGTCCAATCTTCAAAGATACATGCGGTCGCGCGTTGTCAGGGTAGACGTCTACTTCTTTTCTGTTGGCTATTTCTGACCGCGTTTCCTCAATACTGACCGCGTTCTTCAGTTGGTCCAATTGGGAACAATATTTCTCAGAATTAATGCTCTGGTTAGATGTCAGAAGCTCATGATATTTCTTTGCAATCCCATCATATATCTTCTTGACATGTAAACCAGCCTTGGGAGTGTTTAATGGAGCAGATCCAATGTTATTCCAATGCCTGTTTCGTTCCACATTATTAAACACAATGCATTTCTAATCGCCCGCTTAATTTCTAATTTCAATCCGCTTCAAAAATTTTACGTTATTGCGTTTCAATAGTGAATCGCAAGCCGAAATTCTATCGATTAAAGTTTTTTACGCTTAAATTATGGGGAACCCAAACATCGTATCTGGAAATCATTGGAAATCATCGCAGCAATTTGCCGTGTTGTGTAACGTGGATTATTTTCAGTTAATGTGGACACTTAGTCGTTATCAGTCTCACAGGTAAAGGGCACGATAGCGTCACCGGAGTTGCCGGTTCGGACTACGTGCATTCGAAA
Organism: Thereuonema tuberculata; assembly: GCA_023159025.1. Taxonomy (NCBI): domain Eukaryota; kingdom Metazoa; phylum Arthropoda; class Chilopoda; order Scutigeromorpha; family Scutigeridae; genus Thereuonema; species Thereuonema tuberculata. The sequence goes on from JAFIDM010009631.1 coordinate 180,448,099, forward strand.
ATCTTCCTTAACTAAGTCAACCAGCAAAATTGTAACGGCAGACAGCCAAGGGTATAGGAGCTATGAGCGGGTCAAAGTTAACATGGTGGCCTATGGGAAATCACTTATAAGTCATTGCAAGAGGCTTAAGAGTAGCCTGCAACCTTAGATAAGGATGAGAAAGACACAATAAGCAGATATTGATCATTTTTCGGCCATCCCAATATTTTAGTGTCTGAAATGAAATTCAAAAAATTTTGGGCAAACTTTCAACTCATTTTATTTAAGTGAAAATAAACTATTTTCTAAGTAATTTTTTGGCCTTTCTCAAAGAGGAAGTTTCCTTTGAATATTGATCACTTAAAAAAAGAATTAACCTTCAGAAATTGGTAATTTTTGAGGAAAAGAAAATTTTAAAAATGCCGATGTTATTTGGATATCACTTTCCTAACAATGTCATTTTAAAACTTAAACTCATTTTTTATTGAGTATAATTGAATTAATAGATCCATATAATTGATTGATGAAATCTTCTTAGTATTTGTTTTCGATATATCGCTTCCTAAAGCTCTCTTTGATCTAATTCTTCGAAATTCATACCCAAAGGTTGTAGTTAATTCTCTATAACCCTAACTGCTCTTTCTTTTCGTTATAATTCTTACTATTCTGTTAACAGTTCTTGCTGATTTCGTGTCTATCGAATGTCTGTGATACCTTTATTCTTCGGTCTCTTTGAAACTTAACATAATCACCTTGAGAAACAGGATCGCCCTTAGGTCTTGGTGAATTTTCCAGGCCAGCATTTTTTTTTGGGTCTCGAGCTTTATAAACAAATTGTTAAAAATAGAATAATTTAGAGAAAAATGCATAAATTAACATAAAAGTGCATACATAAATAACTTTTGTCAAAGTAACAGTAACAGTAACTTTTGTCAAAGTAACAGTAATTTTAAACCAAAAATTAAAAAAAAAATGTCGATTTCAGGAAAGCAGGAAGTCCAACATATATTATAATTCCAGCAAAGTAGACTCGTCAGGACCTCGAAAATGTTAGAGGTGGCCCTGCTGAGAAGTATTTGAATATGTCAGTTTCATCCTTCGTAATAAATTTGCAATATTCTCAATTCACCGACAGTCAAATTATTAAAGTAATCATTATGAATTGTTAAGAAAGCATTATTTGGATACATTGCTTCTAAAACCATTTTTGATTTCACATCTCAATAATTACAACCTAACTAAAATTTGCTCATGCTTATTTTAATTGCTAATTTATAAAAAATTCGAATATTCCAGAGGATGAAAAATATTTTTAGGGAATTTTGATTAATTTGAATGATATGAAGATTAATTACTGAGTATGCAAAATCTCATTATTCGAATTGAATATTTTTGTCCTGTTTGACCATTTGTTTGTTGTATGCATCACGTTAAAACGGCTGGACGAATTTCCTGCAAATTTAGTACATAGCTTATTTACGGTCATACTGAAAACATAGACCTTTCTGTTTTGGTCCTTCTCCACTTGTCTCAAAGCTGATCTCGCTGAAACCGCTAGAAGGATTTCTTTAAAAGCTGATAACATTATTGATGTGCTTATTGATGATCTAACATAAAATATGAGCACGATTATTTTGATCTTTATTTCCCTCCCTATTTCTCAAAATTGATGCCCCAGAGCTGAATGCTTAGTCCCACTTCACCTTAATAGCTGAGCGTACACGTAGTATTTCGTTATTGTAATAAAAAACGTTTTATTACATAATTAACTACCATCTTTTAATTGATATTTATACCATTTGTTTTTGTTTTGTAATGAATTTAAAAATTAAGAACAAATCATCAAAAAATTTAAATTTTGTTAATTTTATAATTAATTATAGATAATTATATGTTAAGTTAATTCTTATTTCGGTCGCTAGATGACGCTATCGTTCATATTAATTGGTATTAAATGGAAGAAAAAATTCTGAATTTTATTTTTGATTCTAAAAATAAATTTCCTACAGAAAATAAATAAACAAAAATTTATATTGTAGAATTTTAAAGTTTTTAAATTAAAATTAATATAAAATATGTAGCCTTATAAATAAAATAAAAATATAGTTAAAAATAATACCTGCTCAGTATAAAAAGCTTACGAAGTGATGCTATTCATTTTGTTCTCTGTCTGTGACTCCGTTTGTCTGTCTGTACGCTAAAAAGTCTTGACGGATTTCAATAAAATTTACTACATACCATTATTTAAGGTTTAAAACAAGAGGCACATTTATATTGGTCTCCATCCCTTCCATCCCCATCAATCCTCTCCTTCCAAAAACTACCTTCGAAATCCTTTTCTAAAACGTCTGCTTTCTTTCAAATTTTAGACTTACATAGACTTATGGATTCTCCGGTTTCTGTTGAATCGTTTCTTTTGTATTTTAACTGTCTTCTGAATCCTGTGTTATGTCAGTTTTGTATGTTGAAGGTAAGATATCAATTTATTGTTTAAATTTGCAGGAGAACGTTTGAACCTGCGAGTACTCTCTTTTTATGGTCAATATTAAAAAAAAAGAAAAAATTAAAAGTATTTTGGAAAAAAATGATTTAAATGTAAAATCAGCAGTAAATAGAGCATTAAATTAATCTTAATGTAATTTCAACAATTTGCCATAAATTTGAAGGAGCTCAAAGAAAAATTACTGTAAGTTATTATCCATTTTCGATCCTTTTTTTGCTTAATCCTGTAACAACAAGAACAAAAACTGACTGATTTACGACGGCATCAAATCTAACAAAATATTTTTTATCATCTTGTAAGTTATTTAAATCGCTCTCAATTATTGCAATTTTAAAATTTTTATTTAATTTCAATATTTGCACAGTTTCTAAAAACATTTAGAAATATGATGCTTTTAAAATATCATCTTTATTACTCATTGATTCCAGTAATTTCTAAATCCGAATCATTTGTTAATCCAAAGAATCGATTAGGATATGAAACAGCTGCCATAAAAGGGTCAGACTAATTGCACGAACATCTGGGATTTTTCATTTCTTCATATTGGTTTCTTGTTTTGGGGACACGAGAAACTTTCCTAGGACTAGACATGTGGCAAGGCTAATACCCTGTAATAATGTTTTATTGCTATTCCTGATTAAATTGTTACAGGATGGATAAAAATTAAACGTCATTTGGTCTAAGGCAGGGATGCTCAAACAGTCGATCGCGGAAATAATTTGGGTATCAATACAAAATAATCTCATTTCTGCGGCGGTCACTCTTACGCGACACTTTTAAATAATAATTACGCATTACGGATGCCGAAAATTCTTGTCTAGATTAATTGTTTAATAATAATAATTTCAATTCAAGTTGAGACCTGTCATCCATTAGCATGGGCACTATATGGAAAGCATTGTTCTCTAGACACACTCGATCCCGTCACGTTGCTCTCTGATTGGTTGGAATATTCCAGAAGCATCGCAATTGCGTGACGTTCAGGGCACTGATTGGCTAAAATTTTACAGATTCTTCTAGAATTACTTTTTCATATATAAAGCAAACGCAAAATTATCTCATTCATTATTACTAAGTTATTTTACAACACTTGTACGTCGAATTTGCAGCATAAAATGATTGCGGCGAAAAAAAGTAAAACCTACCATTTTAATAGTGATTGGAAGGACGAATTCTTTTATCTTTGGCGAAACACACTTATCTTTGGCCATAATAAACTTGTGTTTGCCTTGTTTGTCGAGCATTGCCTAAACGCGGGAACTTAGAAAGGCATTATAAAACCGTGCATAAAAATTATGAAAATGATTTTCCGCAAAAGAGTGAGTTAAGAAGATGAAAACTTTAAAATTTGAAAAGTAGTTTGAAAGCGGAGCAATCCATATTCATACAGGGCCGGCGCTAGGAGGGTGCGGGGCCCTTGCCAATTCTATTTTAACAACTAAAAAAAAAAGGAAATCTTACTTTAACAACCAAAAAAAATACCGAAATCTAACCAACCAAAAACCAGTTTTCTCGTCCAACTATTACTCGACGTGCCGAGATCATGAGCAGTGTTGGAGACTAAACTGAAAAGTGATATCATGGAATGTACATACTTTTCTTTGCACTTTGATGAGTCCACTGATATGACTGATACTGCCTAGTTATGTATTTTCATTCGAAAAATTTTCTGATATGTCGGCTGAAGAAGAATTGTTGACAATGCTACCACTGAAAGAAAATCCTCGCGTTGAAGATATTTACAACGCTTTTCTGAATTTTGTAAAAAGGTATGTGCTACTTTTTAAACTCGTGTGCATGTAAGAGATGGAGTACCATCCATGACTGGCAATAAAAATGGGTTTGTTGCATTGTGTCGAGCTAATGATGATTTCCCATCGTTTTTCACATTCTATTGAATCATTTATCAGCAAGTTTTATATTCAAAAATACTAAATACGAAAGATGCCATGGACATTGCCACGAAGATCGTGAATTCCATCCGTGCTCGAAGCTTGGAAAGACGCTCTTCAAAGTGCAATTGGAAGCTAGCGAGTCTTTTGAGCACACTGATTTACTTCTGTATACAGATGTGAGGTGGATGAGCCGCGGAAAATTTATAAAAAGGTTTCAGGAATTATTACCTGAAATTATTTCTTTTCTAGATGAACGAGGTGACGACACTGAGATACTTAAAAAAGAAAAGTGGCTCTTTGATTTACCGTTCTTATCAGATGTGACAAATCATTTGAATATCATTAACTTGGAGCTACAGGGTAAAAATCAAACCGTTAAGACATGATTAGCGCAATAAACTCTGTTAACAAATTGAAGTTATGGATTAATCAACTGAACAAAAAGGATCTCAAAATTTTCCAGCTTTGGAAGCAAGAGCAAGTTCTCACTTAAATTACGATAATTACGAGACAGAGCTAAAAAACATTTTGAGCGAAAGACGTTTCTCTCATGTCGATAAACTGACGGACATTGTAACTTTCATGACTTACTCATTTTCTTGTGAAGACGCTGAAAAATCTGCTACTGAAATATCAAACACTTAAAATATGGAGATCTCTTCTGTCCAAAATGAGGTATTGCAGTTAATGTCAGATGTAGATCTCAAAGCTAGAGCAACAGATATAAAATTTTGGTCTTTGATATCTGAAGACAAATATCCATGTTTGAAACAAGTAGCTCTTCAGTTAACAGGATTGTTCGGATGAACTTCCTTGTGCGAATCTGCATTTTCAGAAATGAAAATAATTACATCAAAATATGGCACTCGCCTTACTGATGAACACGTGTTAACATGCTTTTGGTTGGCGCTCAGTAATTACGTGCCATCCTTTGAAAAGCACGTGGATGATATGGAGTGTCAAGCCTCAACATACAGTCAAAATTAGCAATTTAAGACTATGTTACAATTATGTAATTAGGTACATAGCCTGTTATGTATATTTTAGATCTCTAAGTATGTGGCAATAAAATAATTTTTCTTTAGTATGTAAGGTAAAGGAACCGGTTGTGGATCAGGAACCAATTGCGGATCAAGTAGTTTACCGTCTTAATTAACATGCTTATCAACAGACGGCGCAGATATATAGAAACCCTATCCCTTCTTGAGCCTCGTTTTGGTATTACAGTTTGTTTGAAGTTTCAAGTGGAGCCATCATTTCAATTTGTTAACTAATTTGTAAGAATTTCAAGAGAAAATTAAGGTGAGTTAGCCTGAAAATTATTTGTAGTTATTCTACAATGGATATACGTTAGAATTAATGGATGTACGATAGTACAAGGTTTAATATAACCGGGGAAAAATAAAACATAGTGCTTGCTGCCTCTGGCCAGGTTTGCGGGAAAATCTGCAACATCTGAATCGGCGGCCATAATACCGTAGAAGTGGAATCTGGCCACTAAACTCCGATGCAATCCGCAGCGCCAATTTCTTCAGAGATTTAACTCCTGAGACAACGTCAGATGAAGCCAGTGTTTCATCGGAGTCAATACTGGTTGCAACTATAAGGGAATTACTGAAACCTGTCGAAGATACAAGAAATGCAACTTTAAATTTCACCACCACAAGGTGCGTCACTTCTGAGGAATTCCTCAAGAAATTAGACGAGAAGGAAAAAAAATAAAACGACGAAGAAAAAGAAGAAAAGAGCTAAGTCAACAATTGATGAACAAATTGTTGACGATCCTAGACCAAGTACGTCTGCAGAAAACGATGAAGATGAGGATGCTGCCAATGATGACGATGTTTGTGGACATTGTGGTGGTAGTTATAAGAATGACTGTAACGGGGAATCTTGGATACAGGGTTGCAAACTGAAATGCAAATTATGATACCACCAGACATGCCATGGACTTACAAATGCTGCAAGATCCGAAAAAATATGTTTGTTTCACGTGCAAGGATCAATAATGAACCTAAAATAATAAAGAGAATATTTTGTTTAACTTTCAAATGTTACTTTGCAGTTTTTTTCCCGACCTGTAATCCTGATCCGTATTTGGTTCCGGGTACCAATTGTGGATCGGTTGGAATAACCGCTCTTCATTCAACATTAAGTTCAAGCGCCGGCTATTTACATTGCTATTAGTTCATGTACTGTCAAGTACTGGCAAAAACATTAGGTTTTGAGAGGTGATCC
>JAFIDM010009631.1:180464713-180476549 GCA_023159025.1 Thereuonema tuberculata
CGAAATGAAAATACATATCGAGAAAGCTTATCAAAGTGTAATATGAAGAACTGGGAAGAAATTAAGGAATCTTTAACAAAAACAGCCGAAAACTTGCAGGAACCGAAAAAGAAACGGAGACACAGATGGTGGAACGAAAAGTGTGACGACACCCTCAACGATAGACTAAGGGCCTGGAAATTGTGGCATTCCAATCGAACAGAGGAAACATGGAATGACTTCAGTCAAACAAAGGAAAATTATTGCAAAGATCATCAGAGGAGAAAAAAGAAAGTATGCTAAAACCCGACTGGAAAGTTTGAAAGAAAATTTCAAAAGAAATAACACTAGAACCTTCTATAAAACATTTAAGGAAGAATTACAACAGTACCAGCCTCCAAGTCTCTGTTTTAAAAGACAGGACGGTACCCTTGCATTAGGTAACAAAGAGAACTGCCAACTTTTGGCGGAATATTTTGATACCTATCTAAACTGCGAAGCACCGTCTGAAAGACTCGACTTCAAGAAGCCATCCGACATAAACCCACTGTCAAAACCACCAAGCCTCATTGAGATAAAAAGTATTATTAAAGAACTAAAAAATAATAAAGCACCAGGGGAGGATGGTATTGTTGCAGAAATGTGGTAGTTCGGAGAAGTTAGGGCAGTAGAAAGCTTGCATCATCTGATTTGCGAAGTCTGGGAAAAAGAAACAATACCAGGTGATTGGAAATGTGCTCTGATACATCCGCTCCACAAGAAAGGTGACCGCACAGACCCTAACAACTACCGAGGAATTTCACTGTCACCTGTTACTTACAAAATACTCTCCAAGGCCTTACTTAACATAGTGGAAAAACAGGTGGATCATCAGATTGGAGAATATCAGGGAGGCTTCAGAAAGGGAAGATCCTGTGTGGAACAAATTTTTTGTCTCAAAAGCATCCTGAGAATAAGAGCGTTGAGGGGTAAGAACACAGTGATTTCGTTCGTCGACTTCAAAAAAGCATATGACTCGATAGACCGTCAGACGCTCATCAATGTCTTGGAAGAATTTGGCGTGGATAAAAAAACAAGATCTAGCATCAGACAAACATTAATAGATACAGTCTCTAAAGTTAAATTTCAGGAGGAAATTTCAGAGCCATTTCAGATTAAGACAGGAGTTAGGCAGGGGGGGGGGGTGGACTTTCAACAATTCTGTTTAATATCGTATTGGAAAAAATTATGAGAACATGGAAGAATGCTTTGGCGGAAAGCTGAATTGAAGGAATCTGTTTAGGTGCGAAGAAGAAGGATTTAAAAGTTGAGTGGCTAGCATTCGCTGGTGATTTGGCGTTGTTAACAGATAAGAGGGAAAATGCCAAGATAATGCTTGAAAAACTGCACGAGATCGCAGAAAAAACAGGACTCAAGATCTCATATAAGACAACTGAATATATGGAATACAAACAAAACAGAGAAACGCATCTCAATACAAGATATGGAAAGGTTAAAAGAACTGACAAATTTAAGTATCTAGGAGAATGGATCCAGTCAAATGGTCTTGATAAAGAGGCAATCAAAGGACGCATCAGTAAGTTGGAACTGGCATACAGGTTAGTGCAGAATATATATAACAAAAAAGCTCTCTCCTACAATGCAAAAATCAGACACTATACCACAGTTGTCAAGCCGGAAAGGATCTACAGTTCAGAATGCCTAATTTTAAACAAAAAAGGAGAAATAGAGGAACTTGAAAAGAGAGAAAGAAAAATTTTAAGGAAGATACTCTGACTGGAGAAAAGAAAGGATGGTACATGGAAAAAGAGGAAAAATATGGATTTATACAAACGGGTGGAAAAGATTACAGACACGATATGTAAGAGAAGACTGATATTTTATGGTCACCTCGTAAGAATGAGCGAATCTAGATTGACTAAGAAGATCTTCAACTATATCACCAACTTAAAGTCGACGACTAAATGGGTTGAGGAAACTAGAAGAGACATGGAACAATTTGGGATTAATTCAGAAGAGATCTGGAATAGAAAAGTGTTTAGAATGAGAGTTAATGGATTCAGGGGGTTCCAGGATAAACAAACTACGAGGACCAAAGTAATCTGGTCAGATGATAGAAGGCGGAAGCAGAGTGAGAGAATGAAGAAATACTGGGAGGAGAGGAAAAGACTATTCATCTAGTCAATTGTTTCCCGCGGTCCATAGTAGGCCAAACTCGTAAGAAGAAGAATTCATAAATAGAGAAAAAAACACAACTGGACAGTAAATATGACTTCTCACATTGAGCCAACATCAACGGGAATCCTCAATAGCTGTGTCATCCTTAGTAGGAATCATCAGCAGAATTTACCCTTGATGTTTGGCTCATTTTGCATGAAAGCTAAGGTAAAAGCATTCTCGATCCCGGGAATGGGCTGCCGAGATAAAAAACAATTAAATAAAAAAAAAGCGTAATAAAGATAGTGTACACTTTTTTACCTTAGCGTTCGCGCTATTTACTGTCCAGTTGTGTTTTTTCTCTATTTATAAAAAAAATATTAGCTTATAAATAATTCATTTAGGAAAAATATACAAGTGATACGTATTGCTCATAAATTCCTGTTTCACTAACCTCTTAATCGTCTACTGAAGTTAAACATTTTCAATTCGATCTATAAACTTGGTTTATGTACTGTATTTATGTGAAAACAACTTGAATAAATGAATTAAAAGCAGCAGACATTACTTAACAGAAACATCATGCACTTAGCAAAACTTGTTAAATTTACTTCGATTTTTGTTTATAACAGAATATACAGGGTGATTCAAAATTCCCTGTAGAAATTTTAAAGGTAGGTCAGAAATACAAAAAGCAAACCATATTCATAGTGGAGCGTATGTCCTGAAACGCCATCCAGATGTGCTACAGGGCGCTGTTTGGCAGCACATTAGTTGGGCAGTTTGAGCCATCGTCATTTGAGACGTTGATTTTGTACGAGTAGAATGTATCGCTTCACTAATGCTGAGAGGGCAGATGTACACCTAGCCTATGGGGCAGTGAACGGAAACGGACGAGCCTTAGTACGATTGTATCGTAAACGGTTTCCCAACAGATGTTTGCGGGTTTGCACTACAGATTGTGTAAAATTGGATCATTCGACGGAAACAGACATGAATGTGTAAACCTTACTGTCATATTGTAAACATAACGCCAGTAAACATGTTGTCTACCTTACTTATTGTCTTTTATTTCTGAATCTTAATGTATCTTATAGAATATTAAGGTGGCGTTTGCGACCGTTTGACCTACCTTTAAAATTTGTGCAGGGAATTTTGAATCACCCTGTATATCATCGCTAAATAATGGCATCAATTTACGAAATTAATAGAAAAATTCAAAACCGAACAATCGATTTAAGTCAGTAATAGAACACTTAGAAATGTTATTTTCACTGATTATTTTCCTTTTCTTTTCTAAATCCTCAATAGTTTTGTTTGTATCATTAACAGTTCATAACTATTAAACTCCTTAAATGCAGATCTTTAAATTACATGTAAAATTCAACTTCTCCATTAGAGAGTGTCATGAATGGTAACGTATTGTTGCCTATATGACGGCAAAATTAAGTTAATTTATTTTTCAAGCACCTTTGTAGATGGTCAACATTCTGAACAGCTGTTCTCTGGAGTTTTATGGTAAGCCATTTAAAAGCATTAATGCAAAGGTCTCAACAACCCCGTGTCACTAGTTTCAAGTACGCCTGCTATTAAAGTTGCTCTTGTTAACAAAATACTGTAATAAGCAGACTCATCTAGCAACATCAACAATTCTCTGCCACATTTCCCTTTGGAGTGGTTCCTCGTGTTCTTTTCCGATTAACGTGCATAAGCAGTGATTTCAATATTAAATATCGATTCAACAGAAATACCACAATAAAGATAAACCTAATCATAAAATGCAAATATTTATAGAGCAAACTTTGATAACAATACTCCCATACGAATTTCAGTGAAATAATGATGAAGATGATGAAATTGCAAATATAATAAATATTGTTATTTTCTAATAAATTAATTAAAAAAAAGAAACTATAAGCTATTTCATGATGACATTAATAACATTCCAGAAGTTAAAATAAAAAAGCTTTACCACTATTATATTAACATTGAAAAAAAATCTTTATAAAAAAATTAGCATTGTCTACCTAAAAAACTTAAAGAAAGAATCTATTTAATATCAATGTATGTTCTATTACAGAAATGAAACGAATCAAACATGGTTCCGAGAAGTATTTTTTTAGAATTCCATTTTCAAAATGTATTCTGTAAAATGTGTTTATTACAATAAATTCGATATGAATTATATCAACTTTTGAAACATGAACCTAGTATACAAAAAATACTTAATTATCCATATAAATTCCATAAACAGTCTCAAAAATCCATAACTTCACAACCCATATATGATATTTCGAACATCTCGAATATTCTTCATCAGGTTAAAATAAAATAAAAAGGGGAAAACTATTTAAGTTCTTCCTCCTATACATAATGAAAAGATCAATTCTATTAAACAAAATAAGCATATAATAAAATAAAACAATTGATTCCCATCACATAAGTAAACAATAAAATAATAAAAAATTATCATATTGGACTTATAAACCAATTGTTACCATAATAAAAGTTGCTATTCATTGTTGCCTTTTGTTTTGATATTTCTTGAAAATGCCAAGTGAATGTTTTGACACTCTCAGGTATTTATCTTTATTAATACATTCGCATGTACAAGACTAGACCCTACCTAGTAGTAACAACAACAGAAGCTTTGTTTGTGTTTGTTTGTATGTTTAGTTTTTTTTGTTTTTTTTTACCCTTTTAGGAAAGACAAAGGACAAATTAATTTCATTGGAAAAATGTTTAAAATTAAAATACATTTTTTTAAATAACACAATGTCATGTAATTCTCATAGATTTCTACGCATTATGTAGAAAAAGATAGGATACATTATTTTGTTTTTGTTTTACTGCAGGTATCTTTATTAAAACAAGTTAGAAGGATATTAATTTATTTTTGTTGTGGCATTATTGTCATGTCCGGATTTTACAAATTTCATTGTATCCAAGGGAGTAACTTTAGATTTGAAGCTTAAATGACTGAGTTCTGAGATCAAATATCTGAGATCACGATATTTGTAATATTTTTCCAAGAGGTCACAGAACTAAAACGTTACATTCCTAGCTGGAGTAGGTGATTGATTGGAAGGGAAAAAGAAATAATGCATACAATATTTCTCTAGTTAAAAAAAAAATAATCATGCAACATTTATCACATTTAGTATTAATGCACTGCACAAACTTGAAAGCTTAAAATCAAATACAAAAGCTGGGAAGCAGAAATTTTTAACAAATGTGCCCAAAATTCATACTTTCCAATATTTTTATGAAGAATAAAAGTTTAGGTTTTTTTTTAGATCATTCGGTTTCGGTTGCAGAATTTTTTCGTCCAAAATACATTAAATGTGAAGTGGAAAAATGATTGTAAGAATAAAGACTCCAAATACTTGAGAGGTAGGGTGGGCCAAGAAATGAGGTGGAAATAAACAGAAGATGTATCTTCGAGTTAGAGAAGTCGCAATGCACAAGGAGGGAATGGGAAGGACAAAACGAAACAGAAGAAAAGAAAAACGAAGGACGAGAATGAAGTTTAATTATTATCGGAATGTGGACTTGAAGCAAAAAATTGAAGGAAAAAAAAAAGTATATTATGAATTAAATCTAATTATACAATATGGCCGGGAAGTTCCCGTACCTCCTATTATATAGTAATAAATGTAAATATATTTACATTTAAATTTTTCTATTGAATGTTACTTCAGGTGGTTATAAACATGATTAATTCCACAGCTTAAAGACGCGGGTATCATGGAACGCGTATGGCTACAGCAGTATGGGCACCTGCTCACTTCGCTGTTATTGTGCGCGGGTTTCTTTATGAACATTTTCCAGGACGCTGAATTGGTTGCGGTACGCTAGCATCACCAGCTCCATTGAAATGGCCACCCCTGATCTCACGACGCCCTGATCTCACGACGCCTGACAACTCATTTTCTGGAATATTCTATAATGTCGTTATGCTACAAATGAAGAATTGAGGGCGCATTTCGAACCATTACACCGCCCATGCTCCACAAAATGGCAAGTAGGACGTGGCGGCGTATGAACTTGTGTGTACAGTATGATGGCCAAAACACAGACGCATTGGGCACTTAATGTATAAATATTTTCTTATAATACAGTGGTGGTCAAAATTATAAGGACAAGGGAAAAAATCGCCAAACTTGGTTACAGTTGGCTGGAAAATTATGCAAATTTTATGGCTGGAAACCAACGATAAATGCAGCATTTTTGTTAGTTTTTATGGAAATATATGGGAAATTCACATTCATAAAATGTATTTTGGATTTAGATAGCACTGTGATATGGACAAAATTATAAGGACAATGCTATTTGTGTGTTCTAAAAAGCAAAATTTGCATGTTTTTTGTTCAGCACACGGCACTCCCAGACGATATAAATGCATAGTAAGAGATTGCGAACGTCATATTCTATTTTTTAAGTCATGCCACTAGGTACGAAACTTTCGGAGTTTTAGAAAGGGAAAGTGGTTGCTTTTAAAAGTTCAGGACTTACTTTACATCAAATTTCGACGAAGCTGAATAGATCGAGAACGGTTATTTATAATTTTCTTAAAAATCCCGAAAAATATGGACGGCAAAGACGTATAGGTAGGCCATCTTCTGTTTCTGTGCCTGTGAAAAGAATGATAATAAGGCGAGCTTGCTCCAAAAAACAAACATCAACGGAAATTAAACGGGAATTAAACTTACGATGCAGTGTTCGAACTGTTCGACATGTTTTACAAAAAGGAAAAAAGGTTCGTTAGGAAAACTTAGGTCACGACCACCTCTTACAAAAGTTCATAAGAGACTGAGGATGGAGTTTGTCAAAAAATGCATTACTATGGAAAAAGAAGTGCGATGACATTATCTTTTCTGATGAGAAAAAGTTTAATTTGGATGGACCAGATGGTTTTCGCTACTTCTGGTATGATCTCTGTAAAGAAAAAGAAATTTTCGCAAACCATAGATTTAGAGGTGGCTCAGTGGCTGGTCTGAAGAGGTTTCGCAACTGGCGGAACCACTGCAATAGTTTTTGTGCAGGGCAAAATGAAGTCTGAGAGTTATATTTACATATTGGGCAATAATCTTTTATCAGAAGCACCGTCAATTACAAGTGGAAACTTTTTGTTCCAGCAGGACAATGCCTCAGTACATGTTTCTCAAACTTCGAAAGCATGGTTTGATGCTAATTTCGTGAAATTACTTGATTGGCCGGCCAGAAGCCCAGATCTAAATCCAATGGAAAACCTGTGGGGTATTCTGGCACACGAAGTATACAAAAATGGTATTCAATATCAAAATAAGCAAGAACTCATGTCCTCCATCGAAAAAGCCTGGAAAAACATTTCTAAAAACGTTCTTAAGGAACTGTCAAACTCTATGACGTCAAGACTGATGAAAGTGATTGAGAAGAAGGGGGAGATTATTAATTATTAGTATGTTTTAGGCCAAAAACATTCATTGTCCTTATAATTTTGGCCAGTTTTTACAATGACATTTTTTGTTTAATACGGCAAATCATTCATATTTTGCATTTTCCAATGTTTTGCATTCTACAATGATTTCTGGCATAAAAAAGCATTTTATGTATACATTTCACTTTATTTACTTCAGAAATAAATTTTTTCTGTGAAATTTTCAGTTGTCCTTATAATTCTGACCACCACTGTATGAGTACGAATAAAGGGGTACGGGAACTTCCCGGTCATACAATATGTAATTTTAGGTAAACAGAAAGAGAAATTGAAATAAACACAGGAAATGCGTAATATCTTACTTATGACTAAACTCGAACTGGGGATGCGACAATGTTTCTAGTTCTTACTTGTTAGTAAATTTTTGGTCGATTTTTTTTTCAGTATCAAAAGGTGGGCGCGAGGAAAGTTTAAGAACCATTTGAGAAAAGAAAGGAAAAGAAAAAGGATAGAAATTTGGAGAGCGAATCATGCCACAGATGGTATTGTTGGGGAATGATGCAAATAGAGGAAATTGATTTACTGAAATAAATACTATGGCTAATATTAAGAAAATGTATAAACAGATAAAAGCAAAACACATAAGCTTGAGAAAAATGATAAAGGGAAGACGAAGGGGAAAATAAACAAGGTAGCAATAGCGATTAGTAAACCAATCACAATGCTTCGCAACGGCTTCTGATACATGAATGAAGAAAATTATTCAAAAGCTAATGCAAAACGCCTACTTATAAATAACGAGTGAAAAGTCGGTTGCGTGCAAATTAAAATATATTTATATTTTAAAAGGATTTGGTATTTCGGCGTTCGCCGACTTTGACAATCATCAACTTTGTTATAACAAGGTGGCTATCGCTACCTTGGAGCCCGACCAGCTAGAGACACAAAATCTACGGCTCTGAACTACTCTTGGCAAGACCTTTTCAACGACACCCTAATCAAGTCTCTAGCCCTCGTGGTTGCTGAGTTGATACTTGTCCACAGACAAACAGACAAACCGGGGATATAAGGCTTCACGGTATCAAAGCTTAAAAATGGAAAAAAAATATCCATTCAATATCTGCAAGGTTAAGAAATGCCGTAGTTAAGTGAAGAAAAATAAAACTGAAATAAAATACGAAGAGAGAAAGAGATTAAAGGGATTTATATAAATTAGTCTTTTTTTTCTATATTATTCGTCAAAAAAAACAAACAAACAGTAAATATTGCTACCGAACTTTTGCATAGGTTCGGTGGCGCTGGGGAACATAGTGCGACTTGAGCAAGAATAAATAAAAATCAGAGAATTTATTCAATGAAAGAAAATACGATAACTACAGATCTCAAATTAACGATTTGATGGCTTCCTCTGGTTTTGGCTAACTAGTAGTTTCTCTTTCGTGGCCTTCCGTAACTGGACGGTCCTCTTCAAACTCTCACGGTACTTGGATCGAGTTGTGTGGCCCAGAGTTGTCTTCCTCGGAGCCTTCTTGTCTCGGGACGGTCCTGGTTGTCTTCTCCCGGTGATGGACTGAGTTGTGCGGCCCAGAGTTGTCTTTCTCGTGGCCTTCTTTAACGGGACGGTCCTTGGCGTCTTCTCTCGGAAATAGGATTGATCTGTGCGGCTCAGTTCGGTCTTCCTCGTACCCTTCTATAACGGGACGGTCCTTAGTGTCTTCTCTCAGTAATTGGACTGAGCTGTGCGGTCCAATTCTGTCTTTCTCGTACTCTTCCAACTGTCAGCGAGCTTCTCAGATTCTCTTCGGTAAGAAGTGCGTCTAGCTCGGCTCTGCTTCTTCTCTATCTCCGGTCTGGAGATCTTCCCGTGGCTTGGCAGCCACCAATGTACTTCCCTACTCTCTCCTAGTGGAGAACTCTTTCACTCTCTGGGCGGTTGCCCAACAAACCTCTCTGCTTCTCTCTGTCTCCGAGTGGAGAACCCTTCGTGGCCGATCACCACTGGCTAACTGCCTTTGCAGCTCTCTGCGCTGCCTTATATGCCTGCCGACTGCCTCCCTTTCACTCTGACAGAGCCCACTACCGCAAGGGAGATTGGGTTGGTTGAACCTATTCTTCTCACAATGGAGTCAGCGTCGGTCGAATCCAACAAAAAAAGATAGGGGGGGGGGGGGAAATTGGACAGTTCCACAGGTAACAATATTTTAAAAATCAAATACTTTAAACCGAGCAGTTCTTGTAAACTTTATCTTGAAAACGGGTTTAAAGATTTTGATGAAATGTGAGAAAGCGAGAAAGCGATTTGGCTAGATCTCGACTTCGAGAAAACTCATTTAGGGGGTAAAATGATTGACCTGGGACGCTGGGTGCCAGGTTATTGTCTTACTTTATTATCGTTTTATTTTATTTTTAATAAATTCGTGTTCTATGCATTTTTACTTGTACTAAAAATAATAATTTTATTTTTACCTGTAATAAAATAATAATTTTACTTAATAATAACGACTTTCAAAAATTTTTCATTTCAACGTCTCTTGTATTCACTACGGAGCTGTCCATTTACCCGAAAGGGGGTTAAATAACCAGACCGAGCTTTTCCTTACTTTTCTTTTATAATTGGTGGTAAGTTAAAGACACTTCTTATTTATTTACCGTCAATTATAGGCTTGAAAATTTGCTGATTAAGTTTAAAAACAGCATTTATTATTTTGTTTAAATAACTCGTATAAATTTCGAAGATGATATATGATAACTGTTTGCTAATTTTAATTTCCTTACATTCAGTCAGAATGTAAGGAAATTAAAATTAGCAAACAGTTATCATATATCATCTTCGAAATTTATACGAGTTATTTAAACAAAATAATATGCATAAACAAAGCTTTACAACTGTTTATTTTGTGATATTCTAGATGATAGCTTACTTTGTACGACTTGTTGTACATATTGACATTTTTTATTTGTACTTTTAATTGACAACAAATTGAGAAAGTGGCTGCCTTATATCGAAGAAAGTGTTTTTTTTTTATATATAATTAGAGGGAGCAGGGTTAATAATTGTATGTATTTCATGACATAGCTTAAATTTTAAAATCTCTGCCGCGCATCTATCGCGGTAAGTGTATTTCCTAAAGGTGAAAAATCCTTAAAACTGTGTTTACAACTTTGAGGTCATGCCCGACTTCTAAGCCCTGCCCTAAAAACCCGTGAACAGATATAAACTTTTTTGTTACTTATTTATAGTTTGAAGATAAGAAAAATCGTCAAAAAAGTGGAAATATGTATTTAACTTATATATCGTCGGCAGAAGAATTTGAATGGCATATACAATATATTCGTGATCTACGACCCCAGATCGGAGTATATCACAAGGATTTACCTTATCACAAGGGTTAATCTGTTCAGATACGATAGAATGCAATAGGAGAGTATATAGTATTTTATTTTAAGTAAATAAGTTAGGAAGTCGACTTCCATCAATTAAAAAAAAATTTAAAAATCATCTTCAAAAGTCTGTATTGTGGGCGATTGGGAGGTGGAAAACTCCATGTATGTAACGAAAGATTTCTTAGCAAAATATAAATGTGCATTCGATTATTTTTTTTTAATTTGCCTATTTTATTCCACTATTAACTAATAAAGTTCGTAAATTACTCTGCCCCTATAAAAATTTAAATAATACAGCCAATACAGAAAAAACAAAAATAATTTCTTAAATAAATAAAATGGACTAAAAGTCGTGAAAAGTGCTAATAATAAGCAAATCTATTTCACATTTTCTTTCTATTTTCGGACATTCGCATTTGAAATCAATCAATCAAATCAAATTCAAATACTATAAAGCGAGCAATTCTTGTAAATGTTGTCTTGAAAACGGGCCTAAGGATTTTGATGAAAGAGAATGAATCTACCGTATTCGGGTGCGAGAAAGCGATTTATCTAGTTCTCGACTTCGGGAAAACTCATTTAGGGGGTAAATGTTCTTTCTTTATTTTCGTTTTATTTCATTCTTAATAAAATCGTATTCTGTGGGTTTTTACTTATAATAAAATAATAATTTTATTTTTACCTGTAATAAAATAATAATTTTACTTAATAATAATTTTTTAAACTTTTTCCTTTCAACGTCGCGTGTATTCACTGCCGAGCTGTCCATTTCTCCGAAAGGCGGTTATATAACCAGGTCTACAGTGTTCTTACTTTATTTTAATTTTATTTTACCGAGCAAAGCTCGGTCTTCTAAGCACTATAATTAAAAAAAAAACTAATTAAATGATAAAATGA
>JAFIDM010009631.1:180476649-180502626 GCA_023159025.1 Thereuonema tuberculata
TTCTAATAATAAAAAAAGGGGAAAAAAAAAAAAAGAAAGAGGAAACGAATGGGTTGAGGAAGACAAAGGTGAAAAGAAAGTACCTTTAGGGAAGAAGAAAAACCATAAAAAAATTCTAATAATAAAAAAAGGGGAAAAAAAAAAAAAGAAAGAGGAAACGCATGGGTTGAGGCTCACAAGTTTATAGAAGGGGATTCGAAATCTAATTACGACTCCCTCTGCCTCCATTCAAGATGGATAGAGAATCAAAATGTTTTCAAGGTGGATGATTTGAAAGACGTTGGATGATTTGCTTCTGGCTACCAACAACAAATAGCTTTTCTCTGTAGTGTGGCGTCTCAGTGCTGCGCTCTTTCTTCTCAATTACACGCAATCCTTTTGTTACTTGCTGCTGAAATCTATTTTTGTAAAAAGAAATGTTGTTATATTAAATGTTTTTCAATGTCTTTTTTTTCTCATTTTTTTTATTTATTTTATTATTTTTTTTATTATTCTTCGTTTTCTAAGTTAGATTATTAATAAAAAACATCCTCCTTTTTTTGGCTTTATTTGCTTCCTTCTTGACTAAGTATTTCAAGTCTTATTATTCAACTTCTACATTTTTTTTCACTGTTTGTATGCGCATCAAGGGAAAACGAATGCAACGATTTCCTTAAAATTTTCACAATATTGATCAATGGTTTAAAATTAAAAAAATTAGTAGGATTATTTTAGTCTTCCCTTCTCTGAAAAGTAATCTTCTCCACTCTCTTACGTTATCTATATCAAAGTTTACTTTTCAGCGATCTCATAGTAGAAGCTATTAGGATTCACTTGTCGTGTGTATATGGTTGTAATGCCCTCCATACCATAAGCATTAAATCAGTCGAACTTTCGGCTACTCTCAATTGGACCAGAATAGTTAAAGAAACATGGGAGCCTGTATCCTTCGACGTAGCATTGCCTCGAAGGAAAATCATCCACATGCATTTAAATATTTTTTCCCTCAAAACCTAATTTCAATGAAAAACATATAAATACTGATTATCATCAAAGGATTATGGAATTACACTGCCAAAAGCAGCAACCTCATAACCACACGAAAACAAATTAGCTAATCCCTCGATTATCCACGTCTCCACTAATCTCTATTAACCTAACTGATCCCTCTGTTTTTTTTCATTTTTAGCGACCCTGTACGAAAGACGTCTGTATCTATGTGCGTGTGTGTATTGTAAGTCTCTCCAAAGCCCGAAGCGGGAGTCGGATCCCCATGAGTCTACTTTTTGGACTTCCCATGGCAAACAGGTTTGGAGAAAAATCCGACTTCCAGTGCAGGCCACTGATTTTAGGTGGTCGTTGTCCTGGTTAGGAAAAATAGTGGTAATTCGGATTTATTTATATTCAATCAACTATGTTGAGAAGGAATATGATCCCCTTGACCCCAATGTCTTCATTTGCGGTACAAGGAGGCCACTAGTCATTTACTCGAATGGTGAAAATGCATTCATACTAAATGATTTCAATGTGGGCTTGAAATTATATTTGTTGAAATTATACTTGACTTTAGAATTGTAATGACATGAATAAATGAGTTTTCAGCGAAAATCAAGAGTAGTGTCATTTTTACAATGCATGCGTTTGGTAGATTGCAAATTGGTTGCTTGATACTGTGATTACTACAAAATTATAAATTGATTGTTTGTTTGTTTGCTTTTTTTTTTTTTTTTTTTTTTTTGATTTTGCGCTTTTTTTGTGTTTTTGCTCGCTGTTCTACGATTATTCCGTCATTAATTAGACCTTGTTTTTGAAAATTGTCTATATAGATTTTGATGGTAGATCGGAACATCAAGACAAACTTTTTTTGTTAATAAATATACATTCGCAGACATTATATTTAAGCGCTAGGGGACGTTTACAGAGATAGCGGTGGATCCTGGACAGAAACGAATTGACATCATCAGCAATATGTTCAGTCACAAAAGGTGTTTTAAGTGGCGACCAACAACATCATTGCAAGCATGACATCGTCGAATCATGGACTGTCGTACTGTCGTACATGGACTCAAAGATTCTTGGTATTTCCAGAACAGTTGCAACTATCTAAGGGCTGGGTCCTTTAGTTTCTGTTATGGGCAACTTGAACTCTGCGATGTATCGGGCCATTCTGGACATCGCTGTCGTCCCAACTCTGTGGCAACAGTTTGGGGAAGGCCCGTTCCTCTTCCAGCAGGATAACTGTCCCTTGTTATGTTATGTAGTGAATGTGGGTGGCATAGAAGCCTACCACTGCGACCGGAGGCCTATTGTACTATCCCACGGAAATAAGGACAGATGAAGAGAAAGACTGATAAAGTATGGTGGGAGAAGAGCAGGGGAAACGGGATAACCCCGAAAAAACCTGCCCAGCGCGGATCGTCCACCATCACGAAACCCACATGAGAACCGAACCCGGTACTCAGAGGTGAGAGGCCGATGTCATAGCGACAACGCCAACCGCGCGGCCTATAACTGTCCCTTACTCACATCGAAGATTGTGCGGCCTTGGTTTGACTACATGGGTGTTCCACAACTTGACTGGCCGTCTCAGAGCCCCGATATCAACCCCACTGAACATCTGTGGGACGAACTAAAACTCAGATTCCGTGCCCCATCACATCGCCCATGGCCAGACTCACTTCAGCTGTCATGGCCACCTGGAAGTCAGTTCCTGCGACCACCTATCAAAACCTGGTGGAAAGTCTTCCCATACGTGTACAGGCTGTCATCGATGCAAAAGGGGGACCGATATCATAATAATATGTGCCTCAGGAGCCTCCGCGTCCCGACCCCGGGGTGTACGGATACTTTTTGCCATATAGTGTATGTGAGAATTGTGGACATTAACCACGCCCTTGCGTGTAAAAGAGGCTTCATTTGTGAAGACCACGTATATTGGAAAACCAGCTTGCACAACGGTCTGCTTCAGAAACTTCGTGTACGATCTTCCTGCTACAAGGATAATTCGCAGGTTGTAATTACTGAAAACTTCTGTCTATGGAATGGATGGAAATGCTGATCGTTCAACACTCTCCAAACGAGCGTGTGATCCACACCGAGAATACGCAACAGCTCGCGTGCTTGTGCCTGGATTTTCCTTTATCCGCTGCAGGATCTCAGCTTCAATGTCAGAAGTACGCACACTTCTCCCACGACCAGTGTTATACATGTGTGCACGGAATGTTCCAGTTTCACGCAGTTGTCGGTGTAAATGCGCGAATGTTTGGAGATTTGGCAGACGTATGTTGGGGAAGCGCTGTTGGTACAACCTCACAACTACCCTTCCTAGTCCATTGGCAGCCCCATACTTCAAATGCTTGTCATCCAATTCAGCATTTGTGAAACGTTCCGTGTTAAATTCAGTATTACGTCTCTGATTACAGAAAGCTGGCGTTCTTCTTCGTTTCCTCTTGAACAGACTAAACAAAACACACAAATGTACTATGTGACCATGCGAAACGTCGTCGAGTGCCGTCTTGGAACACATTAACTTGTCGCATAGATGTATTGTTGTGATTACATCATGAAACACTGTGACAACAGATCGTTAACCCTGTTCGCTGGCGCACACAGCAAACATATAATGTCGCAGGGGAAGATAGTATATACATCTTAATAGTAAACGCTCCCTAGCGCTGAAATATGACGTCAGCAGACATACATTAATTAACAAAAATAGTTTGTTTTAGTGTTCTGATCTACCATTAAAATCTGTACAGAGATTTTTGCAACACCCGAGGGTCTGTCTTTAATTATGATTTCGGTTCATAGCCTTCATTGTAGTAAATCATTTCTCGTAGTAAGAAAAATTGGAGTTGGAGTAATTATTGAATCAGATATTTTACTTTAATGGATATTAAGTATACTAATAATTTATTTTTTCATTAAGTAGTTAATGGACGGATCAATTGACTATAATAATAGTAATAATACTAATAAATAAAAGATAGTTCTCGTTAGAGCCAGGTATAGTAATGCAGTCCTTACCATTAATTCAATTTTCAAGTAATTATTATTTAAAACTTTATAAATTATTTCTAAATTCTTGTGCCTTTTCTAATTTCTTCTCCATCCACCATATTTTAAAGAGGCTGTTATGATAACTATGAAAATCGATTCGAATCTCAAAGCAATTCAAGTGGCAAGAAAATATCTTCCATTTGATTAAAAAAAATAATTGAGAAAGTTTCAATGCTATTAAAAAGGCTTTTTACTAAAGCAATCAATATTCTTCAAAGCTCTTTGAAAAATTAATGGAAAGTCAATAAAAGGAAACAGATTGAAAGGAATTCAGCTCTGTTCAATTTTTACGGATTAAAGATAAGTAACTCGTAAAAATAAACTTTAATTTGAAATTAAAGATTGAGACAACATTGCCAATTTCAATTTTTTTTAAATTATACAAATGATTTCTTCAAAGCTTAGAAAAGTTTAAATAATATTGACTTATTATTGTAGGCAAGTTTCAAAGGTTTCTTTTTCATCTTTTCCTCCTTACAAGTAACTTCCATTAAATTAAATTCAAAAAGAAATCAATTTGAAATTACTACTATTTAAAAGACTGTACTTAAAATGTAAGTGTTTCTAGCTCTTTATTTTCTTTCTGATGGACATTAAAAGATGTTACAAAGATTAAAGCAAAATTTTAATGCTCTTTTGTTTTCATTTGCACCAATAAATTCTTAAAAAAGTAAGCTATGGTAAATACTAAATTATTTACATATAGATGACTGAATGATTCATTGGCAAAATGAAAAAAGAGGAAAACGGAATGAATAAAGGAATTAAAATAATTGTGAAAAAAATCTTCATCCTCTTAATTTACATGCTGCATATTGTATCGAATACTGAAATCATTAAAAGTTTGCCTAGTCTCCTCCCACAACAACATCATCAATTGCAGCTGATATAAACATTATTTTGAGAAAGTGGCTCCAAGATACAGTAACAGGCTAACCTGGTTTTCCAAATGAACTTCATTATCAAGATTATAAGATTACGATTATAAGATTAAGTGTTCAAAGATTATAAATATATTTATGCATTGTATAGAAATAGAGAGAAAGATTTTTTTTTTTATTCTTTAATTCTTTATGAGATGAAGTGAATGAGGCTAAATGCTGCCGATAGCAAATTTTACATTTTTTTGATTATCAGTATTAATATTTTCAAAAGAAAGTATGCCTTGATAGTTATTTAAAAGTAAATAAATTCTACCAAGAACTAATAATTACTAATCATTCTATTGACATATAAATTACTATAAGATAAATTACAGATAAATTATTGTAAGATGTAAAATCGGAGGAAATCCCCTTGTACGCATTTTGACTTTTTGTGGCTAGGTAGCCTTGGCTGGAGAGAGTCGAATAAGTTCAAAACAGCTGTCCCAGAGTGTCAGCTTCACTCAAAAGGCTTCTTTTTTATCATTTTATCATGAATCAATCATGTTACTGTTACGATGCCAAGTTTTTTTTGGTCTAATGATTACCTTAATAAATCTGAATAAAACAAACGCCGACACACTGAAATAGTTATTAAAAAGGTTTAACACATGAAATTTAATACAACCGATTTCGATTTTCCACAAATCATTAACAAGTAAAAGGTTTAAAAAAACATGAGTACAAAAGGCTAAAAACTGATCAATAAGAATTAAATAAAAAAATAAGCAACCTATAACAGGACTTCAAATAACTTGCGTCATGAAAAATTCGAAACTCAAGTAATAAGAAAATTCGAGTAATAATAACAAAGATATAGTATCAGCAAGTAAATTTCCTTTTGTTGAAAATCTTTGGAATAAACAAATAAAACAAGAAAAAAAATAATTCTTAATTTCTTTTACTTGTAAATGATTTGTCATTATTATATTTCATGTGTTAAACCTTTTTAATAACTAATTCAGTGTGTCGGCTTTTATTTTATCTATGATTACATCAATTTACAGGAAAAATTTATACACTTACTTTATGCTTACTTATGTAAGTTTTACTAATTAAGGGTAGCTTGAATTAACATATACCAATTTTCTTTGGTCTTTTCGTGTCATCTTTCTGTTTCACTTTTATTTCAAAAATGTTCGCAACGAAAAGCAGATAAATGAATTGTCATGTTGTTATCTCCACTTTTCAAATTATTTCTTATAAATTTGAAAACACTAATAAAAAAAAAAACAGTATCAATATTCTTTCCAATTATGAATTCACTAATTTTTCGGCAATTCCAAGGTGCTCCAGAAACGACGAAGCTGCAGGAATGGATATATAATTGTTCCCTACTCCATTATATCATTGGTCGAAAAGGCGATAGATGGCAGCACTTAACTTCTTTGAAATCTGAGTTTCTGTTACGGAAGCTTTAAAAAACAATTTTCATTGTATAAATTTAAAAATTAATTTGAAAGTGAAACAAATTAAGATTTTTAAAAATATATGAAATGATTATTATGTATGAAGTATTAAAAAATTAACAAGGTTAATGTGAATGTAATCTAATCAGTTTGTGAAAAGATTAATAAAGGTTTTTTGTTCTTTTTTAATTCTGCTGAGTTAATAATTATTATTAAAAGTTTGAACAGAGCAAAATTAAATAAAAACAAGGAAATCTGTACTGAGTAAATAAAACCCCAAAGTTCAGTTTGTAGTTTATAGGCCTAATAATTAATTGTAAATTGTTTTTTATTCAATTTATCAGATTGAATAAAGAGTTTCTTATTTTTCAAATAAAAATACATGACTATTATAAGTTTGAATGAAAAGCTAAAGTAATGAAATAAAAAGTACTTCCTTAAGTTATTCAAACAATTATTGTTAATAAAATTAAAATCTATTAATTTTGGTACAAGCAGTGTGCAATTCTTGAAATGGAAAATTTTGAATTATTCATAGATAAATAACTTAAAAATAACTATGGAAATTGAACCTTTGGCGTAGGTTCCTTCATTATTTCTTCTCCTTTTAAATAGACAGTTTCAAATAAACTGAACAATTAACTATTGCAAAGCCTTAAGTTAAACTGAGTTTTTCGTTTTTTAGCCTTGAAGATTGATATCCTATCTCTCATCTTACTATGTTACTTGGCACTGGATCACTCACCATTAGAAGACAACGTCAGTTATATTTATATCGAGTGAACAATTTTGCGACTAAGGGTTGTTAGTCTTCTTATTGGTGAGCCCCCCACTCATGGGTTTTTAGTAAATATGGAGGAGAAAAAAAATAATATTTTATCGCGATCTAATATGAAATGTGGATGAACTGACGTCTAACAATTTGTGTCATCAATAGAATTGAATTTACGATGATCTCATAAATATCCAGTTCTCGTGGAATTTTGGATGAATAATTCTGATGACTATCTTATCATCCACACCCTTCTTGATGGTATTTCGTGATGCTATATATAATTTGCAAAGTACCTTTTCAATGTTTTCATACTTTAGGTATGAAATTAAAATTGTAGATATTTTTTTATCCTAATAAAATATTATACACACTTGCACGCCAAACATCAAAACAATTTTTAACAAAATAAAGTGGATTTTGATTAAAATTACTTGTCAAGTCTGTCTATTTTCTTTAAAATAACATTGTCTGGACACACAATTGTCTGGTAATACCAATAAAATAATATTAAAGCGTTTTCTATCTTTCACTTTGAAAGAAAAAGTGCTAATCATTCAACAATGAGCACTTTAGGTTTCATTTTTAGTTGATTGAGAACAGATCAAGACCTTCTTAATTGGCACTTAAAAGAACTGCTAGTGGAGAACATGCAATCGTATTTGCACTGCCACACCCGTATGTATTATTGGCCTCTATCAAAACAGGGTCAAGGTTCACGGAACCATTTCA
Source organism: Thereuonema tuberculata (assembly GCA_023159025.1). Taxonomy (NCBI): domain Eukaryota; kingdom Metazoa; phylum Arthropoda; class Chilopoda; order Scutigeromorpha; family Scutigeridae; genus Thereuonema; species Thereuonema tuberculata. The sequence goes on from JAFIDM010009631.1 coordinate 180,484,524, forward strand.
TAATGCTACCATTCAAGAGAAAAGAATTAACTGTTACTAATTCAAAGTAGAACACTCATTCTACTTAGTTGGAATCAGTCTTTTTAATTAATGGTTTGCACTGATTTTTAAAAAGAAACTAAGATAAAAAGAATTTAACAAAATGCTAATAAGTTTATTATTTAGAGCTTTTAATTTAGATAAAAGAGTTATATATTAAATTAGCAAATACTAGCCAGATTGCAAGACGAAAAACTAAATCTTCTAAATTTATAAGAAAAGGTTTTTAAGATGTAAAAGTTAAAATTGTTTAGTTTCTTTGATTTCATTGCAGAGTAAAAGGACTGCTCCGAAAAGGTATTCATCATTTTAAACCCTTCTCCCTTCCTTCAGATCACAATTGGATTAGATTTACCTTTAACCTTTTCAAAAAAGTACAGAAAACATAGACAATAATATTTACATGACTCAGCAATTTCTTTACTTTCTTCAATATCTTTTTTATTCTTTCTTTCTTTCTTTTAAATTAAACTACAATATTTCTCAATCAACTCGTTCCACAATACACGTTTATCTAATTACATTTCAATTTCTCTTAGATATTACGAACTGCCGTCACAAATTTTCATGTGATGGAAGGACTAAGATCTTGTAATACTTACTTATTTTTAATTTCTAGCATTAAGAATTAAATTGCACATTCGCTAGCTTATAAATTTCTTAAACTCATTTTACAAATGGATAATTTCAATGAGTTAGAATGTAAAAGCAACCATTTACCTACAATTATTAAAGATATAAAATGCAAAGAATTGAGTAAGCAAACGTAGGCACAATGCTACAAGAAAGGATTCGCACCCTGAGTTGTCACCGGGAAGAGACTGGGACGGACCGTTTCGTCTTTTTTAGGACTCAGCAGCCAGCCAAACTCCACCGATGACAGCTCAGAAGGTTCGTTTGCTTACTCAATTCTTTGAATCATCGGGCACTTTAAATTTCTTTTCATATAAAATGCAGTCCTTCGAGATTAATAGTACATATCTATTAGTCGATAGATAAAAAGCGATTAATAAAATTGCTTAATAACATTTAATTTAACTACAGTATCGGTCATTTAAAGAAAATAAGTTTATAATCTATTCCAAATGGTTTCCGTGAAATTTGAATGTACAGTCTTTTCAAATTGGCGCGCAATATTCACATTCAACATAATGCGTCACACATGAATAGTTGCAAAATGAAAAAGTCCACGTATAAAACGGTTTTTATACGTGGACTTTTTCATTCAAATTCATGTTGGAAATGCAAATTACTTTCAAAAGCTGCCATCTCTATTCATTACTACAACGAGTCAATCACAACAGTAAGTCTGAAAGTACTACATTTAAACAGTACAGTAAATGAGTAGAAACTGCAAGATATAAGAAATCTACAGCAGAATCACACTGGATCTGATTGGATTGCTAACGACGATTTAGCCCTTTGTCAGAGTGAATAAGAAAAAAAAGTGAAGATGAAGAAGGAGAACTGAAACTGCTATGCTGCAGAGGATTTGGTTGCTTTACAGTATGCACCAAAACAAACGATACTGAAATCTTAGTGTACAAAAATGGTTTACAAAGAATATAAATAGTAAAGGTTTCCTAAAATGACCTAAAAAAAAAACTCAATATCACTAAACTCTCAGATATGAAAATGTCTGTGAATTAAAGTAATATTCTTATTTAAGTTACTTAAGGCCATAATACAGTCGGACCTCTATTTAACGAAGTCGCTAATTCCCGAAAAAAAGTTCGTTATATGGAAAATTCGTTAAATAGAGATTCACCTTTTAAAATTACTTTAAACTACAATAAAACAGATTTGAAATACATAAACAATGAATATTATTAAAAAAAGTAATAATTTTAATGAAATAAAGCGTACATTACCACATGCGTACTTAAATTTTACTAACAAAGTCTGTTTATTTTTTTTATTTTTTTTTTTTTTTTGAAAAAGTGTTTTTGCTTATAGTACGTCTCGCATCTTTACAATGCACCAAAAACCCCTTCAGTATTTTCTTTAAATTGTAATCCGCGTCGGATTGTTTCAAATGATTTTGGCATTTCATCATACGAATGTTTCTTTGATTTCTGCATCATGATCATTACTATTTTCATCATCTTCATCTTCATCGCAATTCATTGCTGTATTGTTTTTATTTTTTACACTGTCCAAAATATCCGATTCAGTTAGTGTTTCCGAGGTCTCAACCAAAATCAAGTGAAAGATAATCATCAATCAGCACATCATGAACAATTTCTTCTTTTTCCCTCAGCTGTATCCACATTTCTTTCATTTCCTCTAAGTGAATATTAATAATAAAAACATTTCACGGAGAAAAAAGAAATAGATACCACGAAAAAGTTCGTTAAATAGAAATTGCACTTCGCTATTTGGAGGTTATTTTACGAAGAAATTAGCAAAATGTTCTTGGTTCCAAAGAAAAGTTCGCAAAATAGAGAAATTCGCAAAATAGAGGTTCGTTAAATAAAGGTCCGACTGTATTTTAGATCATTTTATGACCTAAGAAACGGAACTGTAAAAGCTAAAATCTAACCAGGGTAAACTTTTAATTATAGTCCATTTCAGATATCCGTGGCTAACAATGATATTGATACAGGTCTTGTTTCTGGTAGGTCATCGTAGTGGTGAATTTTAATAATCACTTTTAGGGCTACCTAATAGAAACAAAACATACGTCAATGTCATTGTTAGCCACCTAACAATTGCTAACCAACCATAGAAAGATTATAAAAATGTTGAAGTCGACTAGGGAATTGTTCTTTAATTTATTTAAATGTTGTTTACGTAAGTGGCCCACAATATGGATTACTAATATCAAAATCATATTTAGACAAGAAGACTACACTTTCAAATATGAGATTTCATTTAAATCGGTTAATTATTTTTCAGTTATTTTGCCAGTAAAATTCTAAATAATCAATACACTACACAAACACACATACGCAGAATAGCATTTTTCGACAAAGAGTCTAAATATGTTCTGGGGATCGAAAATTTTAGTTGTTGTTATTTTTTAAAAGGGTATGTAAACTTTTTGTATATTTAAAATTCTTGCATAATTACAATACTTTCCCATAAATGTCATCTGGAAAAAGTAAAAAATAAAACAACATAAACATTGATGAGGTCACACACACAGACTACATTCTTCAATTTCTTTTTTTGAACAGCTTGTGTAAAAGCAAGCTCAGAAAAACAGCGAAAAAAAAGTAGAGAAAAAAATAGTCAATTAATGTCGATGACTGAACGAACAACATTGCGGTAGTTAATTATCGTTGTATTCTAAACAGTCAGCGAATGGGAATCATGAGCTGATAATATCCAGTGAATTTCAATTTTATTGTGACTGAAGCAATAAAACATAGATTTGGCCTTATTCCTGTGTGAATTTAACTTCAGGCAATTCGACAAAAACAGACTGATTTGCTTTTTAAGACTTCCCCCACACTATTTACTCTCAGTAAATAAACAACATCCAGGCTTCGTTTCGCAGCTAATTTGCTTTAATTGTGTTAAGGTTCGAGTAGAAGAAGAGATCAGGAAAGAGAGCGAACATTTTTAAATTAGACTGGAAAGAAGGTGTGTTCTTCATATCGATTGAACACCTTGATAATATAATCTATTGTGAATTAAATGCAGTTTGATTTTTAACATTACAAATATAGCTTTTAGATACAAAATAAGTTAAGTGTCGATCGTAAGAGCTAAAAAGAAACTAAATAAAGGTGGAGGATTCTTAATTGATCAATAAGCCCAAAGCAAATTACTTTTCTTATCATCTATTATTCTAAATTAGTTTCTGAGCTAAAAATAAATGAAGTAATACGTACAAAAAATATCAAAAAGAGAGTACAATCTAATTAAACTTTACTTACTGTGGTGTATCTTATTTTCTATTAAGTAGTATATTTAATAATTTCTGTTAGTGTTTATTAGAATTCAGTTAACAGTATGATACTAATTTTTGAACACTAATACTATACACATTTTTTTATTTTAATTCTGAAAGATATTTTCAAGATACAGTTAATTCTTCATCATCTTAAAAATATACAGTATCTTTGTTCTATATAAAATTTCTATAATAACGAAAAGCAAATAAAGTAACGCTGTAAGTTTTGAACACTTAATTGTCAATTTGAGCACAGTATTTTGCAACATTGCACTTGTTATTCTCTCTCTCAGTCCTCCTCAGTGGTGTTTTTAAGATTTGTTTTGATAGCTATGCTAATTCTATTATATTAATTTAAGGCCTCTTAAATTAATATATTGATAAAAAACAAATTAAAGGTCATTGATTTTTTTTTCAAGTTAGTGTAGTGTTTAAGAGAAGGTTGAAGCTTCTTTACAAAGTCACTTATTGTAATGTAAATCAGTTTCTTCTGAGTAGGTTTCTTAAAATATGAAATATACAATGTAAAACTTTCTTTTAGAATAAAAATATCTAAAGGAATTGTCTTTTACTTAATAATTGCTGTATATGAAGATCTTAAATGGCAAGGTTTAATCTTAATCGACTTCATTAAATAAAGTTGTTGTATTAATTTCTTTTAATATTTATTCACAAATTCATTTAATAATTTAATAAATCTCCAATGATCACAGAGATACGGCATTCCATGAGCCAGTCTTTGATCTGAAATTCTTTAGTCTGGAAGTATATTAACTTGATAAATATTTACTTTGTAATATCAAAGCTATAAAAACTTTTTGAGCTTTAGGCTCGAGAACTTTTGTTCTAGTATTGATTTTTTGCCAATTAGTTCATAAAGCTAATGGTAATTAGAAGGTTTAGGAAAAGTTCGAAAGTTCGGAAACTCTGCAAAGAAATTAAGCACCCCTTTAATGGTAAACTGGTGTCTTTTCTCTGTTGAGAATGTTCGAGACATGTAGTGCTTACTTCTCTCCAGTTGGAAACTTGTTTCTTCATAAAGCATTTCAAAGAAACATGTTAGGAAATCCCTTACTGCTCTTAGGTGATGATGTAAGTTTAGGAAACCTTCAAACATAGTGAACTTTCACATAAGTTTCAAACCCATGAAAGCACGCTTTTTTTAATTAAATTACTTTTTTGTAATGTAACTGTCACATCAATCTATTGTTTTATAATTAGAACAACGGCAGAAGTGTTTTCCTTAAGACATAAACAGAACATTACATGCATTGTCTCTAGTTTAATCAGAAGACTCTGCATGACTTCTATGATTGATGTGAACTAATTTTGTCACGTTATAAATCTTACGAAGTATTTAGAACTAAGTTCGTCTTTCTTTTTTTTCCTTTCCTCTTCACTAATTATTTCTCAAGAGTGTTTTAAAGCAGTATTTAAAACATTCCACGGATTTTCTTGGTCTAAGAGAAAAGTAATTAATATATGTTATTATTTTTCTGCTCTGATCACATCGGAATTCAGCGAAAAACTCAATTAACTTTAATAAAAATAATGAAAAAAAAGCTATTTTCTTTTCATTAATAAAGTATTGACCAGTGTTAAATTAAAATAAATAGAACACAAATTTAAATAAGAAAAAGAAAAAAGTATTGAGTGGCATTTTAAATTTTTGATTACAGCTTTTTTTGCAGATCTGTAGCTAATGGTAGAACTGAATTCTAGGGTCAAGTTTACGATTTTTTGTAGTACAATACTTGATTTATCAACATGTCTACTTTTAAAAATTATTTAGATTTTGAAAATTACCTAACAAATCTGATTTTTTTCTGTCATCCCTGATTTGGAGAAATGTTATTCATATGGTTTAATATTATACCAGCTGAGTAATTGAGAAGTTAATAATACATTAAAAGAAAGAGGGGAAGAGAGGAGGCATTGGGGAATTTTACAGGTCATACAACGCTATGAAATAATGTTCAAAATAGAAGCAAAAACTATTCCCTAATTGAATTACATACCCATTTAGCGATATTTTGCCTCTTTTATTTTATTATTATGACACGATTTTTTTTTCTTATTTAAGGTTATGTTTTGAAATTTAATGTGGAAAAGGAATTCGTTCATTTATACAAACTTACTCTATTTCAACTGTTACTTAACGATTCGATTTAGAAATTTGTTCAAACAATTTCAGAATTGATTGAATTCTAAATCTATGATGAATATTAAAATAATTCTAAATTTAAAAACTTCAGAATATTCTAGCTGATTCTATCTCATCGTTGTAATTCCAATTATATCGAAATAGTTTGAAATGAAGTTTAGGATACAAGGTAGCAAAAAAAAAAAAAAAAAAAAAAAATTGGTTTTTTTGGAATTTAATAAAAAAAATAAATCAAAAATGCCAAAAATAGTCTACCAATCTTTTTGGGTTTTTTTTGCTACCATGTATCCTAAACTTCCTTTCAAACCATTTCGATATAATTGGAATTACAACGATGAGATAAGCTAGAATATTCTAAATTTTTTTAGATTAATTCCCTTTGATCATGACTGCAGAATAATGACAAAATGTATTTTATTATATTTCACAGTACACTGAAAATCCAAATTTCACAAAGTTGATGATTAGAAAAGCGAGTAGTTTTAGTGTTAAGTCTACAAGTTATTTTCTTCACAATTATTAGATAAACAGACACATATACACATGTACATTTAAATCACATCACTTTCTTTCTAAAAATTTTCTATTAAATAGGTCATAATAGCATTCGTTTCTATTAAAAAGGTCGTCGTAGTAGAGATCAGTCATATTTCTCCTTTGGTTTATTCCATTCGACTTATGTAATTTTGTTTAAGATTTTCTGAATGAACCAGTGGCTAAATGTTGCCTTAAGATATCATCAAGTAATTTTTTCTTTCATTCCATTTAAGATCAACAGCATAAGTGCTATTGGCAATTATCTGCGGATCAGTGTTGCTTATTCTTCGAATCCAAAATCCAGTCCCATGTCATGCTATATATTCTTAATGTGTTCAATAATGACTTAATTCAAAATCCAAAATTCCAGGTAATTTTAAATAATAATTTCATCTCTTAAATAAATTTGTTGTCTGATAGCTTTGCCCTGTTTGACGGCTATAATAACTAGTAATGGTGATACTTAACCTCCTTGTAATATCAACACTTCTTTACGGATGTTGATTTTTCACCATTTATTGCTAATAATATTTTTTAATAACTTCAGTGCAGTTACATTTTTGATGTGTTATCAAAATGTCACTCCAAAGTAGGAGAACCCTGTTTTTCAATAAAAAAAAAAAAGTTTATTTTTCTCCAAGAAAAAAAAAAGAATAAGAAACTTTTAAATAGTATATCTTTGAATAGAACAACTACCACAGCGTCTCCTCCTTAACAACGCAACAGCTACATTGCCAACCTAACAAAAATCGTAATATTGTCAGAATTTCACTCACTCGATTGCCAATGTTATTATTATTATTATTATTTTGAAAGAAATGATCACTTTTTCAACAGCATTTCGCTTGATACTATAAGGTGGTAAAGCAGGTATTTCTAGTATTTGAAAGTAAATTCTCAGTTTACGTGTTAATGTAATTGGTAAACCGCTTATAAAGTTTCTTATATATTGTCTTGAGAAATACACCATCTGGAAAGGAGACAGTCCAGATTCTCCTTAGAAACCGATTAAGTTAGAAACTGATGTCTTAGAACAGGGATCTGCAATGATGTTCAGACATTTTGAAGCGTTATCCCCGGCTTTCAAATACTGTGGTGGCGTTGTTTTTTTGTTTTTTTTTTTGTTTTTTTTTTTTTGGGGGTGGGGGGTGACGGCCTTTTCTCTTTTAGGGACTTGCGCAAAGCTGTTTCTTTCTTTCTTTCTTTTTTTTTTTTTTTGTAGCTGGTTAGTGTGAGATTCAGACTAAATTAATTAGATGGACTTCGTTAGTCCACGATGTTGTGATGTAACATGTGACTTCCGTATCCGGTTGTTCTCTGATATAAAACCTTGGAATATGAAAGTGTGTGTCTCATTAATAAATATTTAATTCATAATAATTTACTACAGTTCATTGTTTTATTGAACATAAAGCAGTTGTAATCAACAAAGTAAGCAACAACAGGTTTCTCCTCGTAATAATTGTAGTGGACGAAAGCATTATTGCGAGATTGTTCGTGCAAACTTTGGCAGTTTGCAATATGGCGAACGGCGGCGCAAGCCAAATTGTGAAATTGCCGCCGAATTTGTGCCTCGATGGTGAGAATGCGGCCATCGAGTGGAAGTTTTGGCTCACTAGCTTTAATGATTATCTTGTAGTGACAGGACAACATCAGTCACAGGATAGTGTCAAATTATCACTTTTGAAAAACATGATGGGGCCAAAATCAACAAGAATATTGGCATAATTACCACTGACGAAGATTTCAAAGTTTATGACAACGTGTTGAAAGCTATACAAGATTACGTCAAGCGAATGAAAATAGTCTTTGAAAGATTTAAATTTTACGAAAGAAGACAGTAGGAGGGTGAAACCTTTGAGAAAATTTTAACGGCAGCCGAGAATTGATACAGAACTGCGACTTCGATGCGAAGATATGTGATGAGATGCTGCGTGATCAAATTGTGGCAGCGGTGCGCAATAAATCTGTCCAAGAAGCTCTGCTTAGAATCGATGGCTTGACCTTAGGTAAGACCAGGGCCGTAGCTACCACCGGGGCAGCCGGGGCAGTGCCCCGGGGCCCCCGAGCAAAGGGGGCTCCCGAACGAAGGGGAATTTTTTTTTTACGAAATGATAAACACTTGTTGCCCCGGGGCCCCCAATCCTCTAGCTACGCTACTGGGTAAGACCATCAAGTTTTGCGGGGCAATGGAACAAGCTAGTATCCAAGTCCAAACAGATGCGTCCTGCTCATGTGGAGGAGGGGTGCGAGATTCATACAACTAGGTTTCAGAAGAGAAGTGTACCTAAGTATTCCAGTAGTACAAGTTAGTTAGTGAAAGAAGTTAGAAAGTGTAACAATACATCTTGACGAGAGTTCGGAGTCTGAAACTCTGTACTGTAATGTAGTAGGTTACAGTGTTACAAATCCTGAGTGGTCTGAGACAGTAGATATATTAACATATTTCAGGGCACAGGCAGATTGCAAGGGCAGTTTGAAATCCCAACTAGAGACATGACTGTTCAAATTTCACACCCTTCTCAAAGAATTCCTAATTCTATGTACGACCCATTGAAATCAGAGTTGGAAAGATTGGTTAAGAGAAATGCCATTGTGGAAGTTAAAGATATAAACGCAAAAGTATGTATTGATAAAATGTTCATTGTAGAAAGAGCAAACGGAAAAACAAATTGTTATCCTACATCCCTTAGATCTGAATAAATATATATAGTAAAAAAGCTTAAAATTATGCCTACATTAGATGTATTAGCGTGTAAATTGAAAGGAAAAAAAATGTCCTAGATTTATCGAAGGGTTCCATCATTTGATGCTCACTGAGGAGGCTAAGTGGAAATGCTGTTTTTCTACATCACTTCGTGTGTGTAGATACTTAGTTTTACCTTACGGATTGATGAATGCACCCGAATTATTTCAAGATGTACTTGAAAATCATTTCGGAATGAAAAAAAATGTTGCAGTATGGGCTGATGACATTTTGATTATGGGGAAAACTGTTGAAGAACATGATAAAGCCTTAAATATTGTTGTACAGGCAGCTAGAAAACTGGGGATAATTTTTAACAAAGGTAAGTTACAATTTAGACAGCAAGAAATAAAATAAGTGGGACAAATTTTTAATGAAAATGGGATGTCGTTAGATAGGTCTAGAGTTGAGTCATTGTTAAACCTTAAGCACTATGTAATAGAGAAGAATTATTACATACAATTGGATCTTTTAATATTATTATATGCGCAAATACGTACCAGATATGGCTGAAGTTACGTCACCTTTATATAAATTACTGCGTAAAGATGTTGAGTTTGTTTAGTTTCCTGTACATGAGAAAGCCTTTAAAGAGCTGAAAAGTAGGGTTAGCTGTGCACCTGTATTATATCCATTTGATCCTAATAAAGAAATAATTTTACAATGTGATGCATCTAAAAATGTTTAGAATGCTGTATATTTCAAAAAAGATGATAAGAACATCCTGAGACTAGTTGCTTGTGTTTCAAGGACTATGAATGATTGTGAACAAAATTATGGACAAACAGAGAAAGAGTTGCTCGCTATCTATTTCGGGGGTCGGAAATTCCACATGTTGATGTATAAACGGACCATAAGCTAACTGTATCTATAATGGCTAAACACATTAGCAAGGTTGGTTCAGCTCGATTGAAAAGATTGAGATTGAAATTATTAATGCTTAACCTAAATGTGAATTATGTCCCTGGTAAACTAATACACTTTGCTGATATACCTTTTAAATACAGCTTGAATGTAACTGAATCTAATGAAATGTTGCAAATGGTTCATTCATTCTCTAAATATTTACCTATGTCCGAAGAAAAAAAAAAAAAAAATCTATAGAAATGAAACTTACAATGATCCTATAAAACATCACTAATACTTCAAATTAAATTATACGAAAGTCATTTATTTCATCTCTTCTACAAAATGAAGGAGGAGCTGATAAAGTTCTCCGAAATATTGCATTATTTTGTAGAAGAGATGAAATAAATGACTTTCGTATAATTACAATGATCCTGTTTTGAGTAAGATTTGTAATTATTATTTTCATGGATCGCCAATCAAATTAAGCAAAGACTGTCAGTAATTTGCAAAATTCAAAGATATAATTTACTTTCAAGATAGGCTGTTGTTTTTAGGGTATAAAATTATTGTTCCAAATTCATTGAAGTCATATGTTCTAGACAAGTGCAATTAAAAATGTAAAATGTTCATTTCCTCTTAGGCCGTCGACCCAAATAAAGTGAGGGAAGTTAAGGCTCTTAAGATCAAAAATCAGCATTATACGACAACGCTATAGCTTAGAAATCACAATAAATCTTCAACTAATTATACGGGAAAGATAAAAGTTTAATGTTAGCCTTAGGCTATGTATTTGTGTGTTTTTTTAATCTTGCCGTGCAAGACTAAACCAATGTTTACTTCTCTTTTACAACTGATATTCAAATTTACTTTTTGCAGCAATTTTCTAAAAATAATAATAATTTAAAAATCAAATAGTCTATTACTTGAGTGAATAAGAAGTAAAGCAAGCTGCTTTGCTTGCAAAATTTTATTACTTCCGTCGGCTACAATAAAGTTAAATAGAATCGCTTCATTCGACCAATGAATGGCAGTTCTCACCTCCGTTAACAGTATGTTAATGTTCTCTTCTCAGACACTGAATAGCTGAAACTCCAGTTTTGTTCCTTTGCTCTTCTATGATGGCATTTATCCTTTTCAAGTTTTCATATTTGTAGACTCTATTCATTGTGAGCTTTTTCGAATACTTAACTTCAACTTCAAACAACTAAAATTAATCGCTTAATATTTCTCTTATTAATCTCTTTATTATTTTTTGGGGAAAGGTAATCTCAGGATAATTACTTTCCCCAAAAAGAAAGATTGATTCTAAGTTCTCAACAGATCCTTAGACATCGTAGTCTATGGCAAGAGTTAAAAAAAATTTAGTTTTAAAAAGAACTTTTTTTATTCCAAATTTAAACAAAATACAAAATACTAACGGTCTTAGGTCAAATACTTAACTCCATTAAAAAAATAAAATAAAATAAGTAAAACACTGTATGCAAGGTCTCTATGCTTAAAAACCGTCTCTGTATGGGTCCAATTAGTGTCAAAAACAACAGGAAGCTTAAACTCAGTGACATCCAACTATCATTAAATTTTGATTTTCTAAATTAGGTTTGTTTTTTTTTTTGGTTTATTGAATTTATGTTCTGTCAACGAATTTTGGCGGATTTCCTTAATGAATATAAATTATAAAGATCAATAAATAAAATAATAATCAAGAAGGATCTTTCTTGTATTTCAAGATTAAACGTATGATTAAAGTTTCAGTTTCCTAAAACAAGTATTTTTTTTTTTAAATTAATAATAATTTTTTTGCATTTTATTATGTTGACTTCACATTGAAATCTCAAAAAATTGAATTTATCTATTTTTTATTGTTGCAAATTTGCAAATGTTGCATCCAATCCTAGAACCCTTTTACAGTTATGCTTAAGATGCTGCATCGCAATTTTGATCTATTTGAGAAAAGAAAGGATCTTGTATAATCGAAAGTTGGAATTTGGGTAATAAGATATTAAGATTGATCATATAATTAGATTTTTATAAACCTACCTTCACTAATAAGAGCAATATTTTTAGATAAGTTACATATTAATTTACGAAAATTACAAGAAAATAAAAGCTATTTAAAGTAAATTAAATTCATAGAATGATATAAGGGTAAGCAAGCATAACTTTGATAGGATTTAACAATTTAAGGGAAATTAAAAATTATTCACTTTATGGAGATTTCCGTTCAAATTAGGATACGTTGACAACAGGTTTTGACTGGTAGTTGTTTTTTAAGAGTAGAAGAACGAAGTTGAGGTAGATTTAGTCCTCGGTTCCATTAGCTATAGGTCCGTGAAGTTGGAAATGTGCTCTAAAATTTTCATTTCGAAACATTGAACCATCAATCATTTACAATCGGACAAACCATTTACCAACTGATAGTAACTAAAATGAACTTGTCAATTTTTTCCTAATTTCTTCCAGATTTTTATTTGTTCAAAGTCATAAAAAAACTTTTTTTTTTGAGTTTGTAGTTCGGAAAATCGGGAATGTTGAAAATATCATTTCATATTTAGACATTGTTCAAAGAAATTTAAAATTACATACTAAATTCTTTAATCGCAACAATTATTCTGCATTAAAAACTATTAAATTAATCGTACATAACACAGAAATTTAAGACGATCGATAATATTGGAAACATTTAGTGAATTTGTCAATATAAGATTAAATAAGAGAAAATATATTTTAAATATAGATGCTGATTCGTTTTTGATATTTAAATCTTACAATACTTCTATATTGGTGGAAAAGTTTACAATTTGGTATTAAATTAAATAAAAAAATAGGAAAATTCAAAATTAACTGAAAAACCTTAATGTCAAAAACTGTTTTAAATTCATAGAAGGGTGAATCTTAGTGCTTTTTTTTCCATAGTCCACAGCAAATCAGTTTTAAACTTTACATTTTAAACTGTACATTTTCTCATTCCTATGCTTATGCACCTAAATTTGCTTTATTTGTGATGCTTGGACGTCTCTCGTGTCTGTCTTCTCTCATCTCGAGCTCTTGAGTCATTAATTTCGGTTGTGTCATTCATCATCTTTGAGAACTCGAGTATTGAAGGCTTCCCAAACATCCACATAGCAGCTTCTCTTTTTGCTCTCAGCAAGAATGCATCCCCAAATTCTTCTTGGCCACCTTCCTTTGTCATCCTTAGCATTGTCCATATCTAATAAAGCATTTTATTTCAGCTAATAAGAGAATTGAGTAATCAACCTCATCCTTCTCCTTACTTTATTATTTAAAGAAGGGAAGAATTTTTCAGAACAATCTTAATATTAGCCTCTGATGTAAATAGTATGTTTTTAATCAAACTTTTTAATGAAACTGAATTAATATATTAAACATTATATTAATTATGTTGCAGTTTACACACAACACGGAGGGGAAAATATAAACTTAAAATAAGCCAAAAACTTTATATTTAAGTAATAAAACAAAATAAAGCTTTTATGTCTATGTGGTGAACGTGGGTGGCAGAGAAGCAAAGCATTGCGACCGGAGGTTTATTGTAGTAACCCACAGAAGTAAAGAAAGACTGAGAAAGTATGGTGGGAAAAGTGCAGGGGAAATGGGAGAACCCCGATAAAACCTGCCCAGCGCGGATCGTCCACTGTCATGAAACCTACAACTCAGAGTTGAGAGGCCAATGTCATGGCGACAACGCCAACCGCGCGGCCTAAAATAAAACTTAACGTTTTGAAGGTTTTTTTTTTCTTCATTTGTCTATTTGTATGCACATCACGCTAAGATTGCTGGACGGATTTCATAAATTTTAATATGTTGCTTAATTATGATCTAACTTGAAACGTAAAACGTAAGCTCATTTTGGTCTCAACCCCTCCCAAACCTCAAAAATGACACTCGAAATCCCTCACTACAGCGGCTTAAATGATTTCTTTAAAATTTAGTACAATAGTTACTTGTCTTGCAACGATTAATAAGAAAGTAAGATCACGGTTATTTTGGCCTCCTTCCGTCCCCTCAGTCCTCAAAATTGATTCCCAGCTATGCATTCTTAATTCCCACAACTAGATGGTAGCTCCGCATATGCCTAATACAGTAAAATTCCTCTAATCCGGCATCCTAAGATCCGGCACGACTTTCGAAAACAAAATAAAAATTTATATCGATCGCAAAACATCAATCATGCATTGTTCAAGTTTGTTTGCGATCGGAAGGCGCGAGGGAAAACATTGTGCCGTATAATGTGCCGTATAACATTGTGCGTGGAGTCGTCGAATATAACAAGGCGCTCATCTTCGGCCGACTTCGGGGGACATCGTATATGTTCGGGTGCCACCTGTTCTTGAATACATTTTGATTACATTTGAATGTGCCTTGAATACATTTATCAAGTTTTCTGAACGCAGCAGTTCGTTTTACTTTTACTTTTTACTTACTTTTGTTTTACTTCATTTTTTTGTTTAATTCACGTTTTTCCCGATATTCATCCTGTAATCCGGAATATTACATAATCCGGCATGCCTCAAATCCCGAACTTGCTGGATTACAGGAAGTTTACTGTAGTTAAAAAAAAAAAAAACTAAAAATTACTTTCCTTATGTATTGGGTGAGTGCAAAAGTTCTACCCGTTTTTATTATCCATAAAGAAGAGCAAATAAATGCAAAATGAACAGTACCTATTATTGTGCATAATCCCCATTGCTATCTAGGACCTCTTGCCATCTTTCTGGTAGGAGATGAATCCCATGGCGGTAAAATTCCGGCGGTTTCGAGTCAAAAAAGTCTTGAAGGCAGTTTTCACAGCATGAAGATCATCAAAGATTTTCTGACTGAAGGAATTGTTCAACACACGAAATAGGTGATAGTCAGTTGGTGCCAAGTCAGGAGAATAGGGAGGGTGGGGTAAAACCTCCCAACCAAAGCCCAGTAACTTTTGTCGAGTGATGACAGCAGCATGTGACCTGGCGTTATCGTGATGAAGGATAACACCGCGACGATTGATGAGACCTGGCCGCTTTGCTACCAAATTTGAATGCAGCCCGTCTAACTGTAAACAGTAAAAGACAGCATTTATGTTTGGTTGAGTGGCAGGACCTCCCAGTGAATTATTCCCTGCACATCCCACCACACACTCAATAACACCTTCTTGGGATGAAGTTCAGCTTTCGAAGTCGATGCAGGCGGATCAGAAGGGCGACACACAGTCCTACGACGCTTTACGTTACGGTACATAACCTACTTCTCATCTCCTGTCACAATTGTGTCAAGAATGGGTCATTTTTGTACCGGGAAAGCAAGGAAACACAGATGGCGGTTCGGTCATCCCGTTGCTTAGCTGTCAGATTATGTGGAACCCAACGATCCAACTTTCTCGTAAAACCCAACTTAACCAGCCGTCTCTCGACCGTTGTCCGGTGTACGTTGAAGGTCTCCGCTAATTCTTGCACGGTTGGGTTCGGGCTGTTCCTTACGGCTTGGTCAATATCGTCCTCTCCAATGTGTGATGGCCGATCACTCCTAGCCTGAACTTGACAGCTTCTGTCTCCTTCCCTAAATTTACGAAACCATCAACGACATGTGCTTTCGTCTATTGCAGGGTTTCTCAACCTTTTTTTACCCATGGACCCCTTTCCCCCCCCCCCCCTTTTTTTTTTGGTGGACCCCCTCATAGCTATTCGATAAAAGAAAAGCTTATTCTATTTTTCACTAATAAAAAGTAAAGGGATTATATTAATAATCAAAGAAATAGTAAATGATTATGCTTTATTTTGAATGAAAACTAATTTAATGCAAATAAATTATTCTACAGTTAAAATATGTGATTCAATGAGATCCCTGTGGTTGATGCTGCTCAGCGAATTTCTTTATATCTGGTTCCATCGATGTTAACGATAGTCGAAGATCACCTCTTTTCACAATGTGAAATCTATTGCGAACTTTTGATAAATGAGAAACACGAGTAAATCCTGATTCAACAAGATGATGGAAAAGCAATAACGTAGAGCTGTTCTTTATCCCAGAGTATTGGGTACTTTGTAGCAATATCATTTGTTTTCCATATATTATACTTCCCATCTTTGAATTTTGCACGCATTATTTCATCACTTGGTAATTCAATGAGGGGCTCTTCCAAAGAAATGTCTATATCGGCAACATTAACTTCGAAAGGAATTGTCACCCAATTTGGTTTATTCATCATGAGTAGGTCAGTAAACCGAGTTTGCATACCTTCGTGCATATTTTCCAAATATTCTCTATATAATACAAGGTCTTCATCGTGCAAATCGCTGCTAATCGAAGCCAAACAAGGAAACTGTTCAAATGCACAACGCCTGATATTATTTTTGTACAACTGTAATTTTCTCAGAAAAGCAGTAACAGCACCTTTACTTGATATCAGATCAGAATCTTTTCCTTGGAGCTGTTAAGTAAATTTAATTTTTCAAATATATCTGATAAGTACTGACCAATGGTTGAGTAGATAGGTGAAAAAGAAATATAAAATAAATAAAGTTAGAAAGAATCATTCATATATATTCTCTACTTATTTCAATATGGTAAATTACAGTAAAAATTTTATTTTGAGTAATAACAACCGTTCTGAAGTGGAATTGCCCCATGGACCACCAAAATATCACTATGGACCCACAATTTGTTATTTTTTGCCTGTGGATCCCGAAGAATATTACGTGGACCCCCAAGGTCCAAGTGGATCCCGGTTGAGAACTCCTGGTCTATTGCATCCTCCGATAAACTTGACAAACATTGCGACTTGCTGCGGCTGCCGTACTCTTTTTATCGAACTCGTATAATGCCTTATATGCTCCTTCTCGCGTTCCATGTTACACCTTCTGATATTTTTTTTGAGATGATAAACTTTGTGAGACACGTTGTATTTATATGTGAGGCATCCACACGTTTGATTGGCAGACGATTTGCGTCATTACAATGTCATGTGTGAGGGCAATTCCATTGCAAATTTTCTTATCCAAAAACGGGTAGAACTTTTGCACTCACCCAATACAATCACAGTACTTAAGTTGCCTACAAAAGAACAATATGAAAAACATAATTTACTCATGAAAAATACTTAAAATGGCAACTAATTATTTTACCTCGCTTTCAACCAAACAAATAACAGTATTTCGAATATTATTTATACATAAGAAAAAAACAGCATTCCTGTATTTACATGTTTTACAAATTGCAAAATGTGAGTTACGTAAACTGCACCTGAATTAAAAGTTTTCTCATGTAAAAGGAATACCGGTACATTGATTTTCTGCTCAAAAATAGTTACAATTTAGAGTTTCATTAATGAAATGGAAATGGTAGAAAAAAAAAAAACAAAACAAAAAACAACAACTATTACTTAATTTTTTTTTCTTGAAACAAACAACAAACCGTTTCTTCGGTGTTGTTGTTTCCATTTCTTTGTTGTTGTTGTTTTAAGAATTTACCAAAGAAGCAAATCTTTATCTTCCTTCCTGTATAAAAAGTCATATCATGATAAAAAGAACTGAAAAGAAATCTTTCTTTTAGCTGGATTATGATACTTAGAGCTTTACTGAATTCTTGTAATTAAAACATAAATTACCAAAAAATTTGATAAAAAAAAAATGTTCGGAATAAAAAAATTTTAAATTCAAAAACTAGATGTGGATTTTTCGTTCTTTGTAAATTATTTTAATTAGATATTAAAAATGGGATTTGGTAACATATATTGGAAACTGAAAGAAAACTTTGAATGACATCACAACAAATAACTATTATGACAACAATTGTAAGGCATTCTCCTAAGTAAAATAACTTCATTATTTTAATTCAATTTAACGTGTCGTATATAATTATTAAAATTGCC
>JAFIDM010009631.1:180503026-180523842 GCA_023159025.1 Thereuonema tuberculata
CTGAGATTTCGAAACGTCGTTTTATTATTGGGTTTTAATATTTTAACGTTTAACTGTAAATAAGTGTCTCAATGGTTGGCAATTTTAATAAAATAACTTCATTTGATAACATTACAAGAAACTTCAAAATCTTCATTTATTTGATGAAAAACGACAACTAATATCTCTTAGACAACATTTTAATCATGATATTTCGTTTTTTCTATGCGAAAAGACTTCTTCAGATGTATGAGGATAGGGATTAAAAACATATCCTTTATCCACCGAATTCATTTACAAAAAGAATTTTAATACAATAATAAATTTAACAAACTTAAACAATCTCTTAGTTTAAATTAAGTTCGTGAAGTACATTAATTAAAATAATAGGCTCGTGAAGTACCTATAATGTTACCTAATTTGGTAACGTTGTATAAGATTACTTTGCTTGAAAAATTTTTGAATCATGTCCAAAGTATCTCAAAGCATAAAAACATATAAATACCACCATAACTATACTCACAATGATGAAACTTTAATGTATGACATTGCATTATTGATGCACATTTAAACTTAATACAGTAAAAACTGGTTTATACATAACCCAGTTATACGTAGTTGTTTGCAGGTCCTGGCGAAAATAGTATTTAATTACATATAAATTATTTCTGAGATATACGTAATTGAGTTACATGTAATATACGTAATACGTAATTCGCCTTTATGCGTAGTATATTTTTGAAAACGAGATTGAATTGTGCGTATTTTCAACTGTAGATATTATCCAGGTGCACCGATATACACCTCGGCGTTCCGTATCGATGTATAATCGTCACATTCATGAGGTTTCTGGGCTGCTTTTAATGAAAGATCGGTCAGAGACCAAAAACTAGGGGAATCCAACTGAATGAATTTTCGCATTGATGAAACATGTGTTCCCATCATTTACTTAAGTCTCTCTCTTGTAGCCTTGGGTAAAAGAAGGAATAAAAGTTATTGTTTTGAGGAAAAAGTAAGATTTATTCGGGAAGTGAAAGACAACCCGCAAAAATCAAAAGCAGAAATAACGAGTAGCTTAAATATAAGTTACACTACATTATGTGCAGTCATTAGTAAAAAGGAGTCAATTTTAATAGAATGTTGAAATTTGGGTTCAAAAATCTGTAAAGTGTAGCCGTCAACAAAAGGGAAAATTTGCAGATATGGAAAAGTAAGTAACTATGTGATGGAAAATTAGTGAAAATTTGGTGAGCAATAATATTCAATTATTATCATTTTCGCTATAACTAACGGAAGCACTTGCTTATATTACGGAAAACAACTTTTTATTTATTAAAAAAAAACACACACACAAATTACATCAAGTAAACTAAAACTAAAATTTTTTAAAAGTTTTTTTTTTTTTTAATTTAATTTTTGATGTCTATATTCTGTCAATCCACGACTGCTTTTAGAACCAACGTATGAATCATATATCTAGGATATATTTTTATTTCTTATAGAGATTAGAATGTAGTCCTCGTGGTCTAATGGCTAAGACGTCTAACTTCGTAGGTTGCATCTTCGATTCCCGTAGCGAACTTGTAGAAATTATTTCTATTTTCACAAATAACAACAATTGCACCAGACAGACAGAGAAATAGAAGATTTTAGTAATAGGCCTATAGATATACTTTTCAGTGGTTTTTGAGTTAGAAATTGTGATGGTTTTTGAGTTACAAATAGTGATTATTCAGTATTCTACCTATTAGAAATAGAGCTTCTTTCTTTCTTGACTCTTTTTTTTATTCAAACATCTCCCGTGTACATGTGCTTATTTTTCAATATCACGTAGAATTTGATTAAGTAAGAATATTATATTTAAAATATTCCAACATTACGGCAATTATAGTTCTAATTGTCATTTTCGAATTAAAAATAAACAGATGGATAGGAAATAAATAAAAAATCTTGAGATTCAAAAAAAAAAAAAAGGTTGAATTCATTCATTATTGATTGGGGAAGGGGAAGGACACATAAGTCAAAAAACAATATAAAGTGAGTCGTAGTCACCTTAGCCTAATGGATAAGACATCTGACTTCGGATCAGAAGGTTGTACGTTCGACTCCTGTCGCGGACGTTTCATTGTAAATTTTTTTTCTATTTTCCATTCGCTCAGGAAATTGCGCCGGACAGACAGACAGATAGATAGACAGACAGAGAAATAAAAGATTTTAATAATATAGATTCAATTATTATCATTTTTGATGTTATTTCATGTTTTTTGATTTTAGGAGAGGAAACTTATTTAGTTTCGCTCCGTTATCTACCTGAAGAAGAAAACAGTACATATTTTTGAAATATAGTGTGTTTACCTAGAAGAAGAATGAGTTTGTGGTTTTTATTTATTTGATGAGTGTTTGATTTTCATTTATCTTAGAACTGTAAATGTTTAATGGGTCTACAGTATTTAAATTCAATCCCTTAAAGTTTCTTAAAACACGAAATCAGAAACCTCTATAAAACTGAATACACTATTTTGAAATTGACAGTTTTACAGTTATGCTTATCAGACGTTGAAAAATAAGTACCTAATACAGAAATGTTTATTACAAGTGTTCTTATTTAAGTTTAATTAAAAATAAAGTTAAACCTGAGTGTATATTAAATATTAGTTTACATTAATGGAATGTAAATTAAATTTATTATATATTATTGCATTATTAAAGAAAGTTTAACGTGCTGGAATAATGAGTGAAAAATGATAAGAAAAAGAAAACAGCACATGAACAAAATAGGAAATTGCCTTTCTGATTTTAGATTATGGGAAGGAAATTGGGAACGGCCGTTTCATCCTTCTACGGACTCATCAGCCCAATTTCCGCCTTTCCCTAACCGAATCAGAAAGGCAAGACCTAGTTGGTGTAAGCCACCGCCGTTTTCTTTTTCTTATCATTTTTCTTATCATTTTTCATTGCATTATTGATTGATATTTAATATAAATATTAACTATAACTAGACATGATGATTGGGCTTAACATAAAGTATTCATTTAAACCACTCTACAGAAAACAAAAATTTAATCAGATCTAGACAATATAAAAACTCTTAAATAGGAAGTTTAGTGACAAACCGATGAACTTTCCAACCACAAATAATGGTGCAAAACCCTAGATTTCTTCCATTTTCTGACTCCAATTCCCCCCCCCCCCCTCCTTCCCACCTCGGTACGCCAGTGAATTACATTGAGACATATGATTACTCTATTATCTTTTTTTCAACACTATACAGAAAGTAGGCCTAAAAACAATTGTACTGTTCGGTTTTGTTACGAGAGCCTTCAACGCTTTTGCGCATGCGTCAGGTCTCCTTCGATTTCATGAAAATAGGGGTGAGGAGAAATAAAGAGAGGATATTTACTTTTTATCAGTGTTAGTTTACTAGTAGCTGCGTTCTATTTGCGCTTTTCGGGAAAGAATTATGGAAAGAATAAATACTATTGCAAAAATAACAGGTACTTAAAGAAAAACGGGTCTTAGGAAAGTGCCCATCTCAGCGTATCATCCTTTTGCGGAGTAGAATCGTCTGTGAGTCGTAGTTCTCGCTTTTGAAACGAACAGTAAGTTAATGGTGTATTTATTTATTTATTTATTTATTCATAATGGCAACTAGATTTTATTCACTTGTTATAAATACATCTCATTTTTCCTTTTTTGTTTTATATGGAATAAATCATTTTACATAATTTATTTTTCTGTAAGATAATCCAAACAATTTACTGTATTTATGTTGCTCCATTAGTTTATTTATTATGCTATTCATCTAATTTAGGTTTTAGTTATGTACTGATTTATTTCTACATGTAGATATTAAATGGTGGACTAAGATTTTAAATTAATAAAATTTTCAATTTAATAAACAGTAAAACATAAAACAAATATCTTCTTGTTAAACAAAAACATTCTCCTAAGCTTTGGTCTTTATCAAGACATTACTGAAGTTACTATAATTTTTTTTCCTGGTTTCTTAATTCTTTTTTTTTTTTTTTTTTTTTTTTTTACAAGATTCAATAAAATTAAAATCCATAAAATTTTCTTTTTTCAAAAACTTCTGGTATGTGGCTTAATTGAAACAAATTTATCAGGAGTTCATCGCATTCTGAATTCAATTTGTCATATTCTGAATTCCTACATATCCAAAAGATAGACATTTCTTTACCTCAACAACGCTTCCCTGTATCTATGAATCCTACATTACAGATAAGATTGCAGTTTATGCTTCAATGTAAAACCGTTTAATGTATTCTAAGGAGAAAATAAAAAACAGAGCAAAGGATCACCACTAAAAAAGTACCCAATAACGTTATTCTGACGGAAGAAGATTTTTTATGGAAAAGAAAATAATAGAGAGTTAGTTCGGTGGGTGAGAATAAGTTCTTAAAATGGTATAAGGAAATGCAGTGTAGGCTTAAACTCGGAAATTTAATACATAAAATATTGAGTATTTCTATCTCCTGTATTATTTTCCCTATATAAAAGGTCTGTAAATATTTTTTTTTCAAGATTTAATAAAAAACAGTTAGCGTTTTCCAAATTACGAGTGTTTCCTGTCAATAAATATCGTATAATTGTAGTTTTTTTTTAATTAGTATCTATGGTGGGAAAGGCTAATGCTCTCTTGAGAACAATAATTACACGAGATATTGTTTGCTTTAATGAGTGAATCTATTAAATATGCCGCAAGATTATTAATGAGTTTAATTGTCAACCCAGAAAGAAGACCCTTCAAGTAAACGATGAAGCAAGAGGAAAAAGAGGACAACGGTTTATTTTGGTTAATTATTTCGAAATTAAAAAAAGGAACTTTACGAAATTAATGAGAGTTTTCAATGTTTTGTTCGTAAAGGAAAAGGAAAGTAAAATTACATATTTTATATATACAAAATAAATATAAATTTCATAAAAAAAGATATCTTATAACAATAAATAAGTAATACATATGTAGTTAAGGGATCTCTTTTCTTTAGTCAATTAGGTATTTACTTAGGTATTTTTAAGCTATAAATAACTTAATGTATTTGTTATAAATTATTATGTAGATAAGCTTCTGTCTGCGGGCTCGAGAAGTCTTGTTTGATGAGAAGTGGAGGTATATTTTGCTTCCGAAAAGTACATTTTCTTTTTATATACATATTACAAAAATTTAAAAACACTTTTCTGTTTTAGACTAGCAACTCTCTTTCTTCATCATATCCTTGGTTAAGCTGTGCATGAGTTTCAAATATATCACAAGAAGTTCCTGCAACTTAAAGCCTAATTAAAATATTATTTTTTCCCTTCTAAATAGTTAAAAATACGAAAATAGTACGAAGGGAAAGTCTCCTATATATAAATTATCATATCTGTCGAATGTAATCTACCTTCAAATTTTACAATTGCTGAAAATTGATTAAATCCACAACTGTTTATTTGCTTAAATCCGATTATTTTAACAAATGAAAAGTACATGAAAATTTCAAAGATTTCAACGGAACCTAATTGCTTGTCGTCAATCAAAGTTTCTTGTTTCTCTTCTAATGCTTTTCTTTAGGAATTTTTCGACGGATCATGTTTAAATTTCTTCACGGAGTTTAGGCACAGCCTTCTGGGCAAATTGACGGCCTGACACGAGGCTAATGTGTCTGAAATTGGGTTCGAATCTCGGCGTGGGGCTTGGATGTTTCTTTCTGTGTTGGTTTCTCTTCATAGGAGGCAAAGTCTGACTGTCATCTTACATCTACGTTCTGAATAGTTATCCAAACAACAATAACATTAATTATCACATCCGAATGATCCGAAAAATAGATCTAGGGCTTAGTCACAACAACAACAAATTTCTTCCCAGGGATCAACTTAGAGATTTTTTTTTTTAAATAAAAAAGAAGTCCATAAATATGCCTGTAAAGTTTAATTCACTTTTCACAAATTGCTGAAAGGGGGTGGGGCGTTGACATTTAAAAAGGAACACAGTCATGATGGCTTTATTTGTAATTTTGTTGAGGTCAGTAGATTACAAAAGTACTGCACATTTAGAGCATTGCTATTGTTATCAAAAAATTCAGTAATGTTTGCATAAAAGCTTTTCTTCTTTATCTGTAATTGCCAGCTTTACATAGAAGTCATATTAGTCTCATCCTCCATTTCATTTAAAGTAACTAGTTTAAATGCATTTTAACTAGTTTTATTATCGATTATTTACCAATAAATGGACCAGATAACCAAGTGGTAATGCATTTGATTTCCGGCTGGAGGAGATAGCTTCGAAACCTAGAGGAGGTCCGGAATTTTAACTGGTTGAATTCTCCTACAGATCTCTGTAGAATGGAGGTGGGTGGGAGAGCATTGGGCTGACCATCCAACCTCAATTCAGTCCCTGATCAGAAAACGTTGGAAGTTTTACTTCCAGCGCTCAACGGGTTAATTAATGCAGGCCTGTGTGGGATATACCCATCTAAAATAAAAATAAATTTGTATATTTTACAAATATACGTCGATAAAATCAATATTTGTCAGTAATAAGAAAATCATCTTTTTTTTTTAAAGAAAACAAAAAAAATCAAAAGCTAATAAATCTTGTTATCAATAAATATAAGAAACAAAGTAAACAAAGTAAAGCAAAAGTGCAATGCAAACAGGATTAAAATTTGTGAACAATTTTCCTTAGGATTTTCCTTAAGAATTTAAGCCATGTTGGCATCCAAGTTTAGGCTAACATTATTTAACTCACCTTCTTGTCCTTTTTTATTTTATTTTATTTTTTTTAAGAATTTGTTTAACAACCATAAATATGATTTAGTAAAAACTAAAGCTGAATAAAGTAAAAATATAAAAACCGTGATTTATGAAAATATAATTTAGGTCGAAGGCTGCAGTACAAGAGGGATGAACTCATGGCTCTAATCAATAAAATAAATATAATAATGCTAAAATATTTGACAAATAAAATAACAATCTTCTAAACATGAAGTAAATCATGCTTATTTTTCTTGTTATATATGTACTACGCACGCTAAATCTTGCTGTTATAAAGTAAATCACTATACTTCATCCCATCTTAAAAGTGCATTAGAAGGACGGATCATGGAGATTTCCGCCATGACACAGTAATAAGGTATTCGTTATCTAATGTACAAAGAAGAATATTTGTTAGTTCTTAATAGAGTCAGGACCAGGGAAAAGTCAAGAAGGATGGAGAAGGTTGGGAATATTCCCTATTTCCTAATTTTCTAAAACATTTTTGAAAAACTTTCGATTTTACAAAACAAAATGTCGTAGTTATAGTAAATCAATAAATGCGAGATTCTACTGATGATAAAGTAGAGGTGAAGGAGATAATATTAAGTAATCATTTGAAGCCAAAATCAACTCTGACTTATATTAGTTCTACCAGGAATACTTCCACAGTAAATATATTTTTCTCCTTTTTTTTTTTTTTTCACAAGTTCTAATAAAAAACTATTATTATTTTAAAATCATATTCGGTGCTATTTCTAATACTCAAAGATTTCTTTTTGTCTAAATAAATAATAAATAAATGAAATAAGAGTAGGGAACATCCAAACTGAAGAACTGCACAACGTCCAGATTTTAAATAATTTGATAATTTTTGCTACAAGAAACTTTGTTTTAATGATGTGATCTGCAGTAAAGTGATTGGCGATTTTATAAATTAATAAATAATAAAGTCGAAATTATATACAGTAAACTCCCGATTATCCGCGGGAGGTTTATCCGCTTTGAGGATTATCCGCGGACCTCTCCTGTTTCCATTTTTTTTTTTTTACTATACAATAAATTACGGAATTAAAAAAAAAATTAAATCCAGAATAAGGTAAACAATAAAAAAGGTAACAAAGTAAGTGAAGACAATTATAGACATACAATTTAAAGAACGACCTTCTGAGGGGAACTTAGACTACAAGAAAAGACCGGCAGACTTCAAGAAAATAAAATAAAATAAAATAAAATAATTGTTTATAATGTATATGCTGTAACTGTATGTATTGCCATTTTAATGTAAATAAAACATGCTAAGAGCTTTTTGTGTTGACTTTCGTCCTTTTTCGTCCTATTTCGGATTATCCGCGGGATTCGCTTATCCGCCATTGCCGCGCCACCGAATTCCGCGGATAATCGGGAGTTTACTGTATTTAAGAATATTTCATAAATATTTTGTATCGAAAATTTCCAAATTAAGATTAATCGTACAAATTTTTTAAAATTAAATTTTGTTGTTTATTGTTTATTGTCTCCTAATACTACACCACTGAGACAATATGTTTTTTTCTATTTGTAATATTTGTAATTCCAACATTAGTTGATATGAAAGTTCCAATTATTATTTAAATAAATACATAAATTATAGTTAAGTTTCCAAAAAAAGAAGAAAAATAGTTTTATAAAGAACTTCTAAAGTGATTTTTCAAAATCTCTATTACATCAAATGCTCTATTGTATCATAATTATAATTATTATATCATATATTTAATATTAGGATCTAATTCTGAATTCTGTTATCTTGAATTCTCCGAAGGTTCTGGAAAGTGTTTTTTTCAAATATTAGTGTCGTCATCTAGCGGATAAAAATCAAAACAGCTGATAAATATCCTTATCGAGAAAAATTCTTAACGATTGATAAATAAAGTTTATTTTTAAAAACGGTTAGACTTAAGAAATATTCATTAAATTTTTAAAAATGTTCCCAATCTTTGAAAATGATTTTAAAACCAACAGATATTGAAATAACAATAATCTGGAAAATGTCTTTTTTTGTTTTAATTTTTTAAATTTTTAAGTTGTTGGTTTTTGTTTTGTTTTTTCATATGTTGCTTCCTTATTTTGTTTCCTATTGTTAATACATTATCTTCTTTTGCATTGAATTCATAATAATAATCTATTACAATAAATAAAGAGAAAAAAAATTAGAGAGAGAGACCGAATTCCAAAGTTGTGAAAGATTTCAAGAATTGTAATTGAATTAATAATTAATTTATTCTATTAGAATTTTCGAGATCCAGTTTTTGTTTAATAGTATGAATGCAAATATCAATAAAAATAGTTTTGGAAGTTAAACTTGTCACTATTTCAGAATAACTTCAAAAAGGAAGGTTTTATGGTTCCTTGTCATTGTCAAAGTCATAATGTTGTTTACTTAAAAACTATTTAGTGATTTGTTCTGAGGTTTTAAACAGGGTTTGATTTTAGAAGGGTGTGGTATTTCCTTTCAGTTGGTGTTCCCCTTTTAACGCTTTCAAATGTAAGCTGTGGGTTTGGTCATTTAGTGCATTTGTGTTATTCAAACCAAATGAGGATACTATGTCATACAGGGAGATTCAAAACGCTGCCTCACGTGCAAATACAATTAGGGTGAAGTCTTCAAATATGCTATTTACTTTGTCTAAAGAACATGACAAGGAAGGGACACAAATAATAAAAAAAAGGACTTAATTTAAGAAAATTAAAAATACATTAAGTCTTGACAGTTTCTTTTCTTGCCTTATTATATTATATTGTTATCTAAATAGAATCATGCACTTAATGTAAAAACGTCTTACAACATATTTTGAAAAGGTGCTATAATTTATTTGATGAGTTGACTTATTCATGATAGTATTTTATTAACCAAATAATTTTCAATAAATTTTAAAGTAACTATTCGACAATTTACATAACCTTAATAATATTTTAAAAAAGTAAAATAACTGGTTTACTAATGGCATTTGAGTGGGAATGGGAGCTGCCATATCTTACAAAATTTGGACTGGGAATCATAGTGTCAAAATTCAATGATTTAAAAAATAAATGTAGGATTCATAAAAGAAATCAACATATTTATATCGAAATATACGATTAAAGATTCATTTTAAAATATCTTAATTGACAGGCTTTGTGGATATCCTTTGTTATGTAATCCTTCAAAAAAACTGTCGTACAATTTCTTAAATTTTCTAAGGGTATTATTCCAAACTACCTATTTATTAGAAATAAATCACCAAATGGCACCAAAATTTATTAAAAAATCTTTATTATAAAAATGTTTAAAAATACATTACGGAAAACCAAAAGGAGAGCTTTCGGAATCTTGTGTAATTCCCTTGTCAATCCTAAGATTAATAATTAATAGTAAGATTAGGATTGACAAGGGAATCGTACAAGATTCCGAAAGCTCTCCTTTTGGTTTTCCGTAATGTATTTTTAAACATTTTTATTAGAAAGACTTTTTAACAATTTTTGGTGTGTTTGGTGATTTCTTATTCTATTAAATGCAATATTAACACATGTTAAGCTTTTACCTAATAACTACCTATTTATCAATTCTTCTTGAGATATTAAAGTAAAAGTAGTCAAGTCACATCTCGTGATCTTCCATCGTGGTCTAAAGATCGCAATGACCATCACAGTAGAAATAATGGGCCACTGCCTGCAATATCCTGCTTCTTGGTTGCGAAATGGAAATAGCTTCAGATTTTATAACTGTTGTTACAAATCATCAGGCAGTGAGATCCCACAAAATCCAGATCGTTAATTTTCCAGTCTATCATTTATCAGAAATGTGACCATAATGATAATTCTGAAAATCCCTTTAAAAAGCAAGTGGATCCATTGTAATTGCAATGCAACTCTTGACTTAACATGGATCTCACAATATTGCAGGGCAGAGGTTTCCAATAAAATTTCTGACAGTCTCTTTTACCTTAATGCCAGATTAGATATGGCTATAATCATTTAATATGTGTTAAATGTTCAATACGTTATTATTATTGAAATCTCTTTTAATTTTTTTTCCTGTCATTTGATTTGAAATGTGCTGAGATCAAGTCTCAATTGCCCTAATCAAGATACATCGCAGAATAAAAATCAATGGCCTATAAACATCGAATTTACAGGGGCATTCCTGACAATGGTGTTAATGGTATAATCTTCAGTATAAACCTTTGCTATAATCTGCAATAATGCCATGTGGTTATTGGGTGATCTGATTTCCATCCACACCCAATATTTTATTTATGTTTATATACAAATGGAACTCTCATATTCCTGCCTTCTTATTTGAAAAATAAGTAAAATTAAATGCAACATTTCTGAATTTTCAGATTAAAATTAAACTTCCCAACACTATGGAGGATTTAAATGAAAAACCACACATTAACAATCTATTTATTCTTCAACCATTTAACTTCCGCTTATTATTAAAACATAGGGTCGTTTCTACAACATCGGATTTAATTAAAATGTATTAAATGTGTTTAATCTGAAGAAGAATTTTGCAATTTCTGGATTATGTTTTACCGTAGTTTATTAACATAATTGAAGGATCACAATCTTAAAACAAGAGTTTCTCTAATTATAGTCGTACTGGTCTAATCATTAGGTTTGTCACCAAGAAAAGCTGTTCTTAATTTTGCCTTCTTTTCACCATTAACATTTTAATTGGAAAACATCTGGCACTATTAAAATCTAGCATTTCAAAAGAAATTCTTAAGAAGCAAAACAAATTCTGACTGTAATGACTGAATTGTGTGAAAAATTCCCGCTTGTTATTGTCGAAACTAAATTTTTTTCTTAAAAAAAACAATAACACAAATTAAAGAAAAAAGAGAATATAAGACTTAGTATATCAATTAATATACTAAGACATATCCCAGTGCAGTAAAACAAATAATATTTTAAAGAAAAAGTAATTTTTTTTATAGAAAGCGAAGGTATTCAACAGTATCAGTAAGTTTCCCCAATATGCTTAAAGATTTTATTCTAATGAAAATTAGTGATCTTAACAAAGCTTATGTGTTAGAAACATTTCTTATAAATGCTACTTTATTAGATTGAAACTTCACAAAAAACAGTAAAATGAAAAGAAGCGTTGTTACTTTGGCTGTTCCTTCTTTTTATTTTTATTTTTTCTTCTGAGCATTTTGAAGGTTTTCGCATTTTGTTTTTTTGCTTTTTATCTTTCAGCATTTAATTTCTACCAAGCTGGTTCTCTTCTATAAAATCAGCATAAAAACATTTTTCGAAATGAGAAAAATTCAGAAAATGTATTTTTCTTGTGTAAAGAATCATTTTAATGTTTATTTTAGCTTTCTTATTTTTTTTTTCTTTCTGTGAGTGACTTAACTGAAGGAACTTGAAACAGTTTTATTAAGATTCTTTATCCAATGGCTTGGATTTTTTTTTTCTTTTTCTCATGAAATTTTCTGTCTGACATTTCCTCGAGGCACAGTTTTTTCCCCTCGCCACATATATTTTCTTCTGATGGTTATAATCTAACTTTAATTCAACCTAATCAAAATGTAGATCATTTAACTTTTGTTTTAGTATTTGTTTTATTATACTTAACACTGACATACAGCAATTTATATTTCTCGTAAATCAGTTCTGTATTTTTTTAATAAAAATATCTCTCTTACCTTAATTACATTTTTGAAGTTTTAAAAAAAATGCATCTTAGTTCCGAAAATTAAATAAATTTAAATATAAATTTACTTGAATCTGTTCTGAAATTATAAGCATCTGTATTAAGTAAAATTCAGAATTTCAAAAATAATTTATCACAAAAGTTTTAAATATCATTTTTAAATTTATCTACTTTTTTAGTTGATATTCTTCAACCGCTAGCTCGTCATCGTAGTCTTTCACGAATATTTCGTATTTCATGAAAAATTCATGAGCAGCTAACTCATTTCATGACTATTTTAGTATTTCAAAGCTGCTGACGTCTTTTGAAATTATCCACATTTCTAAAAAGGCAAAGTGTGATCACAAACTATTTTAGGTCTTTAATCTTTCAACAAGAATCTCTATTCATTAAATATTGAAAAGGAAAGTTTATATAAAAGTATCTCTTTAGTGCTGTTTATTTATTTTCAATATGTTATGTATGTTTTCTAGAAATCTCTCTAATAAAATTCAAACTATATAAATCCCTCTGCATGAGCGAAAATTCGAGGTTTTCTCATAAAGCACTTCTTTTTGAAGCAGCCTAAGATCTTTTTCTTCTTTTTTTAACTTACCAAATTTCTAAATTTTGAAATTTTTGGCAACATTTTTAGTATATTTCTTTAAAAAAAAAAATGTAAATTTCATATTTCAGTCCTGCTTAGGTGATGATTAAGAAGAAACCTCAAATTCATAAAAAAATTAATCATTCCAAACAAATCAAATTCACAAGAAACTGCAATTATAACAAAAGTTTTAAAAACTCTAAAAGGACTTGCATTTTATATTATACTTGACTAAAGTTGTTTTAAAATTTAGAAAAACAACTTAAATGAATCGAAATAGACAAAACTTGCAACTTATATGTTTGTCAGTAAATTCAGAGTGAATACTTATTGAATTTGTTGATTTCTAAATTCGTCGAAACAATTTAAATTACGAGAACCAAACAAAGGGTTTCCCACTTGGGAGTTGACTCAACAAATGCATTTACTGAGAGGACGTGAAGTAGAGTTTTAAGAAGAGCTCTCGTGCTATTCTAGAGCACTACACAATGAGGGATCTTAGCAGAGAAAGAACAGTCACTCGGGTTGCGATCCATTTAACTTCAAGTGCTGACACACCCTTGGGAGAACACATTAGGTTTACACTTAAACCCTTCAAAAACGAAATTTTGAAGAAAGTCAATGAAGTTCATCATGATTAAATTGGGTTAACTATAGTAATCAAATTTGGAATGTCATAATTTACAGCTAAAGAAAAAACAAATATGCAGAAATTGGTACTTTGTTTTCATCTATAAAATATAAATATAACTTTATTATTATTATTATTATTATTATTATTATTATTATTATTATTATTGGAACTTTAAAATGTTATTCTGAAATAAAAAAATAATTTAATTAAATTTCGTCGCAATAACTTATTTTTTAATTTTTTATTTATTTACTTTGTATTAGCCAAGAATATAAAATAACGAGTGTCTCAACAACGCCTGTTCAAAAAGATCAAAAACAAGTAAAATTAATTTATAAAAGAGAAAAATCTAAAATGGAACAAGTTTAAGATAAAATTACAGCTAACAGACGATATAAGTTTTGTTAATGACATCAGTGAGTACAAAAACAACTCACACAAGAACTGATTATCATAAATTTTTCAGACAAATTTGAGACTTACTTTGTAAATATTGAGTGACTAGATTTGATCCATTCCTACATTTGTCTGAACTTCACATTCATGCAACAATATCACCTGAACACATTTTTTTTATCTGACATTAGGCAATTACTTCAAGACAACATTATTGATGGGGCCTGTGTTTTTGAGGTGCCCTTCAATCTACAATCGCCCCCTGTTCCCTCATTAATATTTTATTTTTATGAAACTACTGTATCAACATCTCTGTTTGTGATCTTTATAAAGTTCGTGCTCTTCACAAGTATTCCAATCTATGTGAACTTCAAAACTTATCATATTTCATGAAAATCGACCAATTACAATTTGAATAAACCTTTATTCAATATATTGAAAAACGAAATGCTCTGAAATATATTTATTTACAGTTTTTTCAGTTTGCTTAATTTCTTATAAGGTAACTGCACCAAATAAGGCCCACCTAACGTTTAAAGATTTTTTTTATATTTCTACTGCAAAAGTGAAAATTCTGAAAACTGTCTTGAAAGGCAGTTTAAGGTGTGCTGTTATGAAAAAGTGAATTTAGAATTAGTTGCATTTGAAATTCTTTCTGTAATAACAGTTTTGAAAATGTAACTGAAGGGCCTTATTTGGAACCCCTGTTCAAATATCAAATTATTCTACATTATTCTACTCAGGACATCCTTTAAAATGACATAAAACATGTCCATGTATGTTATGTCGCCAAAAAATGGGGACGATTTTTCAAATTAAGTTGAAATAGTAACGAGAAAAGCTTTGGACGACTTTTACTGTTCAACTGAAACAAACATGGCGAAATAGTCCACTTCAACGGACCTAATTTTTGGTGTAGCCGCTAGAAGCCAGGACCTGTCTGAAACATAACTAATCTTGGTAAATTGTCAACGTTCTATTAATAAAACGAAGGATGGGCTTTATTTGGGCAACCTACCTTATGTCATTTTTAGATTTTCTTTTTCTTTTTTTTATTATTATGTCCTCATATTTTACTTTTCTAAATTTTGGAGCCTTTCTGTCGTTATTACATTACTTATCATGTTGCACTGACTATTTTCTTAAGTTTTTTTTTTGTTTTTTTTGTTAATGCTGTTTCGAGATAAAATTTATTAATAATTAGTATTTGTGTAAGATTGGAGTTGGAACAATACCTTTTTCTAAAATTTATTTAACCTCAAGAAAAGATTCTTCTTCTTTGTGTTGTTTGTTAATTTCAACGAAACTTTCTTTCCTTCAATATTAATATAAGAAATCAAATTGCAGCAATGACTTTCATGAGACTTCATAACTTCTTTCCTTCCCTTAATTGCAAACAATAATGAAACCTACTACTGTTGCACTGGAAATCATTAAATTTAATATCAAACCTTAAGTGCAATATCTTCTTTGAATATTAAATCAAAAGAACTATTATAATATACTAACATTCTATTGTTACTATCATTCTTGTATCTTGTATGTGTTTGAAATCAAACACATCTATTTGTGTTTGATTTCACAAAATTCTTGTAATTTAAAGGCCATTTTTTTCCATTATTTAAAGTAAACCCATTACTAAAACTTTATAATAAATTAGAAAAGAATTTAAGCTCTAAAAAATTCGTGCATTTCAAATACTAAAAAAAATAAATACATTGAAATAAGTGCTTTTGTAATAGCAATTCAGAGAAGTACCATATTTTAAGTATTGGGGTAAATCCATGAGCGCCCAGAGGATTTTTTCCATCGAGGGGGGGGAGGGAGCACAATATATTAGCAGTGTAAAAAAGCCTGTAAAAATAGCATTTTGTATTGGGAAATTATATAAAATAAATATAAGTAAACCAAAGTACTTAGTTGTAATAAAATTTACCTGCTTTCTATCTTTTACTTTCTTGAGATAGAAACTAAGACTTTCATTGCAATTGAGAATTTCACGGTTGGCAAATGAGCCCCCCCCCCCCCCACTCCATTACCCCACCCCCATTCCAATGTGTGGGCAATCATGGGTAAATCAGTTTATTTGTAAAAAAAAAAAATAACTAAAAAATCCTTTGTATGTTTGTTCCCTTTGTTAAAAAGCATTGATTTCATAAAAAAAAAAATCTTATAATAAGCTGTAATTATGACAATAGTGAGATATTCATCAACAAAGTCATGGAAGAGTTTTTAATAATCTTATTAAAAGTAATCAGGTTTTCCGACAATTTATCTGTTACATTTTTCGCTGTTACATTTTCGATGATCTCCTACTATTATTAAATTTCTATTCTTTATTAAAAGTAGCACAATAATCAAAAATTTGTGAGGTTCTGAACGATCAAATTAGCTCTTTTTCTATGTACTACAGGCACTTAAAACAAAACAGAAACATTCTTAACCACTACACTGATCAGCTTAAAAGGAAAATAACAATTATTATTTTTTGGCAATTTATTAAAGATATTTTCAAGAATATTATTTGAATTTTTCAAATTGTTACGATGAAACATTTTAAATGTTTTGAAATAGTTCTTTATTCAGGGGCGTTTCCAGAATTTTTTTCGGGAGGAGGTTAACAACATGATTATTCCAAAATCTCCCCTGAATTAACTTTCAAAAATTACAGTGGCTGACATCAATTTAAAATAGCTATTTTCTTTTTCTTAGAAATACTTAATTTTGACTTAAAAAACAATATGCACATGTAAGTGGTTTTTTGATTACACCCCTCCCATCTTTCCTTGATAAAAACCATGAAAATGAAATTTGCTGCACTTTGTACAGACCAAGTTCTTCAAGTTTTCAGTTTTGTCTCGTCTAGTGTAAGTTTCGTACTACTCTTAAAGCAATGGACAGAGGTTTTAGGTTATGCAAAGCCCTAGGCAAGAGTGGACGTGAGAGACCCATTTCAAATAAGCTTATAAAAGAGCTAGGCCTCATTTATACAAGTTTACAACAGTGGTTCATAACCTGTTTCAACAAAATAAAAATCATTCTAATAAAATTAAAATCAATGGTCTATATTGAAGTGGGAGAACCCTAAAAGCGCGAAAGCTAGACAAAAGCTTAGACTTCCTATGGTTAAAACCGAGGGAGGCAAATTCTGATGGAACAAATCACAAATAGGAATTCGTGGTTTGTGGACCCAGGATAACTGTAGGGTGAAATCTTTATCCATATATTTTTTGAATTGATCTGTATGTTTAATATAATTCTAATACAGTAAACTCCCGATTATCCGCGGAATTGGGTGGCGCGGCAACTGCGGATAAGCGAATTCCGCGGATAATCCGAAATAGGACGAAAATCAGCACAAAAATGCTTTTAACATGTTTTATTTACCTTAAAATGGCAATACATACAGTTACAATACATACAATATAAACAATTATTTTATTTTAAACTATTTATTTATTTTAAAATTTTATTATTACGGGAAGGCTATCTCGTAATTTAATGTAACCTGCCGGCCTAAGCTCCGCCCACAAGGTCGTTCTTTAAATTGTTTGTCTATAATTGTCTTCACTTACTTTGTTAGCCTCTTTTATTGTTTACCTTATTCTATCATTTAATTGTTTTTAATTCCGTAATTTATCGTACAGTAAAAAAAATAGAAACAGGAGAGGTCCGCGGATAATCCGCAAAGCGGATAAACCGCCCGCAGATAATCGGGAGATTACTGTATATGTATATTCATTTTTATATAGAAAGTAATTTTAATTTTTTGGCTTAATTAGATATCAACATTAGGTATAATTTTAACTTTAAAATATAACATTTTGGGGGAGAGATTATCTTCCAAAGTCAGTTGGAAGAGACCTTTGAAAGGGAAGGGCGTAATAATGAGAAAGAAACACAAATGTTGGATTGTGAATTGTTATACAAAAAAAAAAAAATATTTCGCAAACTTTACGTTTTTTATTTTTTTATTTGGGACAATGTCTCAATATCTTAATTTTCTGAAATAATCTAATAATTGAATTTAATTTCAAACAGACAAAGTGCAAATAAGTTTACAAGATGCTAACTTCTCCTTCCCAACAGAGGAAAAACACCAGCAAGCATTCGTATAAAAACATATAAATCACCTTTAGTGTATTCAAGTTTGCTTTTCATTATGAATCTTAATGTTTCATAATTCAATATTTTTTTGGAGGGGGGTTAACCCATTTAATTCAATCTGATTTAATGTTTGAAAAAAGCAAAAATTATTGCTGCAACATAGTCTATTACAATTTGCAAGGCTTATTATAAACTTACATTCAGTACCGTAAATATGTAACTATGGAATAGGCGTCTTTCCAGTTTTCATGAACAAAACTTAATCTTTTTTTTTTTTTTTGGCCACATACTCAATGTATTGATATCCTTAATTATATATTTAGTTGTCTGTTTATTATGTACCTCCCGTAATTAATAGGTTTCTCTAATAAACTAACAATTCAATTGTATATATACTAGCAGCAAAGCCTGTCGGACGACAGGCATAAAAAAAAAATCTGAAAAATCATTTTATTATCAACTATCAAATATAAAGTAAATGTAATCTAAATACTGCGCTAACTTGAGAATGAAGCTTCTACGGCAAAAATGGTTTTGAGTTTCGAAATCAGCGTAAACAACTGAGTAAGTATGCCAAATTTCATTAACATGGATGCAGTGGTAACAAAATTATTTGGTTTTGAACGTATGTTTTGTTAGAATTTCAGTTGTCGAGGGCAGTTCCCAAGAATAAAATTTCATGGAAACAACATGGAATGACACAATGAACTAATATTTCCATCCAATTTGAATACCCTTGATTCAATGGTATTATTGAGAACCGTTGGATCTATCTTAACAGCTTAATTATTCGAGTTACAGACAGGTTATTGTGCTTTAATTCTCTGACAATCTGTAGATTTTTTAATTATCTTTATTCAAGTAATTTAATAATAATGCATTGTTCCATTACAATATTAAATAATGTAGATGTCATATTGTTTCCTATTCTCTGACAATTGATTTCTATAGCAACCAAACTCACCTTTGTATAATCTAAATACTGCGCTAACTTGTGAACGAAGCTTCTACGGTAAAAATGGTTTTGAGTTTCAAAATCAGCGTAAAAATAATAAAAATAAATAATAATCAGCGTGAATAAGTATGCCAAATTTCATTAAAATGGGTGCAGTGGTAACGAAATTATTTGGTTTTGAACGTAGCGTATGTTTTGTTAGAATTTCAGTTGTTTACGTCTAAAATTTCATGGAACCAACATGGAATGACAAAATGAACTAATATTTCATCCAATTTGAGTACCCTTGTTTCAATGGTACCATTGAGAACCCTGGATCTATCTTAACAGCTGAATTATATCGAGTTACAGACAGACAGACAGAAGGACAGACAGACAGACGAAATTAGCAAATTATATAAGTTGATATAAAGACTACAGCAAACTCCCTATTATATATATACAGTAAACAATATAAGTTCAAAAAAATTTTGTAATGCACCTAAGTAAATAAGGATTCTCACACCCCGAGCCACCATTTCGGGAATCAGACAGCTGTTTCAGCCTTGTTAGGCTTCCTCAGTCCGATTTACCCGTAATGGTAGCTCAAAGTGCGAGACAAAGAAGTTGAAACCATCCCGGCACCCCGGAATGGCTCCTCCAACAAAATCAAGCACCAACAGTAATTCACTGTGCACCGCACAGCCTCAAATTGTTGTCCGGCGACCTGCTGGGCACAAAAGAATTTAAGAAAGGATTGAGAATCCAATATAAAATACAATAAATGTAGAAATAAAGCTTAACGTGCATTGCAAGTATTAACAGGGTACATTACAATTTTTTTTTGTTTTGTTAATACTTGCAATGCACGTTAAGCTTTATTTCTACATTAATTGTATTTTATTTTGGATTCTCAATCCTTTCTTGAATTATTTTGTGCAAGCAGGTCGCG
This sequence comes from Thereuonema tuberculata, assembly GCA_023159025.1. Classification (NCBI taxonomy): domain Eukaryota; kingdom Metazoa; phylum Arthropoda; class Chilopoda; order Scutigeromorpha; family Scutigeridae; genus Thereuonema; species Thereuonema tuberculata. The sequence goes on from JAFIDM010009631.1 coordinate 180,523,048, forward strand.
GGACAAGAATTTGAGGCTGTGCGGTGCACAGTGAATTACTGTTGGTGCTTGATTTTGTTGGAGGAGCCATTCCGGGGTGCCGGGATGGTTTCAACTTCTTTGTCTCGCACTTTGAGCTACCATTACGGGTAAATCGGACAGAGGAAGCCTAACAAGGCTGAAACAGCTGTCTCAGATTCCCGAAATGGTGGCTCGGGGTGCGAGAATCCTTATTTACTTAGGTGCATTACAAATTTTTTGTTTGTTTTGTTAATACTTGCAATGCACATTAAGCTTTATTTCTAAATATATAAGTTACAGTAAACGAATATACAGTAAATTATCCGCGGACTTCTCCTGTTTCCATTTTTTTTTTTACTGTACAATAAATTACGGAATTAAAAAAAAAATTAAATCTAGAATAAGCTAAACCAGTGTTTCTCAATCTTTTAGTACTTGCGACCTAATTTTCAATCACAATTCTCATCGCCCCCCCCCCCCCCTACAATAATTTTTTTCTAAACTGAAAAGGAGGACGCAAATAAATTGAATCTGTTCAACCAAAAAAAAAACCTCCAAACCTAGTTTTTTAATAAGATTTTTTTCTCGATATACTCGCGCGCCCCCTTTAGTTTTACCACGCCCCCATAGGGGGGTGCGCCCCACAGGTTGAGAATCGCTGAGCTAAACAATAAAAGAGGCTAACAAAGTAAGTGAAGACAATTATAGACAAACAATTTAAAGAACGACCTTGTGGGCGGAGCTTAGGCCGGCAGGTTACACTAAATTACGGGAAGGCTCTCCCGTAATTTAGTG
>JAFIDM010009631.1:180527500-180568500 GCA_023159025.1 Thereuonema tuberculata
TTCTACTACATAAGTACATCAGTAAAGATAGTTCTACTACATAAGTATATCAGTAAAGATAGTTCTACTACATAAGTACATCAATAAAAATAGTAGGAGTATTTATGAAAATGATTTACTCCGTATTTAAAACAGAAAGAGCATTTGCTAATAATTCTGCTTTTACTTCTAAAGATACAGGTAACGTGCCATTGTTGATTTTACGATCTTTAGCCATATGTGGTTGCTTGTAATTACTTCCTCCATTGACTTTGATGGTTTCAATCATGCAATCTTGAAGAGATAAAAAAAGTTTATTTAATGTAGCATGAGGCATGTCATTAAAAGATTGTGTAAAAAAATTGATAATGTCATCAATAGTAGACGAATTAGTTGAATAACAGGCACTTTGGATAACTCGAAAATATCCCAAATCCAAGATATTCATATCGGGGCTATTCGGCGGCTGACAGATCAAACGAATATCAAATTCATCCTTTATGGCGTGTTGGACAAACTCTGAATCGTTTGGTGAAATATGAGGTCTAGCGTTGTCTTGTTGAATAAAAATGGTTTTACTTCGTTATATACGATTTTCAGGTCACTTAGACTTAATAGCTGGAAGTACTTTTTCAATCATCAGTTTGCGATACTCATTTTTATCAACAACAACCGGTGTGGAAACGAGATTGCCTCTACTACGATTTTTGCTATTCCTTTTTGCTGGTTCTATTTTTATGAAGGGCCAAATTCCAATTTTTCCATCAAACCATTCATTGTTATGTGAATCAAATCGAGGTCTAGCAACAGCTGCAAGAAACATCATTTCTTTTTCACACATCATAGAGCATTTTACCCTTTTTCAGTAAACTATCAAGTAATGTGGGACAACAATTTTCAGAATTTTTGACCTTTTATGAAATAATGATGAAATAAAGCAAGAAGATATGGTTACATTTATGGTAAATGATGTTTTTTTATAAAGAAGTATGATCAATTAAATTCATAAGAAAAAATATTGAGATCGAGCCATTTATATTTGTGATAAGCCGCGGCCACGAAACGAAAACTATCAAGTATTATGGGACAGAGGGAGTAAGTAATAATTGAGATTGATTACAATTTTTTGTGGGTTATAAATAAAATAAAAATGTAGAAAAGAAGGAAAATAGTGAAAAAGAACAAAGTAAAATTAAAGAGTTCAAATAAAATGATTTTTATTGTAGTACTTTACAGCATTCGTATCAACTGAATCATTGATTTTATTATTTGAAATGATACTTCATTCTCCTATGTTAGCAAATTTAAATCGTAATTATTTTCATTTAATTATCAACTAACCTAACTAAATAAAAACATGCTACAAAGTATTATAAAAAGTATTATATATAAAATATATACAAATACTATAGGTAATAGTAGTAGCAGTCTTGTTTATTTTTTGGCAGTTATTTGCTGTTAATGTTGTAACTTAGCTAGAAGCGATGGGTGGAATGGCAAAATGGGGGGAAAAAGGAGTTTTTTAAGTGAAAGAAGTGATTTTTTTTTTTTTAGGGTTGGATGGTTTAAACTTCAAATCAGGCCTCAGGTCATTTGCTAAGATTGGCCCTAAGGCACGTTTGTTAAAAACTAACCTCGATACTGGATAACAATTCTAATACTACTAAAAAAAAAGTATTCATTATTTTTGTATTAATTTTATTCATCTACGAAAATTGTGATAATAATAGGAAGAAGAAGAAGAAGACGAAAAAAAACATAACAATGAAAACAACATCAGTAACTCATTATGAGTCTGAAGGCATCTCCTTGATCTTCTCATCAGGCTGGAACAGAGTCGGTCGCGAAAAGCCTGTTGGGATAGCGCGTGCAGGCGGCGGAGGAAGTGGAAGGCAAGGCATAAGGAAAGGGACCCCGGCATGGCCCGTGATTCAATGCATACACTACACCGATCGGACAGTCATCTTGTTGTATTTAGTGTGTGGGGGGATACCCCTCTGTTCAACTGATCCTAATTGGTTTAAGAGTATTTTCTGAGTAACAATGGCAATTCACCCTGTTCAAGTAAGTTTTTTTTTTTTAAATATTATTATTATTTTATTTTATTTTAATTTTACTTAGATTTTAGATTTATTTAAGTTGATTTTAAGCAAAATTTATAGTTAATATCAATAAAAAAAGAAAACAAAGAAGAGAGTATGTAAATATATATAAATAGATTTATTGTACTGAAATAAGTAAAATACTTATGAATGAAAAATATAATTAACAAACGAAAATATAGTAAGCGTTTGGAAAAAACAATAGCCAATTTTGTTTTGCGTTTCAATAAAAGCTCATCATTATAAATTTTATAATTTAAAACGAAAAATAACAAATTAAGGCTAAAATTTATTTATGTTTAAGTAGCATTAAGAAAGAAAAAAAAATAAGAAAAAATAAAAAAAAAGTTTAGTTTATTCTTGCTTGCTTATTAAATTTTTTTTTTTTTTTTTTAGTTTTGAATAATAATAGAAAAAAAAAAGAAGCAAAATGATATCAAAATAAATCGATAAAAATTAGACATTATTCTGAACTTAGATTTCATACAACTTTTACTGAAAACTTTTTCATGTAACTTAATGTTACTTTTCTTTTCTTTTTTTTTTTCTTTTAATAATAGTTAATTAAGTTTATGAATGCATTTTATCTCTCTTCAACTATTCTTCATTATCGTTTATAAGTAGAAAGAATAGAAGTAGATTGAAAATGCGTATTTTCCGGTCCTTCACACGCATTATTGACTGTATGTGGAGTCTTCTCGTAACCCAGTCCGTAGATGTAGGTCACTTCAGTAGCGTCCTATAAGGCTTCGTGGGGAGTTCGTGGAACAGAGCGAAAGTTTAGCGCTGTTAGTTTCAAACGTCGGACTCTAATCATAAATAAGAAAAATTCAATCACCTAAAAAAAAATTATGCTAATAAAAATTACATGAATTTTTACATTACAATTATTGAGTTATCAGAAGATAAAAACCAGCAAACACGAATAAAATCAAATGTTCTTGAAATAATGAAATTATGGTTGGATATTCATTCAATTATTTTTTTTAAAGATAAATAAGTAAATTTATATTTTTGTTGCCATAAAAAAGCAATTATAAAAGAATAACTAACTTCATTTATTATAATTAATTTTTAGAATTTTTCCAATTGGCATAAATACGCGAAGTAATAAAAGTGTAATTATGCTGAAAATTATGCTTCACCGGTTTTGAAATCTTTAGTTGTCCAATGAAAGAAGATTATTTTTCGTATATAAATAAACTATTTAAATAATAACCATTAAGAAAAGGCTTAAAAGTAAAATTTTGATTTAATACTTGTAATTTTTTTCTCTCTTTTTGCTTATTCATATGCCATTCTATTTATTTTTTTATTTTTTTTATTTTTTAATTCTAGATATTGACTTTCTTTCTAAGATATATCACAATTTTGATTTTTAAAAATTTTAATTTGTGAATAGATGATGTAATGCCTAAAAATTTTCATATTGTTAAAAACTGAAAAGTAATTCGAAGATATTCCAATGGACTGAAGGGCTTTAAAATAATATTAAAAATAAACAAATATATAAGATTGTTTATTTTTAATATTATTTTAAAGCCCTCCAGATACGACAAAATTGAGCAGAAGAACAATAAATCCATTTAACTACTCAAAATTAGGCTAATTACAGCTCACTCTCACTCTTGGAATACAGTTACATATTTACTGATTCAATGATAAAAGATAAGAATTTATTCCAACAAAAACTGAATCACACAGTTATAAAAAAAAACAATCTTTTCCCAGATAAACCTTTTAAATTCGGTAATTTATAGGCAAAATAAGCGTTTCTTTCAGGAAGTTGCTTTTATTTCCGTCAATTGTTTATTCATTAAGATCCGGTCCGAATTTGTTGAATGTCTTAAAGAAGAAAAAAAACAATAGCTCCTTCAGGTTGAGTTAACGTGAAATTTGAAGGTAGTTTTAATTTCGCTAATGCTGTTAAGAGTAATAATAAAATCCTTTAGATCTTTTTACTGAATAACTTACAATCAACGCATAAAAGAATTCATTTAAAAAAAATGTTTAAAGAAAACTAGGAAACTTTAATGATTAGTTGTAATTTTAATAAAATAAATGTAGTCTACATATAAAATTATTAGCATAGTAAATATAGCTTTAATTTTCAATAGTAGGTTAATTTTTACTTTTAATTCAAAGTAATGAAAAATCTACAGCTCTAGAAAGTCTCGTTTCAAGGATCAATTGAAAAAAAAATATTTTTAATTATATAAAAAAAAAAAGGAAAAAAAGATGATTATTTTCTTTTTTCAATGTTCTTTATATATTCAGTTAAAGACAGTAAAGTTAATATATATTTATTTATTTAGGGCCTTTAGGACTAAATGGAACTATCCAATAAGTTTTCATAAGGACTTTTTTTTTTTTTCGAAATTTTTCCAATTTTCTTTATTTACTTTATTTGAAATCTTATTTTAATTAATCATAGACGGTAGATTAATAATATTTCATTCTTTAGAAAAAAAGTAAATTTTCAATATAATAAAAATCTTATTAAGCATATTTTTTTTTTTTTAATTTACGAAGCAGCTTTAATGCAGACACACAGAATTTATCTTGAAAAATAAAAACTGTATCTTCACATTCTGTAAAGTCATTCACATCAGGTGCTTCGCTTATTTGTAGAAAACGTTATGTCGTCCTTATTGTTCCGTTCCATTCACGTTTTTAGTTCATCTTTTCTGGTGAAGACACTCATGAGTACCAATTACCTCTCATCTCCCAACTCGACAAATTCCCCCATCCATTTTGGTCTTTATTCGTTACTAAATTTTCAAGCTTCCGGGTTGATTTGGTTTTCTTATAGACAAACTCAAAATGACCTTTTATGAAGTCCTGGCAGCGCAAGTTACCTGAGTCAATTCTTAAAAGGTCAAAGCGTCAATCCAAAGATGCAGAGGATAGATTTCATCATCTCTATCTACGCACTCTTCCTTTACGACATTTCCTCAAAGGGTTACAGAAATGAAAGGGTTTTTAGTGTGGAACAGATGCCGAAGGCCACTGACATAATGTCAAAATACTAATTTTACAACGTACCTTAGACCATACGCTTATAAAGAAAAATGCAAGAGGCACAGCCGAAAAGTATCTATGTAGGTCTAATATGATTTCCACTATTCTTAATAATAGATCTACTTTGCTAAATTAACTTAAATAAATGTGGTGCTAGTATGTGTTGGAGAAAGCAATGTTTCTCCTTCTTTACTGGCTAATTTTATAATGGGAATGAAATCGTCTAGAATATACAGTAAGTGCTGCATTTAGGTTAGATATATTCCCAACGACAATAAAGACTAAACCAAGTCCATACATCAGTAAAAATAAATTAAAAGAGATAGCATGTCTCACGCATATTTCAAGTTGCTAGAAATATTCGTGAATCGTATTGTCTCTGTAATCTATAGTTCCTGTTCTATGGACTTGTTAACTTATATTCTTTATTTTAATATCTATATAAAAAAAATGATTTGAAGTAATATTAAAAGTTAATACTAGGTTTCTGCCAATTTCACATTGTCATATTTTCAAAGAAACGTGAAATGTAGAAGATGATTTGTGGGTCTTTGGCTCTATTATAGGATCTTTTCAAATCAGTCTATTTACTGTTGGTTGGAAATCAATAGAGAAAAAACACTGTTTCATTATTGCTGTCTTAAGTCAAAGTTACCTATCTTAGGTGTTTGAATAATGAAAAAGGTTATAAATAGGATATTTCTAATATTATCCTATTAGCTATCAAAAGAAAAATGAAATATTTAATAACAAAATATGACAATAATGGGAAAATTAATCGTGCAAGAAAGTAAATTTATAAACTATTAGATTTTCTTAAGACTATATCATATAACTCATTCTCCTTAATGAATTTTTCGTGATCTCTGCCTTACTAAAGTACATCTAATAGTGAAATAGTTTTGATGACACTTAAAATATCAAGTTCTCAATTATTATTCCTCTTCCGATAGCTTTAATTAACATCAGTGTCTTCAAAGAATTATTTTTATATGAGTAAACGGTTATATGGGTATTATACGGTTTCTGTTATTATTATAAAAAGAAACATCATAGACAAAAAGTCAGTTTATTCGTATCCCCTCCTCTCCAAATGATTCTTTCGCTTACTTGTTCTTCAAATTACTTCTGACCTCCATTTCAACCTTGCATTGCTATCGCGTTTTTATGTCTCAAATCAAACTTAAATTTTGTATAAAAAGTTAGCGGAGTATTTCGGGATCCCATGCTCCTAAAACTAGCAAGGGACGAAACTCCTGCTACATTACTGGATATTTACTGACGGCTTTTCGTAGTAATTTCGATATAACTACATTTATTAATAAGTCTATTAAAGAATCTAAACATAATTTCAATATTTTCATAAATAAGATTTTAATTTACCAGTTTAATGTTATATGAAAAATCCCATCAAATAATAATGACAGATTATTAATATAAATCCACAAAACCAAAATGATTTTTTTAGTTTCTTGTTCCTACCAACAATAGCATATAAACAAATGATGGGATAATAAAAAAACATAGAAATATAAATCTTGTGACTGTTTTTTCCTGAAAAGAAAAGCGAATAAAAAGCACTTCTTTTGGTAATTTTTTTAAGTATAACTTTTTTTTTAAGATGTGCTATTGTTGAATATTCAATAAAACATTTTCTTATAATGTTAATAAATGAAAGATTGTATTTATTTAAAAGCTTTTACATTTGAAACTGAAACATCCTATGAAAGTGCTAAGAAACTGGACATTAATTGTTTTATATAGTTTTTAATATTAAAGTCTTATGACGAACCTGACTTTTTGATGCTTAGCGAATTGTTTAACTATTTCAAAGAAAATAACACCTGATGAGTTGTAGGCGGTGTCGCAGCATTCAAAATGGCTGTGACTGTCTCCCTCTATTTGTCCTTATATATTATAACGCCTAAACTAAATGTCCCGGTTTCAGTGAAATTGCCATGGTGAATCTGCATTGAAATCTCTAGCATTTAAAATAATCGTTCATCATTTTATCGCATCAAAAAAATCCGTTTCCTTATTCGGATATTGGTGCTACTATCGGTTACAATTAGATATTAAAGGATGCGCTTTGCTAGACAAATTTTATTCTAAGATTTTCAGTAATGTCAGTGTCTAATGTCTTAAGGTCAAAATATGCGCTACGATGCTCACAAAAACAGATAAATAATTTGCAGTTGTAAAAGCTAAAGGGATCCGACCCCTGCCCTCTTCTCGAGCCATCCCCAACCTTTCGCTCATCAATCTTTTGCTGTTTGTGCTTTGTATTGTATTTTTTTTTTTTTTTTTTTGCAAATTAGATTTGAATTAATTATTATAGAATTGAATTGCAATATAATTCTCTTCGAATTCTTAGTGTTATTATAAAAATTCCTTTATTTTTTATTTCTTTATTTTATTTATTCATTTATTTTGTTGTTAAGGATTTTTAATTAAATTGGAATTCTTATATGGTCATTGAAATGTCGGAGACTTTACTTCTGCAATTCCCTACCCCATACCCCGATCAGCCATATGGGGGTTAACGAGATCTACAGTACTTACCAATCTATCATATCATAGTTAAATGAAAATCTCGTGGAACTTTAAGTGGATTATCAATTTCGGTGCTAAGTCTCTCTCTCTCACGCACACACACACACACACACACACACATATATATATCTATATCTATATGTATGTTTGTGTGTATACTAGGTGTGCCCCGCGGTTTCACCCGCGTTAACTTTTGATTATACATATCTGTTTCATACACATTATGAGTACATAACTAAGTGCATCTCATTAACTATAAATATCATCTGGGAATTATGTGGACCAATCACTACAAAATAAACCGACTTCACATAAAGCACAACAGAAAGCCCAGAGCACCCAACAGTTTGCCAGATTGATTGACGTTTATGTTTACTGTTCCGCTCCTATTGGCCGTAGCATGATGTTATATAGCCTATAACCTTCCTCAATAAACGGGCTATCTAACGCAAAAAGAATTTTTGAAATCGGACTGGTAGTTCCTGAGATTAGCGGTGTTCAAACATACAAACTCTTCAGCTTTATATATATATATATATATATATTTAAATAGAAAATGGTCAGAAAGTTTTAATAAAAAATTATGTTAATCATAAAACTTCTGAAGTTGTTTCTCTTTAAAAAAGTTACGAAAATATTAAAGGTACTTTCATAAAATAAATTGAAAACAATGGAAAAATGAAAATCATATATTTATCGGCTACTCTCGAATTTTTTTTAGCAGATATTGTTTTTAGCAAAAAACCCTAAATGTAGATTTTTTTATTAAAAACATACATTCCTATTTATCCAAGATGTAACTGATTATCAAACAAGGCTGAAAATTATAAGACATATTTGAAGTAGATTGTATACTATTTTAATTTTTTTTAACTATTTAAAAATATTATGGGTAAGAATAAAATATATAAAAAAAAATATTTTTTTTTAATTGAAAAGTATTCCATTAACTTTGAAAAGTATTCCTAATTCTAAAATATGAAAATAATATTTTTTGAAACAGATTTATTTTTACTGTTATAATCATGAATAACAAACAATGACTAAATTTGTTATTGTTTAATGAAGAAATTGGCTTTTTTTTTAAATATAACATCAAGGATTTTAATTTTTTTTTTTTTAACATATAAGACTTTTCTGAATTTAATTCTTTTAAGTAAAAGTATTGACTAAATTGCACATCATTTGTAAATTATAGTTTGAAATATCTCACTTTAAGTAAGTGCAATAATATTTGGTCTTTATTTAGTCATTTCCTACAAATGAAACAGTTGGAGAAGTTGAAACACATGTTGACCCGTTTGATATCCCAATTCAAATAATTCCAATTTTTTTATTTCAGCATATTTTAACTTTGAGATTTCTAGGAAAAAAATTACCCATGCAAATTATATCGAACCCAAATCCATATTAATAATGCCAGAGAAATATGGAAATTATAAGATAGACGACCGCAGATGATGACATCGCTGTCAATGTCTCTATGACAGATAAGACCCGGAGTGGAAACAACGACGTCAGTTACGATAAATGAAATGTTTTCCGGATATTTGTCATTTAAATGAAAGATGAGACTTCACTTCCGGATAATAATTGATTCAAATAGAGCAGATTTTAATGAAAGGTTATTGTTGTTTTTTTAAAGTGAGGAAGGAAGGAATTGGCAAACAGCAGCGAAGTTTGCAAAGAGATCGACTTACATTTAAAAAAAAAAAAATCACTACTGTTTTGATCCTAAGGCAACTGGAGCTTCCGTATGGATGTCACGCCAACTCACTTGAAAAAGAATTGTATTATCACATAGGAGACGTAATTGGAGTTTAAAATTATACTTATTTTCGTTTCGAAATACTATGTTAAAGGAATAGAATTATGCTTTAAATGTTGTCTGTGATGTAATTAAGTAATAACGTATTTTTTTTCCTAGAAAAAAAGAGAAAGCATTACATTACAGAGCGTTCTCTTTTCTCGATTTTTTCTGTGTGCAACTGGAAATGTAGTGTACATGTTATCTTTTAAGGGGAATGATATTTATATTTAAGCGTGTAATGTTTTGCATATTAATTCATTCTCCTTCTGTTAAAAGAGAACAAATTGGTTTTCCTGTGAAAGTGGTTTAGCCAGTTATATGAAAAAAAAAAATAGTGTAATTGGAATTGCCCAAAGTCTATTGGAAGACAGCTTAATTATATTATTAGAGCAATGATGGAACGTTAGTAAAGATTCAAGATAACGTTCACTTTCTCTGTGAATTGAAATACATTTTTAATTTTCCCTTTGATATTGAAAACAAAAATAATTATATTGAAGAATTGATTTTCATTCTTAGTTTGTTGACCTGTTTATACATTTCAACCTACTGGAGTCTTCTATGAATAATGATGTTTTATTACAAAATAAACATTTATTCCAGGGAAGACTCCAGCTAGGATTGAAATGTTCACGTTTCAAAAATTGAAATCAGTTTTACGTTCTCCATCTAGAGAAAGTTACCAATTTTAAATAATTATATTTCAATATTATTATTTCATTTTAATTTTAATTTCAGACTGCTGTATAAGATTATAAAATAAGTACTTATTTGTTTTTTAGGTTTTTAAAGTCCTAGAACACAATAAATGATGTGTTTTATAAGTTATGTGGATCAGTTTTAGTGTAAATTAAATAAATTCCAGCCACATAATTTTCAATAGTGGTTTGAAGAATAAAAAAGCACTTTTTTTAATAACTTTTATCTGCTAATTAGTTTTATCTTCGCATTCATTCTGTAACACATAGCTTGAAATTAGAAGTAAATTGTAATGCTGGTTATCAAAACGTTAACTCCAACCGCTTTGTCTCAATTCCAGCCAAATTAAGACAAGATGAGTTCTTTGCACTGTGAAACTGGAGGAAAGATCCGGAATATCCAGTAATTAAACTTTATGATTATTTAAAATTTTATTTCCTAATATAATAAAAGCTGATGTATTATTTTGGTTTAAAAAAAAGAATATGTTTTATTGACATGCAAAAATAATAAAAAATTAAGATAATAGACAAAACTAAAGTGTAATATTAAAAGATTACAAAATTTTAAATAAAAATTAAATGTAATTAACTCAAGAACATTAAATATTTAATCATTTAATACAATATAAAAAATTATATTTCATATATGTTTACGAAGATTTCCAAGTGGTAATTCATATTTATAATTTTCAATTGACATAAGTTTGAATACATTATTAACATTTTTAATTGGTTATTTTTTAGTAAAATTAAAATTAAAGTATTTAATTTTCGTTGAAAAATCTCATAATATTTTTCGTTAGTAATATTTTATAATCCAATGGTGGTTGAAAGCAAGTGTTTCTGTCTAGTAAGTGTCTATGTTAAAACTCCACGTAGGCTATGTATTCTCTCTTTTCTCCGTCTAAAGATTGGGAAAATCACTAAAAAAGATCTTCCCTTGATTTCTAGCCTGTGGAAGGTGCACGGAAAATCACCACAGAATACTCGTTTGTGAGTGATGAAAAATGAAAAAATAAAAATTTATTCCCAATTCTTTGGTTTTGATTATGTAGGAATGTTTTATTGGTCCTGTCATTAGAAAAAATAATAATTTTTTATCATCTTTTTTCATCAAAAAATTATATGTGTGTTTACTTTTTGTCCTTTTTTTAAAATTTGTAGTTAAGCCATAATAGTTCTCATTACAGTTTTGGTTGGTGATGTAATGAACTATGTAATTTACTAGGTAATTCTCCAACTCCTCTACTGCTTTTGATTTACTGAATTTAATGAATTATTGGTTTTTGCTGACAGCTTTTGATATGAAGAGAGGAGTTTAAAATATGTGGTAATTTGCTGGTACATGTGGTAAGACTACTACTTTTGTCTATTAAGTTGCTGTAACTAATATTGGCAATTTGTCTTCTCACAAAACTTTTCCTGGCTTTTTTCAGCAATGCTTTAGCCTCTTTTTTGAATTGCTTTTCATTAATAGGTATTTGGAAATAACATTCATTTGTGAATAGATATTTTTCTTTAAATGTATTTAAGCTGTGCTTGACATAATAGAATGCATTTGAAAGATAATTATTTTTCCCGAAAATAATCAAAAAGAATATTATTCTATTTTTTTTTTATTTTTTTTTAGTATGGGAATTGTTCAAACAAACACAAAATCACTTTTCAAAAGTTACAGAATGTTAATTTTTTGATCCGATTTAAGCTCTAATGTTCCATCTTTATCTAAATATTAATTAGGTTTTGATTACAATTTTTATTAGTAAAATCTAGAAAAAAAAGCATTTTTCAGCATTCATGTTCCTTTCTCTTTTTTCAATTAACTACTATCTTAATGCTTTAATTTTTGAGATTTTGATTCTTATTTGGCATTGCTCATTAGGAGACCTCATCTTCTGAGATCCTCTTGTAGGTCTATAGCCAGATGCATCAATTTCTTAAGGTAATGAGCCTACACCATGTCTAATTTTCTCAGAAAACTTTTTCTGGCGTTTTTTAGCAATGATTTAGTCTTTTTTTTTTAATTACTTTTTATTAATAGCTATTTGGAAATAATATTCATTTGCGTTTAGGTGATCTTTCCTTTTAAAATGTGATTTGAAAGCATGATTTTTATTTTTTTGAAATCAAAAAATAAATCCTTTACTTTGCAATAAATGTACCTTTGGTCGCTTGAATGAAATTGGTTCCTGTTTTCCGAAAACCCATCTAACAACAACCTCAAGACATTTTAAGCTAACTGTTGTATAACTTATACTTAAAATTGTTCAGAAATATTTTTGAATATGAGTAATCATTGACAAAGGAAACAACCCAAAGAAACTTTAAAAAAATATACTGAATGTAATTATCTTATGACATCTGATTAATTAGCAAGCTCCTAATTAGTATTTCTGTAATAGGAATTAAGTGATTTTTTTTTCTGTTAGCTTAACGTATTATTTACAATCTCTTAAAACTGAGCTTTTAGTTCAAGGTTTGTGTGACAGTTTTACTTGAATCATTATTTAAAATCAATAACCTTCACCTGAGTTAAAGAGGTTATTGGTCGATTATGTAAACAGAGCACGTAATCGGATACGTATTGAACACAATCACTTTCTCTCATGCAACAATCTTTCACAATGCTGTTATTATAAATGGAACACTCCTTTTAAGTTGCTAAAACATTTATTTTTATGCTTAATTTCATATTTTTCATAAAGTACTTTAACCATAAAAAAATTTTGAAAGTTAGACATTGAATGTGGCTGTTATTAATAAGAGGAATTGCAAATGAATCAATCATTAACGGAAATTTTTATTAAGATCGCTTCAAAATACTTTAATTTGACAATAGTATTAGAAGAATACATGGAATCCTTGGAAGAATATATTATTATTATTATTATTATTATTATTATTATTAAATTTAGAATTTCTTTCTTTTTTTGAATATATCTGTTTAATTATCTCTATTTTTATATTATAATTGATTTTTCTTCTTTCAGTTTCCATTAATGAAGTAGAATTTTTTTAAAGGCAATCAAACTTCGATCTATACTAGCAGGTTTTCGTAATCTGATAGTCACTTATTTAAATTGTGCAGATATCTTGCAAAAAGCACCAATAAAGAAGCAAAGACTTATAACTCATTTTGAAAACTGAATTGCATGTTTCTTCAGCATTGTAATATTTAATATAAATTAATACAGAAATGGAAAGAGTCATGATTTGTCTATTACTGTTAGGACATAAAAACTTAAATATTGTTTTCAATATCAACATAAGAATTTAGAGATATAAAACTAAGCAACGTCAAGAGAATAGAAAAATCACTCTTTAGCTCTCTTAAAATATTTTTTTTTAAATAAAATTGCAAAATTCGTTGATTATATTAAATAAAATACCTAATGATTTCAAAAATTATATTATGTTACAATGATTTATCTTACATATTACTTAAAATAATGGGAATATCTTTAAAAATACCATTAAGAAAGATATCAATATTTTTAATTAATCTAAAAATCATAAATTTTCATAAGGAAATTATAGAATTATTAGTTATATGTCATAACTATCACCTAATTTAATAGATTCTATTTAATTGTAGTTCCAACAATAAAGGAAAAATTGATAATTTTTAGAAATCGATTTCGATCTAACGACTGAAATGGATCATTTTTTAAGGTTTATTACTTAATTTTAAACAAAACTAAGCTAGACTAGTGAAACTATTGTCTATTAAAGTACCTACTTTCACTCGGATTAAATACAATTAATGACGAGGGCGTAGAAAAGCAGGATGAAGAGAGTGGCTTGAGGGGAGGAGGACTGTGTGTATGTTTTCACTTTCTTCCTCTTGGATGACTATTGCCCTCTTTCTTTCTTTCTTTTTTTCTAGTGAAAGAAAAACTCTTTTATTTGATTAAGGCTTCTTGACACACATTACACAATTTTACACCTAATAATTTTGCCTGTCACGGGTGTGTGCGAATCTATGGTGCTTTTTTTCTCAGAAGACTTTTGTCTTAGACGTCGCTCGTGTGATTATGTTCTGTTACGAGGTCGTATAATTTCATCTGATTCTCTTTTGAATTCATTTCTTTCGAACATAATGAGATTCATGGAAATTCAACATGAACAAGTAGGGAAGAAAACAACCGTCGCCTAATCAACCAAAGCAAAGAATAGCGTCAATGAAAGAAGAAGCTGATGACATAACTCAAAAACTTACTTAGTTCTTCTGTGATCCGGAACGAATCTGAATGAATAGCTTTGAATCAGAATCGTTTGGCCAAAGGAAAAAACAAATAACTGAGTTATAAAATAAATGGACTTTGATTGATATTAGTATTAAAGTTAGGTGTCAATTAGATTTATATCTAAATACATTACTAAAAAATTAAATGCTAAAAATAATTCATTTCAATAACTCAATTCCTTCAACGGCAAAATCGTTGAATTTTCTTAAGATATTGCAGTTGAATGAAATGAGTTATTGAATTGAATTATTTTTGGAACTGAGCTTTGGAACACTGTTACCCTTCTGTGCGTTGTCTATCTTTAGAAAATTTTACATCAGAAAATTGGCTTGTAATGTTGAATGTTTCTAAATTTGAATTAATTGATTGCTGCGAATTTTTCTTTTATTATAATTTAATAATGTAATTATAAATTTTAAAATGCTGATATTTTTAAGACACTGACTTCAAAATCGCTGTATTACTAGATGACATTCTAACGCTTTTTAGTGGGAGCTTCAAATTTAATTGCAGTTGATCTTACGGCATTACAGGTTCTTGACATGTTGTTTTACGTTAAAATTAATTATATTTTAATTATTTTAAAATAGGAACCTGCAGATTTCATCTTTTCTGATGTCTAATAATAAACAAACTAAGCATAGAAGACCAATAAGCGACAATTTCTTTAATAAAAATTAAAGAAAAAATATAACAAAAAGGTCCACACAGATTCTGAAACTTCATTGAATATAAGAAACATTTTGTTTTCATTTTCTTCTTCTCTCTTATCAATTTTATTCAATATTTACTTTAACTTTTGTTATTATTCTCTCTTCAAGAAAAATGAATCAAGTATTGTGGATGAATTAACACTTCTAGAAGCAGAACAAAATAAACGTTTATGACGAGAAATAATTCAATAAGAGAAGATATTGATGTAAGATCTCACCTATTAATCACAGTCGTACTATTATCTGTTGTTGGGGAGTACATTAGATTAAACTTTTGGATTTGTAGCAAAGTGTTGTTTGGATCACAGTCGACTGAGCTAATTAGAGCAGCACTGCTCGATTAAGAGTAGCAAGTCAAAGTTGCGGTAGATTTATTCGTCGTTTATGTTAGTTTAGCTTAGCAACATAGTTTTTTGTTGGGGCGAGGCGGCTAAAGTAGTTAGGATCAGCAAAACAGCAGAGTCGCAGTAGATACGGTTTGTGTATTGAAAATAGCCCAAAGCACCTTTGAAATTATATCTCAAATTATATACGTATCATCTTTAATACGTATTTGAATAAGGGGATGTTCTATCAGAGATCCTTCCAGCAAAAATGGAGTAAGGTAGGATTCCCCTAAGAATTGTTTGCCATCATTTAACTTCTAATCCTCAAACCTTTTTTGCAAGTGTAAGATGCTGATTATTTCAGAGTTACATTTCTATAAATTAATATCTGATGTTGAACTGTTTGCATACTTTGACGCATTTCTATTGTAAATAATTCTAATCATTGTATGCTTACATCTATTTTGAAACAAAGAAAGCGTTTTATCTAGAAGTCATACTGAAATTGTTGTAATCTAAATATTTCAGTTTTAACTTTCAATGATAAGAAATACCAATTAGTGCTGGCTACTTTTCGAAAAATAATTTTCGGAACTAATAAAAAGTTAATATTCGACTACAGCCAGTGGTCTACATATATGTTGCCTAGTAGTAATATTATTTAATTTTTTGTTTTTTATCTATTGAAATTATCAACTTGATCTTAACGATGATGAAGACTATCTGTTTTTCAAATCAGAAAATGCACCTACAGTTCCGTGGTATGTTCCAACATCTAACAAAACGTACAGACTGACAAATTATGGAAAAAAATATATATTTTCGAGGCTATAAAAGAATTACTCTAGATGGTGTTGAGGAAAACCCCTATTTTTATCGAATAAATTAAAGTGAAAAGCGGAAAGTGAGAATAGTTGATTTCCTTGAAGTCATTGAGTAAATCATTGTAAAGAATCGTTTACTGAGTGTAGAGAAAAATAGACATCTTAGGAAACGTTGTTTTGAACAATCATCT
This sequence comes from Thereuonema tuberculata, assembly GCA_023159025.1. Lineage (NCBI taxonomy): Eukaryota > Metazoa > Arthropoda > Chilopoda > Scutigeromorpha > Scutigeridae > Thereuonema > Thereuonema tuberculata. Next base: position 180,543,968 of record JAFIDM010009631.1, read on the forward strand.
ATTATATTAGTTGTTTTGAATCGGAAGTTGTAAAATAATTTTATTATCAAGAATAATTATGCTGAAAAGAAAACTTACAGAAAGGCACAAAAACAGAACAACTATCGCAATCCTGGAGGGAATTGTGCCATGCCCTTATTATGCTCTAATTTAATAGAATTCACCTTCTTATTGACAATTCCTCAACTTTAGTAAGCTGTTAATTACTTCTGTCTTAAAATTTTATAATTAATGGCTCCTTTTAAATGCAAACCGTGTTCAAAAAATGATTTGTTCTTTATATAATTCTTTTAAGCCTACGATCTGTAGATTTAAAGCATAAATAATAGCAAACATTTAACAACATGAATAAATAAAAGAAATAGAATCACTTGTTGTTTGAGGACGATATTTGAAATGTCATTTGAAAGACGAATCTTTCCAAACAAAAACGATCAGAAAAAAGGAGATAGAAGAGTTAATTAATCTCAGTTATTCATAGATATACTTTTCAAATCTTAATTGAAACTGCTACCTTTTTTTGGTAAAAAAAGAAAAAAAAACAACAACAATAAAAACTTGATTTTTCTATAGCAAACAAAGTTGGACTAACGTTCAAGATAATTTATATTGAAATTTCTTTTGAATTGTGTAATTGCTGTATAACTTTGTAGCTTCGTCTGTTGTTGTTGTTTTTGTTTTTTTTAATTTTTTTTTATAAGTACTTTTCTTAATTAGATTGATGAATAAAAAGAAAAGAAAAAAAGTGTTTCTTTGCCCCTCATTGTTATCTTTCTTTTTTTCAATTACTCCAATTCTGATTGTTATTTTTATTTTTTTTCACTTTGAAGATTTTTCACCCTTGTTGACTTCTTTCTATTTGTTTTCGTTTCTTCAAGTCATTTTCTCCTCAAGAGATTTTCTCTGCCTTACTTCGAAGTTTCCTACGTAGTTTTTATCCGTGTTCATGTTCTCGAATTCCTTAATGTGATTAAAAATTATTTTTATAGCAATAATAGAAAATAAAATCCAATATTCCAATAGCCTCTTCATTCTCAACATCAAAATATAATCATATATCCGGAATCGCTTTTTTTTATTCTTCATTTGTCTGTTTAGTTTGAGTTTTATCATTCGAACACTACTGTAGTTCTAAATTGTGCAATCTTTCATTAAAGAAAAGCAGGAAGATGTTTCTTAAACTTTATTAACACTATTGTTTTATAGTTTTGTTTTTTACTTATTTATTTATTAAGTAAATTTAGTCCTACTGAGATGCTCATTTGTATGTAGATACTGATGGCTTTTATTGCAATATATTACAGAAATTATAATAAAAATTGCATAATAATTGCATAAAATTCGTGAATATTAAGAAAATCTTTCAATACTAAGAGAGCAAATTCTTTTATACTAAAGTTTATTGTTATTTTTATTTGAGATAATAGTAATTGATAGAAACGCAGTTTTGTTCATTATTCTCTCTTATGTATTCAGAGGAGTTCATTATTCATAGCACACACTCACACAAATGATAAAATCTTTAAAATTTAGCATTTAAAAGAATGATAGATATTTGAAATAAGGATAATAATTATGATCTAAATCATATTATTATAAAGTAGCGTTTCTTTCTATGAACATTATAAAGGAAAATAAATTTGACAAAAAAAAAAAATGATTGAACAACATATATGTGTTTTCTCTTCATTTGTTGCCAGTTTTTTGCTCGATCTGAGGCGTCTGAAAAAGAAAAAAAATCACATATCTTCATAAAAGAAGATTGACGGATGTATCTGCAGTAGACACAACACAAGTCTGTATTTTTTTTTAGGATTATTTTGCTGTTTTCAACTACGATCAACCAATTAATAGTCCTCTGTTAACTACAGACCGCATTTCAGTTTGGATATTTTACACGGAAATAGATAAAAATATGATAAGATTATTATTATCTTAATCAAATTTCTATTTCATGAGAAACATTTGGATTGGATGGATTGGATATATTTTTTTTTATTTAAACATTTTTCAGAAGTTTGGTTACTTTAATTGACACTTAAAGTGTGCATAAATTTCATGAAACTTCGTATGATTTCAGAACATTAAAAGACAAACTTGCTGAGGGCTTTTCTTTAGTAATCACTAAGTTCGACTAATATCATATTTTTTTGGAACTTTATGTCCAACTGTATACTTTAGCTCTCTTCCAAACGATCTACAGTCATATCTAAGTTGCTGATTAGTCTAAAAGTAGTTGCAAATCCGAAACAGCTACTTTCTACTAAATCTTTTCCTGAAAACTTTCCAAACCCAAAGTGTGACTTGGAATGAGTTACGAAATGTACTGGGGAGTCGCGTGTTTAAGTTAATTCAACCTTGATGTGTGAAAGATAATAATTATAGGCAGCCTTCAATTTTCTGCTATTTTTAATCGTCTAATCGTGAGTGGAGTTGACATAGTTAATCGCTTGGCTGATCTACGATCTCAATTAACGGTTAGTTAGATACCGGTGCTGTTCTCCCTTGAATTCCAGAAGAAACAGAAGCCTTAATGGGATATTAGAATGAAAAAAAAACTACACACCAAAAAAAAAAACTCCCGAAGGTACAATACTTGATGTCGTTCAAAGTAAAACCATGCCAATGCCAATGGAAAATGCTGCATCATATTCTGCGATTGTCATTCTATCGTTACTAGAATGTGGTGTGAATTGTCGGAAAAATAATGAGTTCTGAGGTAGACCAATAAAATCTAAGTCTAAAGGATCGAGAAGTTCTAAGAACTAAATGAAAAAGTATTTAATATGCAAGTAATATTCAATTATAATAAAAAAATTAAATATTTATTAATTCTTTGGAAAATTTCCCCTCCTTTTTGGTTTTTTTATGTTTACTGGCAATGTTATAGAGTTTTGAGACGATTTGGGACATTGCTGTTCTACATTCATAAAGTTTGCTTATTTTATGTTCTTCTTGGTTATTTGCATTTCCTGTATTTCTTGAAGTCGATGGAAAATTTGTAGCCTGAAAAAACAGTTGCCCCTCCCTAGTATTTGGATTATTGGGGCAAGCTATATCCAAATAGGATCCCTTTAGCATTGTTCTTTTAAAGGAAGTAGGACTCAATAAAAAAAAAAAATGTAAAAATAAATAAATAAAAAAAAAACTGATAATCTACCACTATTCTTTTCAAAAGTATATATTAGCATTGTGTTGTTATAGATAGAACCTTGAAGTAAATTTACATGCCCAAAACGAGAGAGGTTTGAATACGTTGAATACATTTGGATTTGTAGAAGCAAGGATTTGTCCGACACAGGAACTACAGTTAAATAAAATTTCTTTCATGGGTTATTGAAAATCCGAATAAATGTATTCAAAACTGTCTCGTTTTCGGCATGTAAAAATGCTTCAGGGTTCTGTCTGTAACAACACAAAGCTAGTATGTAGTTTTATGATGACTTAGTAGAAGGCTATCAGGTATTTTTTTCTCAATTTATCTGTTCTTTAACCTATTTTCAATATTCTGCTGCTTGTTTTTACTATTAACTATTCGGGCTGGCAAAAGTAGTAAAATAGAGCTTTCCTGATACCTGAGCTTTTCATGGACGAACTTAGCAATAAAATCTTCACGTCCTGTCCAATCGATCGATCCATAAAAGAAAGAGGAGAACATGAATTCGAGTGCACTGTACATCAGAAAAATGGCGATAGATTATTAGTCTTCTAAATTCGCACCTCTACAGCTCTAAGTACCAAGTAAATCATTGACATCTTGGTTTTACGAATGGACCTGTAGCCCCAAACTGCATTAAGCATTTGGCTATCTTTCAAATTAATTTCGAACTACGTCGTAAATATTCGCAGATCACGCATAGCTTTCTGGTTTCTTTTGATCCATTACATTTTTTAAAAGTGACTTTAAAAGCTTAAAAAAAATTCAATAAATTGTTGTCGACATCGAGATTTACTGCCAAGTCGTGAGGAATCATTAAGTAGAACAATTTGAAAATTAAACGGATGAAGGTGGAGACGATTATGAAAGATATTACGTCATGGCGCTAGTAGATTTTGTATATATGATGGTTTTCGTAAAGATTAAATACCTATGTAAATCCGAGGTGCTGCTTGACTTAATAGTTCATGTTCCATTCTTTCACAAGTAATAAGTATCATGGAAATTAATAGAGTATTTCAAAAGTAAGTAATAAAAAAAAAATGTAAATCATTAATTAAAAATCAAATTAAGTATCATCAAATGAAATAACTAGCATTTCAATGCATTTCAATGAAATTGATAATCAATCGTTTATAGTGAATTTGTTTGAGTATATTCCATTAAATATCATTAGTTTTCATTAATCTGATTATTGATGCCCAATAAATTCAATCTATTCAGGTACGTTTTCTTTCATTTACTAATGTTTGAGATTCGACATTGGCTAAAGTACGGCTAATAATGATAAACTTTGCATTTACAAGGTGTTTTCAATTATGTGAATGCATTTGGAACATGATGTTGTGGTCACCCTATATCAGGAGAGAAGAGAAAGAGGTATTAAACTTTAAAAACATAAAACATGACTACGGAATGTATTCTCTACAAAATCCATCTGGATTTTAAAATAGTCCTGAAGAAATCAGAACGATGAACAGTTAAAAGGAAAAAATTACAATTTTGCATAAGATCGCTTCTGCTATTGCATTGCTACAAGAACAATGGAAATTAAATTTAAGTAACTTCAATGCTGTATATTTAAAAGCCTAATCAAGTAATAAACAAAAGATTATATTTTGAGAAAAAGATTTTTTGACAGTTTTGTATTTAGCTGAGATATCATTTACATGTCTCCTATAACTTACATTTATACAATGTTGTATTTAGAATATTCCATTAAGTATTCATTTTCTTTACCTTCTCAGAACCAAAAGTTACTCAGTTGATTTTAATTACAAAACACAGCATTAGATTAATGACATTTATCTGTTACAACGTACATTTGGAAGAGAGATTGATAATTTATTCATATTATTTAAAACGAATGTTTCCTGTCATTGACATCACCACTTCAATTTGTTATTCAATTTGCTTTTCTTTTCTTTTTTCGGCTCAACTTAATTTATCAGAAAAACTAGGTTCTGAAAATTTTTTATTTTTGCATTTGAAATTAAGTTATTTAAAATGTTGTCTCCTCTATTTGAATTCCACGAAAATACAAACAACCTACATTTCATGTCAAGTGATATATAAATTTTCTGTGACATTACAAAGAACTTCAGTTTGATTAATTTGGTTCACAAATGAGTGTCTAATAAGTTCCTATCTTGCCTACATCTTCCTGTCACTAAGAAGGCACTGATCTCAAGAAGACATTGATCTCAAGAAGTGACAAATTATTTATTAGGTCCTAGAATATGAAATATTCAGAAATGAAAAGTGAATTTAAATCTTACGAAGATTCAAGGAAAATAATGAACAGTAAAGTGAAAATAATCTTATTTCTGATTATTTGAAAATAAAATAATTCTAATTAAAAATAATTTAATAGCTTAATTCTGTGCTTCTTATTTTGTTTTTCATGTCCAGCACACATTAGTAATTTCATTATTCTCAGAGCATACTATGCAATTGCTTTTCCCATTACATCTCAAGTTTTGCATTGTATTCTTGTTAGAATAGTTAGGATTATATAGTCACCGATAACTTTTGAGCAGGGCACAGTCGAGAGTAGCTCTCACCCTGGGTCTTGTGTGGGAGCTCCGGTTACACAGCCAAAACTATGTAAAATTGCAGAAACATACATAAAATCTCAGTTAAAGTAAAAATCAAAATTAATGAAAAATTAAAAAAGAGAGAGAGAGAAGTAATTTAGAGTATATTTTATGCTACGGTTTGCTTAAAAGTATTTCCTTTTTAGATATGCAAGTTCTAGACATATAATCAAACTTTTATTTTTTACTTTTTTAGTTTCTAACGATTTTAATAAGTCAAAGCAGCTTTTTCATTTTTAAATAACAATGACTGTTTTTTAAATTATATTTCAAAACTTGAAATAATGCCAAATTTTGTAATTTTAATGATAAATAGATAGAGAAAGAATTAAACCATGGCTCTGATTTATCAGTTGAGGTTGAATCGAATCCCTCTTAATCCTGTCAACTATCAGATCAGGAAGTTCCTGATTTCCATTGAGGGACTTTTGTTAAAACTTCTTGGATACAATCCACGACATCCCAGTCTACAATGTCACTTTCAAAAAACACAGAAACAATATGAAGAGAAAAGTTTCTAATGATGATGAGTTCGTTGTATATATAAAGTTCTGAATGTGAAGCATTTATCAAAGCGAACAAAAATTAGATTAATTTCTATATCTACGAAAATTCATCTTTACATTCCCTTGCAGTTGTTTTAAGCTATTCTTTCAAATGAAAAAAGTTCAAGTTTTAAACTTGTGTAGTTTTTAAATATGATCGTTTTCTTTGGTGATTAGACTTTTGAAAATGAAGCTTAATGTCATTTGTAAACGACCAAATCCTTTTATAGATAAAAGAATTATGATTAATAATGTTGTTAATAATAACAACATTAGGATAACATAGCTGTTCCTGTATCCTAAACATAGGCAGTGCCCTGTAAATTCATAGAATTATTGCATAATACAGACAACATATTCTCTTAATTTCTAAAAGAAGCGAAATATTTCTTTGAAATGGCCTTGAAGTCATCAGAGCAATTTCTCCATTGGATTTGAATATCTGTATTTAGGAGCTTGAAGTCATTATATATGAGTGGCGGAAGTTTCGATGAAGCTTAAACTTTCCCGAAACGTCATCTGTATTTGAACAAGCAGAGTAAATTTTTAACTTTTATTTCGAGTTATTTTATGTGTTGTCTCATGAAATAATTATTCATGCAACTTACTAATATGTATGTAAAATACTGCCATTTTCATTCTCGTTCAGAAGTAAAATGCTGAAAAATTAATTTTGGTTCTAAATATGAGAAACCTTTCCATTAGCTTCGTAGAATTCATTATTGTGGTTTCCATTGGCTGCAGAATAAAATCGTAATTTGAAGTAATTACAATGATCTGTCTCCCTATATGTGATCACTAGAAGCTGATCTCTTTTGAAGTTGAAAGTTTTAAGTTCTAATCTGAGCTCATGTTACAAATTGAACTTAAGTAAGAAATCTGAGGATTAAAGCAGCCGATACCTGAAAGATTTCTATACTCCAATTTCAAAAATTTCGTAAATATTTGTATTTTCCACGTCTTAATCTTAACAATTTTTTTTTTCAGCAAATTCGTTTGTTCGTTGGCCCAGTCTTTTATGGGATCGATACCATAGTCTTCTGTTCTTTCAACCTTTTCCGAAAATACTTTGGTTTGTCTGAAAACAGTTGCAGAACTTTTGTTTATCATGTTGGGCACGAATACAATTGCATTTTCAGCGAATCAACAATTGATCGAAAACTTTGTTGCACCTTATCCTAACTAATATATAAAGTGAAAATCTGTAAGTTTATACATGTCGTTCAATCACGCCTCAACGAACCAACGAATCGCAATGAAATTTTGTCCGAAAAGAAAAAAAAGGTTAACAGTAGGTTATATATATATATATATATATAAATTTATTTGCCTAAATTTACCTTTAAACAACTTTCCTTATTCAAATCACAAATATTACTTAATCAAAGAAAAAAATAAAATTTCCACTTAATCATATATAGAAGTGATGTAATAAAATGAATTTGGATTATGTTTAAATATTTAAAATTACTTAAAAAATTAATCCTTTATCATTTTAATAATTAATTCCTATTGTTATTTATTTACTTATTTTCTCTTTTTATTTTTATTTTTTTCAAAAGAAATCAAAGTTAGATATGAGCAGATTTTAACAGTAAATTTTCTTAAACAGAGGACAGTTAAATTCATTGTCTTCAAGATGCAGGTTAATCTTCATCAAAAGTCCTATCAATTGCAGTTTTGTTCCCGGGTTAAAGGTCACTGGGTTAGAGAGGTCAAAAAAGGTCAGCCGTCGATAGGACCTTATTGGTTCCGGCGTGAGAGGTCATTCGGCCGGCATCTTTAATCAGGCCATTGGCTTTGCTCAAAGATCCCTAAAAGATACTTGTGAATCTGCTTCCGATGCTCAAATAGCTCTGTCCTACTTAGGAAATCAACAACGGGAAATTCTCTCAGAATCTGTTCGCTTTATTTCCCTCTTCTGTATCTTGAATGTTTTATGTTCTTCACGGTACACAGAAAACTAAACATCCAAGTTCATTTTAGTTAGCAATTCACAACAACCGGCTTTTGTTGGTCAAATACCGTATGTTCATCAAACATTCAATTGCAGCAACATGTTTTGTTTATCTTTTTCAATTCTTAGGAGGGATTCTCTTGAGAAAAGCACTATTATCTTCGCCATGTCTATCTGTCTGTCAATGCACCAACCCGACTTATTGACTGGATTTTGATATAAATTTTGTACTTAAGATTTAAAGAAAATAATAAATAAAATGAAAAGCAACTTTTTCATTAAAATATATCAGTTATTTAGATTTTTTTTAACTAATTTACGCAGCTTGATAACAACGAGGCAAATTTAAAAAAAAAATTGCATGATAATAAAGATCAACATAACATCAAGATTTTTTTTTTAATTTAGTTATTTATTAATTTTTTTTTTTTTAGAAATATCTAGCATTATCTAAACATCTTTGAAAAAAGTTGTTTATTTTACAACAAGCTACAATAATACAGCAGCTCTATTGAGAAAGTATCTCATTCCTGATATTTATTTCACTGGGTATTTAAAGAGGGGGAGAGGACTAAGGGTTTTATCAATCCCTCTCTCCAGATTTGAAAACACATGAAAAATTGAAAATACTTGAGTTTCAGGAAAAAACTTAATATAATCGAAATGAAAATCATAAATACTCTTCTGTTTCTTTTCAATCAAATCTCTTAAGATACATAAATATTTAGCTTTACATATCTTACTGTAATATAAATACAGAACATGAATATAAATTAAAACAAAAAATACATTCTAAAAAATACAAAAAAAAAAAATACAAATTTTACTTTAAAAAAAAAAAGCAAATAGTTAAAAAGTTCTCATTTCTTTCTTGTTTGACCTTCAAATTGTTCCAAAAAGGAGAGCAAAAGTAAAGTTCATTTAGGAAAAAGTCACTGACTCGAATCTTCTTCTTAAGGAGACGTTTAAGTTAGGTTGACGTTTCTCTATTATTGTTTACGTCCTGGTTTCATGTGATTTAGAACAACAACAACAAATTCAATCGCAAGTGTAAGACGTGAATATCGTTTCTAACAATTTTTCAGAGGATTATTACTAAAGATCATAATAATAATAATAATAAAATGCATCAGATATCTACAAAATGATTCAAAAAGCACATCGTTAACAGTACGAACCTGACATCATATATAACAAAATCCATCTGTGATTGGTATCGGTTACTAAAAAGAAGACCTGTAACTTTCAAAAAAGAAATATTGTAAATCTTTGATTTAAATACAGGAATTTTCTTGTACTTTAAAGTGTTTTAGTTGTTTCTGTTGGAGAGTTCATTTATCATTTCATAGATTTCATGAAGATTCTTTTACAATACACATTAATTTTACATTGAAGATGTAGGTCTATTTAAAAGTACTTACTGAAATATATATTCTACTGCTTATCTTTTAGGCAAAAAAGAAAGTTTACTTGTAAATTTTGTTGAATCCATGAGTTAATTACAAATAAATTACAAGTTGTAAGCAACGAAATATTTTGAAAACAGCAAGCAATTATTAGAAAAAATATAAAAAATTGCAAATATTTTTAAAGTGTAAACTTTATTTTCAGTGAAAAATATGGATTTTTTTTTTTCTGTCATTCTGTTTGCTTTCATTAAATAAACTTCATTAAGTTTGTTAAGATAATAATAGTAAATATTTGTAATAAGAGTACATTTTGCATTAAAAAGGAGGATGTTTTCTTTACCTTTTCTTTATTTTATTTTTTTACGTTAAAATAAACAACGTAAAGGGAGCAATTTCTGTCATGCTAATAATACAATTTAATCACGATAAACCTATAGTTGGTGGAAGTCAAAAATGAAAGGCAGCGGTGTTACATTTACACCAATGTTAATTACTGGTAATATTTATTTAATACAACGCCATCTTTCTCTGATTGCTTGATTATCAAATAGAGTGGCACAGGTGTCTGTCTGTTCCGATCAATTATCAATTACGAAAGGAATTTCAATGTTGAAAGTTGGATGAAGAATAAATTGATTTTACTGTTAAAAGAGAAAATTAACGTTATTCCTTTTGATCTATAAAATGAATCTAAACCGCAATTTATAGTTAATGAGTTTAAATCAGTTTGATTATCGTATCAATTCCGCTTTTCACGTTCGTGAAAATTAATTTACCGTAATCCGATTATAATAAAAGTTAAATGGAAAACTTTTTCAAATGGAAAACATGAAAGTAAAGTTTCATTTCAAAAAAGCTTAAATAAGAATAAAAAAATAATATTTAATAAAAAAAATAGAAAAAGGGAAAATTAAAATGGAATCTAATCAATATAAAACTAAATTTAAAATGTTTAAGATCCAGACCTTGTATAAAGGATGGAGCCGACCGGGCTTTGGTTTTCCAAAAAAGAGGTCCTCTTTTCTCTCGTTTCTTTTGGTTGGATGGGCGTTTGAAGGAACCCCCCCTCTCAAAAAAAAAATAATTTTTTTGAAGGCGAGTTTTTCGTTCGTTGAGTTGTGATCCCATCTCGAAATAAAATCACTCCTGACCTCAACAATAACAATTCGCAAATGATTAAAAGATAACAGAATAATATTTAATTTAAAATAGAAAATATATGTGTGTGTGTGTGTGTATGTATAGCCTACACATACATTTATTTGTGGTCCTACTTGCATTCCAATCAGTAGAGAGCTTACACTGGATAAACAACATTACACTTTAAACTTCTAAGGTTAATTGTTGTTGAGTTAACACGATTAGAAAATAGTGAGTATACTTATACTAGTGAGTACATATTTAAAGTGAATAATGAAAGAATACAAATTCTACAGTTAATTCAAAGGCTAAAAACAAATTAAGAGGGATTCATATTCCATGGGTAAGAATGTTTCTGCGTTACAGAAAGAGAACAATTAATTGTATGCAAAAATATCTATTAATGCTATATTTTACCCGAGATGGATAATATAATCATTTTTTTCAATTTTCTTTCTTAATTTAATTTTCACCCAATAAGTTTTCTCATACAACTTTCTAAATGAATTTAGATGAAGAAAAACTGGCTTTCGTTTAATACGTAGTGATTCTTAATCGCAATCGAATAAGGACAAAATCAACTCCTACTACAACCGGAAATCCGTCATTCCGAGAAACACATCGAAGAATGTCCGCGTTGCGCAACATTATTTAGGCGCGTTCGAGTTCATTTACATCGTAAAAATAGTAGTTGGTCTTTATGTAAGTAAAATAAATTTAAACAATAAAACTCATCTTAAAACCTTACCGGAAATACGGGCAAATATCGCAGCACTACAGTTAAAGAAAAGACCATGTCAGGTGACAATATATTTACGCTGAAGTAATTTAGAGGACACTAAAACTTACAACTTAAGTTGGAATTGTATATTTTGGTGAAGATACACCCAACTATCAAATTTCATCAAAATTGATTCTTTAATAATTATCTTTATTAAAATAACACGGGGCTTAATTAATTAACAAAAATTAAACTGTATTGAGCAATTTTCAGATAATAAATATAATTAATAAAAGTTTGAAGATATCATTGTAGATAGTATTTAAAACTGGATTTATCTTTATATGGATGCTTTACTTTAATGCTAAAGGAAAAAAACAAAGACAAACATAAAATAAAACAAAACAAAAAAACAAATTCTAAAGTAATTCACAAATTAAAAACGTCCCAATGGAATGGAAGTTTTCTATGATAAGTATATAATGCTTATTTTATGTTAATATATATTAAAAAATATACTTTAATACTGATAACTTATGTCACCCTGGATTCAACATTGAATATTTATTTAAAATATTTAGACAAATTCGGACATTACATTTCTAACCCGAATATTTATATTTTTTTAATAGAAGTATCAAAATAAATTAAAAAGAAAATGATTTGAAGTTGCCATTTGAAATAGTAAAATAAAATAAATGATCAAATTGTCATTGCATCATTTCTTCTTATTTTTTTTTTTTAGTAATATTTATATTTTTAAGAATGATAAAAAAAAATCCACTTCCATCCGAGTTAAACGAACTGTTATAAAAATTTTGGATATCAGCAATGAATATTAAAATGATTATCAGGGGAAAAACTGAAATTGATAGATTTCTATACGAAAGTGAAACCTTTTCTTAAGAGATTATGAACTCATTGTTGATTGTAAGATTCATCAACTACATATTCAATAATAAAATAAATATTGAATTAATGAAAATATTTAATTCGAACTTTTTATTCATAAAAATATAAAATATGTTTTTATTTAATAATCGAATAAAATTATTATACTGCGACACTTAATCAGGTTTAATTATAATTTGATTAAATATTAATGATTAAATTTATAAATTAATTATTGTGTCATTCTTTTAATTGACATAAAAAAAATAATAGAAATAGTATTGCCAGGTTTAAAATAGTAAATTATAAAAAAAAATATTTTAAGAACTATGAGTCCCTCAACGAACCCATCCAATCAAAATAAAAAAGGAAAGGAAATAGGGCCGGTTCTATACATTTCGAGATTTCGGAGGGTGAGGGGTTCAGTACCTGCTCATCCTCCGCTAAATACGCCTATGCTTCAATGCATGTTATTAAAGGATATGTAAATGCGACTGCTTACAATGATCTTGAATCATAATGGAATCCATATCATTTAGGATTTTCTTGGGATAGTTGGGATATGCTTTTACAATTGAACATTCCATGACATTTTACATATAACAAAACAGCATTTTTAATAAGCAAACGTTACTGTTCTATTATTGCGAGCCTAAAAAAAATAGTTAGTAATCTTTCGATTGTCTGGAATGGATTAAATCATCAGTGTTCACCACACTGCTCTTTGACTATATCTGATAGAAAATGTGCCTTCATTGCCAAGACTGCAATATTATTGAGAGGGATCTGAATACTTTTGGTAGAAAGGTAAAAATTCATAGAGATCAAATAATAAGAAATTTCTGAAAAATTTAAGTCTATCTTTTCTTTAAAAAGTTGCGTTTTTATTTTATTTTATTTTTTTAAAGTCGTGGAACCATGCAAACCAAACTGTCTCCTTTTACATTTAAATTATAATATCTACCAAAGAAATAAAGTAAAAAAATTTCATTTTGTGAAAAAGAAAAAAAAAAAAAATTATATCCTCATGATGAGGATCTTTATATCCTCATGGTTAAATGAAATTAATTTTAATCATATCAAGGATGAAGATTAATAAATGGATTAGGAATTGTTACACATCGATAGAAAGTCTTTGTTTTACTTTGAATGGTAATTTTTGTCACTTTCAAGTATAAAAAAACCTATAAGCAAAAATTATATACAAAAGTTATCTTGTCTCTTGCTCATAAACATGCATGTCAAGTTTTAAGAAGGTCTATTCACCCTTTAAAAAGTTATTTGGCAGAACACACACATACATGCGGCACAGAGAATGATTATTTTATCAGACTCACTTTCCTATAATATAATAGGCTAAAAACACGAGTACATAAAATATTATGTTTTATAAAAACGTTATTCTGTCCGTCATAAGACTTTACGTTTTTCCGATTTTGTGACCAAACTATAAGAGGTAGATTGGTCATGCAAATGGATAAAATGTAGAGCTTTTTAAGACAAACAAAATGCTACAAAATCTTTCGAAAAAAGATTTTGGTTTCCAAGATGGCGCCTTTTAAAGGGTCAAATTTTGACTTTTTCTCATTTTAAACGAAAAGTGTAAAAGTTGGAAGAGAACATTATATTGAGAAAATATTGGTATTTGAAAGTTCTATCGAACGGTATATCAGTCATTAACAAACGTTTCTGCGTTTGGAAGATACATGCAAAAATGAAGTGTTTTTGCGGCAACCTCCCGTGTGAGTGCCAACGCGCAATACACCTGAGTTAAGCGGAGAAGCCCACAACGAGCTGGGAAGTCGTGTATTATCCGATCTCCATATTAATTTGATAAGTAAATAAAGGTTGTTTTTTTTTTTTTAATGCTATACATGCAAGGGTTCCGGAGCGAAGCGACGGTACCCATCTAGTAAATAGATATTTTCTTTATGAAAGAGTCCGGATAAAAATTATTCATTTCTCCATTGATTTTTTTAAATTTATATATATAAAAAAAAGCAACTTAATGCCATTTTGAAATTGGTAAACAAAATTTAAACAACAAATATTTCTGATATCTTACTGATTTGTATATGTGTGGGTATACTGATTTGTACATGTGTGGATATCTTAAATACTGATTTGTACGTCACATAATACCCAGATTTATCAAGGAAAAAAAAAAACCAAAACAACTTTTTGTAGAAGCTTTTTTGTAGAAATGATCTCAAAATGAATTTAAAATTAAAGAAGAAAAAAAATCATGTCATCATTTTATTTTTTTGTATGAATGCTAAGGAAATGAAATGGTCTTAAGCTTTATGGAATTCTTTTCATTCGTAAATTTGCATAAACACCTGGAAATGTGTAATCTACTTTCCATCAGAAATAATGACAGTTGAATTGAAATCTATTGGCAGCAGGTGGTTGGGTTTGTGACGATGACCGTGAACTTGTATTTAGAAGAATATGACCCCAGAATGTTCCTGGTTCAAGAAAAGAAGTTCAGAAGGAAGTTGGCCTTCGGTTTTCAGAGAACGAAGCTGTGAAAATAAGAAGAAATGCCAACAAGATTAGTATGGAGTTGACATTTGAGAATAAATCCCAAACAAATAAAATAAAATCAACCTCAAACAAAGAACAGTAGTAAAATTCGGAATGAAAAGAAAAGAAATATATGACTATATAGACACTACCAAGTAAATTGCAATACCAGCTACTCCATCTCTGTCGGTAGTTTCCTTAAATGGCATCCACAATTATCAATTAATCAAATAACATTTTTTACTAACCTTATAATTTTAATATAAAAACTTTTCACTAAAACTCACAGAACATCAAAACTAACTAAAACGAATTAGCTCCCAATCAGTTAAATTGACAAAAAAGTACCTATTGTACTAGTTCGATTAATGTTCTTTTTATCATAGGAGGCTTTAGATATAGGCAATTTACGTTTTTGCCTAATGCCTCACTCCTACTACCAATTTGTGTGAAGGAGACTTCACGTTTTTATTTAAAGTTACATATAAAAGGGGTTTTGCTAATCTAAGCTTGTCTAAAGTGTCCCTGAATTTATATCCGTCTCTAGCTTCCATATTGTACAATATCTGTATCTAGCCTAACAACTTAAATATTTTTACAGTTAGTTAAGACCACCTTTTAAATAAAAAAAAAGAATTAAAATGACTAATCAATCAAGAATATTCAAGACCTTCTTGATTGCGTCGCTTAAATTTTGTTAAATAAGGAAAAATCTTGCTTTGCTGCTCAGTTTTGACGCTGTTAAAAGTTTTAGGCTCTTAGTAAAGTAACCATTAACATTCAGATACTTAAACCAAACTTTAATTAGATGTACACAGTGCTTCTCAACTCTTAGATATCGAATTTGAAGTAATTTTAACATATTGTTGAGCATCAGTGCGAACAAGTTTAAGCAAAATGCCTTGTAAAAAAATTGACATTAAAATAAACATAAACAATGGTAGAAAGAGGAAAACGAAATTACTAGCTCTGGTTCCCAATTGTATTGTATATGCGTTTATTTCCAGGAATTTAACGAAGTTTCAGCAGCAAATATTGTTTAATGATATGGAATGAGAAATGGTAAAACTTTCTTCGTCCAAGTTTAACGTGTGTTGAGATAAATATTATTTAAAAGGAGTAAAAACACATTATTTTTCTTTAAACTATTATATTTACAATAACAATAACACAACACTTTTTAGGTTTTAGTTAAAACTTTCTTTTATTTTATTTTCCTACTCGATTTACATAAGCTTACATTTATTTTTAATTTACAAGCAATTAAAGTGTTCACATGAACAACATTGTAACCCACAACATTAAATTTTACAAATAGCATTAATTTGTGCCTTCTTTAAAATTTATAACTTTAATTTTATGTTTATTTCATCACAGTTTTAAAATAAATCCTTTATTTACATCTTAACTCTTGTTTATCTTAAATTGCCCATTTTTTTTTAATTTGCTGCTAATTTTAATATTTTGTGTTATTCATGACAAAAATGTTTGTTACAATGTTGTTCGTGTGAGCTATTCAACTGATTAAATTGAAGCAGATCAATGACATTTCTTCAAGTAAATATATCTTTCAATATATTGATACATCTTTCGATTTCTTCTACTTTGTTTATAGAAGGCTTACACTTACTTTTTGTTCTGGCAAAGTGTATTTTGAAATGAATTATTAAAGGCTTGTAAGTTAGGTTCATTATCTAAAATGGTATAAATCAAAATTAAATCATGTCTTATATTAAATCTTAATTAAGTCTTATTAAATAAGAAATATGTGGATTATTGTTTGACGTTCAATTCATTATTTCAGATTATCATTGTAAGTAATATAAAGACATAACAGACATCAGTAAATAAAAAAGTAGGATCTCAGGACATGGTTTTTTAAATTGAAAGTCATTTAATACATCTATTTCAACGAATTTGCTAATGTAATTGAAACCAAAATGTTCAATTTTAAATGTGATTCCTATTATTACTCTAATTAATACAAATTTTAGAAATTTCAAATGTGAATCCAATGATCAGTTTACAGAATATTATATTGGAGGTATGATTTTAAGCTTAAAAGTAATAAATAAGAAAATAATAAAACTAAATAATGATGATTTAGGAAAAATTTACAAGAATTTTTGGATAAATTTAACAAATAATGATGAAGGAGTTCAAAATAGATTTTACTATAATTCGTTAATTAAACTCGACGAAAGATGAAATCAACTTTACATCTGTTTAGTCGTGAATGCTGAGTTGTAACGATCTTTCAGTTTTATTCGGTTAAAAATCGTTTCATATAATAAAGGACTCTGCAAGGCTTACCCAACAGGAGAGTAGATCACTTAAGACATTGGGACCACCTTACAAGAGACATAACTCGCCTCAATGAAAGTGGGGCGGAATTAGTGAACAGAAGGTCATTAATCATCAAGTTCCGCACGTATGACAAGTCCCCAATGCCAACGGTTTTATGATTGAGTCATTTCGCTCTATTAAGAAGTATCCACAATATCTGAACACAGATTTTCTGCTGAATTGAGGGCGTTTTGCTACAAAAGAAAAAAAAAAAAAAGACTTAATAACCACTTCATTTCAAAAGAGATTTAAGCGAAAAAGCGTTTGAAAACCGAAGTAGAACTGAAGTATTGGCCTAAAAGAGATTTAAAAGTTTTTTCCTACCTAAATATTAGCAAAAAATAATATCATTTAATTAATTAAATGAATAACATCATTTTATCTTTAAAGAAATTAGTTTTATTTAATTATAGATAGTTCGAATTTTCAAGATCACAGAACTCTTCAAAGCGCTGAAATAAGTTATTTAAAGGATATCACTGAAATGTCTATTCAAAGTAAAATGTGTTTGTTTTTTACCATGCTTTTATTAACTCACACTGTCTGGTTTACGGGTCAATCTTGTAATCAATTTTTAAGTCACTTCCCATCTGTCAATCATCTAAGAAATTTTGTACACTTCCTTATGTCTGATGACAATACAATAATATACTGATATGTTAATATATTATATTTTATATTAATATCTTCCGCCAAGGCAACACGTCCTTCCGTGCTCCGTTACTACCGAGACCAGCCGCTAGGCGGCGGCATATATATTGAATATATATATATATATATATATATATATATATATATATATATATATATATATAAATACAACTAGTTCTGAATTATATATACATAATTCTTATATTTTTTTAACACTATATAGAAAGCGTGATTTTTAAAAGTTTTTTTTTTCTTTTTTTTTATATTATAGGCGTACCATAGTCAATGGTTAAAATTACTGCATTCTTTCCCAGCTAACAGATATTTCAGTATCCCTCACCTCTTTATATTTATATTTATAAGAAAACAGTAGATAACAATGAATATATGCAATTTATAAGTACTTTTACTACATACAAATCAACAAGATCAGAGTAATGAATTGATAAATATAAGGAATGGAAGTATACAGTTTATTCAGGAAATCATCCAATAATTTGTCCATGTTTTGAAAGTAAGAACTAGGCTATATAGAAATCTATACAATAAAGCATATTACACATATTCTGTATTAAATTCGCTCAAAATTTAATATAAACACAGGCTTTCTTTCAAAGTTATATGTAAACTAGGAATACTTTTAAGTATCTATCCCATAATGAGCACTGATCATGGAGTTTTGAGAAGGGGGCAATTTTAAGGGATAGGGATGAGTAGAGATGTACTTATATTTCAAGTTGGTCCATAAATAAACAACGTATCAAATTTTAATGAAAACAGAAGTTTTAGCATGATGCTCCTGCAACAGACAAACAAACAAGAAAAATATTCAAATAGAATAGTATGACTTCGCATTTTCAGTCAATAAACGCAATCTCAAATTTCCTCTTCTATTATATTAGTACAATCTGCGTTTTATTTGAAAACAGATGAGAAACAAAACGGAAAATTAGAAGTCAATAATACTTCAAGATGTGAGACAATCTAAGCTGTTGACTGGTTGCTTAGTGATATACATGGTCTTTCAAGATAAATATAAAATCCCCTATTATTACATAGGAATACCTAGCTAGGAATAGACAAAAAAAGGGAAAGAGATATCAGTGTCATCTCTTATGGTTTCGTACATATAATGACAGTAATTTCTTGCAGTTCTTCACAGTATCGACAGTTTTGATATTAGTTAAGTTCAAAAATATAGGCAATTTCTTACAGCTTTCTTCTTCTTTTTTAATTCTTTTTAAAAAATGGCATACTTCGATAGTTTTCTCATTCATCATATTGTCAATTTAAAATGTATAGTAACTTATATATATTTCTTTACGCATAGAACATTGAAATTACTTAATTTTTCTAAATATTTTCTAGATAGTTATAAGTAATCAATTATCGTTATACTTTAAATCGCTTAAAACTTTTCTATATGCATTTCCTCTATAGTAGTTCCGTGGTATTTATTTATTTATTTACTAGCCGGGTACCGTCGCTTCGCTCCGGAACCCTTGCGTATATAGCATTAAAAAAAAAAAAACTTTATTTATTTAGGAAATTAATATTGAGATCGGAGAATATACGACTTTCCAGCCCGTTGTGCCCTTCTCCACTTAACTCAGGTGTATTGCGGGTTGGCGCCACACACCTGGGGTTGCCGCCATATACTTCATCGTCAGTTTGCCTGATTATTCCGTATCCCGAATTTCGAAAAATCCGGCCTTATTCCTTGTCTATATCATAAAGGAAACCTCTGTGCAAAATTTCAGCTTTCTAGATCCAAGGGTTTGGGGTGAGCGTTGATGAGTCAGTGAGTGAGTGAGTCAGGACTTTTCTTTTTATATATGTAGATTTTCATGAATTTTGTTTTGTTAACATCATTGATTAGTTCTTTATAGAACCCTTGCATATATAGCATTCAAAAACAAAACTTTATTTATTTAGCAAATTAATGTTGCGATCGTCGGAGAATATATAACTTCCCAGCCCGTTGTGACTTCGAATAACTCGGATGTATTGCGGGTCGGCGTCACACACCGAAAATTCACATTTTTGCATGTATCTTGCAAACGCTGAAGCGTTTGTGAATAAGTGATACATCGTTCGATAGAACTTTCAAATACCAACATTTTCTCAATATAATGTTCTCTTCCATCTTTTATACTTTTCGTTTAAATTGAGAAAAAGTCAAAATTGAACCCTTTAAAAGGCGCCATCTTGGAAACCAAAAACTTTTTTCGAAAGATTTTTGTAGCATTTTGTTTGTCTTAAAAAGATCTACATTTTATCCATTTACATGACCACTCCATCTCTTATAGTTTGGTCACAAAATTGGAAAAACATAAAGTCTTATGACAGACAAAATAACGCTTTTATAATATATAATTTATTTATTTATTTATTTTAAAAATCCCGTAGTTTTGTTTTGGAAATTCTGTTATATGGAATTTCTATAGTAGTTCATTTATCATTCCATGGAATTCCTATAGCATTATATTTACATTTTAGAAGTTTTCAAATAGGTCTTGTATCATTCTAGGGGTCCGGTAGTCCAGTGGTTTTAGGCGCTGGACTGCGGTCTGAAGAAGCCTGGGTTCAATTTCCGGCGATGGTCTGGGATTTTTCCACAAATATTTCTTTCTCCTCCTGAAATAACCTATGGTTCACCCATCCCTCTGTCAAATGGGCACCGGGTTTCTTATTCGGGGGTTAAAGGCGGGCGGGCATCTGACTGACTTGTCCCACTGGCCGAGAATCGCTGGGAGCTAAAACCTCCCTCGCAACCAAAGGCCTGCATGGCCTGTTGTGGTACAGATTTATTTTTTTAACCTGTATTCTATGCATTGATTCTACAACGTATTTGCTTCGGTAAAGGATATAAAGGATATTTCATAGAGTATTATGTAAAGTTTGTGTAGTAATTCCGATTGTACTCTACTTAAACGTTTATATTTCTCCCACATTACTGAATTTGAAAATTTATGTAACTATTCTTAAATACTTTATTGAGGTTCTACAGCAACTTCTCTAGGACTCTATGAGTACGTCTTCGGCACGTAAACAAATCCCTTCAAATTTATTTTAGCACAAGAAAAAAAAAAAAAATAGTTTCGTTGGTTATAATGTCGATTTTTTGCCGAATTTTGTTCCACTACATAGACCAAGTAAGGATCAAAAACTTTTCTCTTTTATAAATTTATTCATTTTGTGTTGCCTGTTAAAAGTTCTTATTTTTTCTTTCACTTTTCTTACTCTTGATTCATGAACAAATAACTCTTGTAATCGATATCAAGCTTATCTATATTTTGTTACTCTGCATTATTTTTTTATTTTTTTTTTGTGTTTTCTTTATTTTAAGACGGTCCTTTAACATTATTTGCATTAAATTTCTTAAACAGTCCTAAAACATCGTCTTCCCTTTGCACACTTTTCTATATCTTCTTCGTATTTTATTTTCAAGAAAAGATTTTATATTATGTTATTGCCAAAGCAATAGTTATTAATGGAATACTAGGGAGAAACAGAAAATAAACTTTTATTTTTACTGTTTTTTTTAAATTAAAATAACAGGCGTTGACTACTGTTTTTACTAAATTCCCCACCCTTTTTAAGGCTGAATTCCTTTTGATTGATTAAACTCATTCCAATTAATAACTCATTCCATTCCTTAATTTGGGTCATCTGAAGTTCATTCGAGTGGAAACAGAAAAACAAGAGCCATAATTCACATGGGAGGTGATCACTGCAGCGATAGAATTGTGGATACTTGATTAATCATTTGTTTAGTAGGGTCGCTATCAAAGGATTGAGTTGTCAATAAAATTAATTAGAAGCTCGGAAGGAAAGCTGTTTTTTAGATTTCTTGTGTCTTTAAATATAATATATCTATAAAGTATGGAAAAAGAAACAATGAGATTGGACAATTTAATGTTTCAATTTCTGCACGTTAAACTCCCCCATATCTAAAAAGAAAATTAGAAAAATAATATTTTTTTTAGCATTACAATAAAAAGCATACTCGCACATGAGTAAGGAATCACTGATCTGTTTTTAGATTTTTCGATACCGGGAATACAGAACAGCTGTTTCAGGCTTCCTAACCTTCATTAGCTGGATTCGCCCAGTATCTTACAGTCAATTTTATTTCCGCACGTTAAACTTGTTGTGAAATGTATTCTTTTTTATAATTTAATCCTTTCTAAGCTTAGCAGTTGCTAGCGGGGATTAAATTTTTGCCCTTTTTTATTCTTAATTTATATATTGTTGTTTTTTAATATGAAGGGCCATTATCTTACTCACTTTTGTTTTCTTTATATGTTTTTTGGGATCACTGACTGTTAGATACTGGGCGAATCCAGCTGATGAAGGATAGGAACCCTGAAATAGCTGTTCTGGATTCCCGGTATCGAAAAATCTAAAAACAGATCAGTGATTCCTTATTTATGTTATAACAGTTGCTTTTTATTGTAACGTCAACTTTATTTCCTCGCATTAAACTTGTTGCTATAAATATTTTTTTTTAGCTATCTGATATTAACAAGTCGAATTCACAAACCGAAGCTATCTGTTTAATTAGTCGGATTAATTATTCCTCATGATATTTTATTTTTACTTTTAACAATAACGTTTTTAAAATAATAGATATGTTGTTTTAATAACTAATTCTGTCTCTTTTCTTGATTCTCAGGTTCTATTGTTGACCGTCTTCCACCTGTGCTTGTGTTTTAGTGTCTGTAATCCGACTGCCAAAGGACAGTATTACAGGTACCAACAGAATCCAGCCAGGACTTACAACACTAATAACAATCCGTTTATTAATCCACCATCACAAGTCTACAATAACAACCAGCCACCTTATACACCTACGTATCCAACTTATCAAGAAACAAATTATCCATCATCAGGGCAGGCTAATTACCGCAACACTTATCCGACTTACGAGAAACCAACTCCATTACCACCAGGCCCTTTCGTACCGGCCCCTCCAGGAATGAGACCTTACTGCGCCAAGGAAGGTGATACTTACTGTGAACATGTCGACTACTACCCAGCGTAAGTAAAATAAAATAAGTTTATATAAGATGTATTTATACTTTCTTTATATCAACCTTCTTTTTTTATTCTAATTTTCTAAAAAAAATTCCTAAGTAATCTTTCAAAGATTTTATGACTGCTAACCATTATTAAAAACTCCATCTTGTTTGATATATTTCATTTATTATCGGTGATATTTCGCGGAATTAGTATCTTTCCGCTTTTTCAAACCTTTTTTAAAAACAACAAAGAGTAACTTCCATTACATTTCTTAATACTGATACTGGTATTTATAATACAGATATATTATTGTTATAATAATGAAAGAATTTTAAACAAGACCAATTATTAATGACAATGTACCAAAATATTTTTAACAAACCAATTATTACTAACAATCTACCATAATTATTAGTTCACTTTCTTATTGAAATTTTTCCCTTTGAGTTTTTACTAAGTCCTGGAAATATGATAGGGTGTTCGGATTTACCATATATCCTTTGTCTTTATTTATGCATTGAAAAGTCTTGATGATACATGCTTCTATTACGTATCTGTTATGTTTATCTTTAATTTTGAAAAGGATTGTAACTTTTGGGTCTGGGTTATAACTATTTTGGTATATGGTTCCGGGAAAGACCCGGAAAAAAAGTCCACATTCATCAACATTGGATATATCGCAATGTTCATACCGCTTCAAAATGTCATCTAACACGGATTTCTTCCAATCACTTAAAACGCTATCATCCACATCATCGGCTTCACCGCACACTGTTTTAAAATTTATATCATGTCTTAATTTAAATCTGTGTATCCATCCATTGCTCGCCATAAAATCGTTCTCTCCTAATTCGGCGGCTATTTGTAGAGCTTTTTCTTTCAGTACTAAGCACGATACAGGCATATTATGTGCTCTAGCAAATTTCATCCATTGGAGAAGGCCTTCTTCAACTTTCTCATACGGTGATAAACGCTTCCTTTTTCTCTTTCCATTACATGTTTCTGCAACAGTATGCGAGGACAGAATATTGTTGAGAGTCGTTCGTGGTATCCCAAAAAATGCTTTCGATACATTAGAGTTTTCAAAATCTTCGAAGATTTTCTTTTTCTCTGATAGAGACAACGTTTTTCTTTTTGTCGACATCATAACACAAGCACAGAAACGGTTGGAATGAGATCCTTTCCTTCGACTTCCTGGTGAACAACGATGGACACGTGACGCGATGGGAACAGAGAAATATCCTTCCCACTCGTCCAGGCGTGGGAAAGCTGTCCCTTCCGTCAGAAGGAGAAATGACTCCGATAAAAGATCGTACCCACGGAAAAATTCTTGGAATTGAATCAGTGTGGCACTGAAATCACAGACAAAAGTGACCTTAAATGCGATTACGGTATTTAAGACCTGACCATATATCCGATATTTCATATCATAGAATTCCTATTCAGTGAGCCGGGACTTTAGAAAAGTTACCTTATATGCGGGGTGACCTTATATGCGGGTGACCTTATATCGAGGTCTGACTGTATATATATATATATATATATATATATATATATATATATATATA
>JAFIDM010009631.1:180576221-180596189 GCA_023159025.1 Thereuonema tuberculata
ATTTTTAGCGGCCCCTAGGTTACAGCTTCCCTATAACACCGCTAGGGGACCGCTCTTGCTTTTATCCTGTCTGGATGTCACACTCTGTAGCGGCCAAACGGTTCGAGATATTAGAATGAAACCTTCACCATTGTGTTCAGCATCAAAAAGCAGGTGACCATGTCCAAAAAATCAGACCTCTAGAACCACTCCCTGACCGGAAGTTGGGGGTCAAAAGTGATCGCTTCCGATAAAGTTTTGTTTATAAAAGTTTGTTTATCAAATTGTGCATATTACGGGGCCGCTTTGCTTTTGACACTATCCAAAAGCATTAATTATCTTGTTTTTCTTTTCTCTCTATCAGTTTATTTTATTCTCTTAAGTTTATTTATTTATTTATTTATTTATTTATTTATTTATTTTCTAAATTTCTTTTTTTTTTTTTTGGTTTCACATGTATCTTTGTTTAACTTTGTTTCATCATTGCCTCAGGATGGCAAACTAACCTACACCCAAAAATGAAATTTTGGCGAGGCATCCCCACTACTACAATGGAGAACGCCCTCTGCTGATGACGCGTCTACAACTACTGTTCGGTTTTGTTTACGAGAGCCTTCAACGCTTTTGCGCATGCGTCAGGTCTCCCTCGATTTCTTCAAAATAGGGGCGAAGAGAAATAAAGAGTGGATGTTTACTTCTTATCAGTGTTAGTTTACTAGTACAGTAGTTGTGTTCTATTTGCGCTTTTCGTGAAAGAATTATGGAAAGAATAAATACTATTGCAAAAATGCTCCTTCGTTATTTTTTTCTTAAAAGTGAAAATGTCCAAAAGAATTTCTGAGGAAAGTGCCCACCTCAGCGTATCACCCCTCTGCGGAGTAAAATCGTCTGCCAGTGATAGGTCTGCCTTTTCAAAACGAACACTACCCGCGTCTATTCGATTATTTCAAATTTTAATTATACTGTTGTGCGATGAAGAAAGCCGAGAGACAGGCTTTCGAAACTGTAACTATTTTTGTATTTTTTTAAATCCTTTTATTCGCAGTGCAGTCTGGTCGTTTTTATTATCAATGTGATTTCTTTCGATAATATTGCAAATACTATCCTATCACAACAACTAATGGTAATAGAAAAATATCAGTAAGAAAGAAGAGATACAGTGCATAGATTATCAACAATGAATAATAGGAAATGTGAAAAATCAACTATAGAAATCGTGAATTAAATTGAGTTTCATCTTTTTATTTACAAAATGTGTTCTTTACTTTTTCTTTCTTCTATTGCTCTAAGTATATTTTTAATTAAAACACAGAGAGCATTTTAAACTGTTTTTACCTACCATAGCATAGTTCCGATACAAAAATCACCAATTGAATGGGTGAGTTGAAAAAGGTACATATTCCACAAATGTAAACTTTTGGAAAACTAAAAAAAAACTGTTTTTTAAGAAAACTAATTTTTTTACCAAAAAATTTTCTATTATCGATTTATACTTTTAAGTGAAGTGAATTCATTGTGCTTTGTAAATATATAGATATGTAACTTTTTATAGCATAAAACTATGAAATTATATCTCAGTTTTAGTTTGTCAATTTTGTGAAATATGTACCTTTTTCAACTCACTAATTCAATTGTATTATTTAAAAAGAATTAAAGTATTGATTATACTGAAATCTTTCCATTTTCCTAATTAAAGCTTAAACTTACCTAAATTCTAATAGCTGAAACAAATATAGATATACCTACTGTATAGAAAGAGCTTAGAAATCGGGAAACATATTAGCTCATAGTCCATACTTAAATCAACAAACAGGAATCTTTATTCCAAAAGAGATAGACAAATATGAAGACAGGTTCGTTATAGTTATTGTAATTTATTCTGATCCATCGAAAGTTTTGTGCATTTAAGATATGGTGAAAGCATGCCTTCTGATAATTCTCTGTCAACGATGTTTTAATTTGAAAACAGATCTACTGTGTAATAGAGATGATGGAGAATACTTTCTGGAGCATACATGATTATCTAGACGAAGCTAAGTGTATCAAGGGACACTCGTCAAGTGGTGCCGCCGAGATCGTATCAGAGACACATGTACATTACTTCATACGATGAATTAGTAGTTGTCTTTATTTATTTTAATATCCGACAGTAACTTTCTTGATGCTTTCTTTTTTGATGGTCTGTTTATTAGGTTAGATTAAGGATCTTTTCACATGACGCGACCATAGCTGCGCGGCCATTAAATTTTGGCCGCAACGAAAATCGCGTCTTGTGTGAAAGGTTCCATTGAAATCTATAGAATGACGGTGGTTGCGTGTCATGTCGCGACCAGAAGCGGCCATGTGTGAAAGGCTCCACTGAAATCTATAGAACGGCCTGGCCGCGCGATCGTGGCCGCGCTGCCATGGTCGCTTCGTGTGAAAAGACCATAACTTATGATTATGCCTTCAAAGATGTTTCAGTTGGAAAAAACTAAATAAGTACCTTAATAAGTAAAGCTATTTGCAACGTCCCGCTGGCAAAATTTCCCTCCATTGAACTAAAAGTGTTCAAACTAGAAAATGCAATGTCGCATCCCGAAAACCGCACAGCGATAATTATTGTATCCATCGCTACACTTAGCTTCGTTTTGTCAATCTCTATAATTACAGAAAAGATGTTAGAAGTAATGAGCTTCTTACACAACCATTCAGGAAAAGATGCCAGTTGGTGTGAAAATACATTGTACGAATTTTGAAAATTGTCAGCTACCACTGGGAGATTAATGTAGTTATAAAAAAATAGTAATATCCAATTAGCTTTTATCAAGATAAACATAAAGATAGAGCGGTTTACTTGATCAGAAGTAACCAGTTTCTTGCTTCTGAGTTATAAAAAACAATGGAAAGATAATATTTAGGTCTGCAAACACCTAATTATAAAAGAAAACAAGTGTTTACGAATGTCTTTGTGTAGCATCCGATAAATAAGATAATGAGTGAATTTCTTGAATATCAATGATGAAATCATATCTTATGATGAAAATCAGAAAAACGAGTGTAAGATTAAAAAAAACTTGTTAGTTGAATTGAATAAAATGCAAGAGTACTGTCAAAGGGCTACTAGGTACTTAATTTTTAGCCTTTAAAATGGGCGTTTGTTTTAGACTTGAAAATAAATATTGTTATGTAGTAATGTACTGGAATCACAGGAGTAAGATACCACTTTAAAAATATGATTTTTATTTATCTTGAATTTCTTTTACTATTTTAGTTTTCTATAAGCTATTTCTCCTACGCCTGTTTCTTAAATCCTTATGGTATTGCCAAAAAAACATCATTATAGTTTTATATTTTCAATATGAATTTATAACTTAGTCCTTATTATTGATAAATAAGATACTATCACAGACATAAATTTTATAGATTTGCTGATTTCTTTAAATTTTGCTAAAAGATATACATATTAAAAAAAAAAGAAAACTGATAATTCATTTTATCTTATTGATAATATGGTTAGTTCTTCATCAATTAGTTATCGGCAAAGGAATTAAGGGAAAATGGTAACTAAAGAATTAGTTTGATATATTAAATATGTTTAGAATTCAGAAATGTTAGTGAAGAGATTTTGGCATCATTCATTATAAATGCCTTATTTAAGTCATTTGAACTGGCTTAATTGAAAATACAGAAATTGTTTGATAACGATTCTATTCAGAATAGTGTACGTAGCTAGTTTTTAGGCGTTCGAGAAGAATGATCAAAATGCCGCCTCAGTGTCCGAGGGATCTTGTTCCAACCCAAAAATAACAGGACTCCGTTTTGCCGGCCCCTTTCAAGTGTTGTCCCAATGTCCCCTCTTAGGTACGCTACTGACTCAGACTGAAAAGATATCCGCTTAAAAAAAGGGGGGGGGGAGGGGGTTTCAGTAAGAAACTGGGAAAATGGATAGTTCTAATCTGATAAGTTGGAATATCTTGTTATAAAGTAGTATAACTTTGTCTACCAATGTAATTATACATAAACACAACACAAAAATTAAGATTATACGTCTTTAAATTCGCAATTACTTAGTAAAGGCTATAAGGAGCAGTAATATATAGACTATATAGATCCTAGTTTCGCTGTTCCTTATAGCCTTTCTTGTTACATAATTGCTAACTTAACGATAATTGCGAATTATTTATATAATATTCTTTATTTTTAATCAATTTTTTAACTACACAGTTATATCTGATTCTAAAAGGGATTAATCCTCTTGTCTACGTCGCTAGTTTACACTATTAATTGCTTCAACTGAAAAATATCTTAAGTATATTTGGAATAATTTAAATCTTTATATAGGTATACCAGTAAATTTAGCGTTTAATTTAGTTTTATTTTCAATTCATATTTCGTTGTAGACTGATGGTTGATTCTAGTTTTACATTTTCCTGCAACAGGATTAACAACTGAGTTTGCAAAAGAAAACAAGAAACCCGTTCTAATCTAAGGAAAAAGTTAGCGCCCATTATGAATTATTTATAATAATAATAATAAAAAGAAAAAAAAAAACCTCTTTATTTGGGGTAGTCAGTCTAGAACCTAAATACATCCACTCAGCTCTAGCAGACTGATATAGTAAGTAAATTAAATCAAATACAAGTAAAATAGTGAGATAAACGAAGTTATAAAAATACTTCAATCTTATAGAAGATATAAATATGTTTTAGAAATTATAAACTCTATAATGAATAATGCTATTTCAAGCAGATGACACACCCTGTACATCGCACTTTGAATCGCCATTTTGTCACCTGAAAAAATATACATGAAATATGTTAAAAAATGCATAGTTTTGTTGACCATTTTCAAGACTTTCGAGTATTTATTTCCTTAATATCGTAAAACATTATAATTCGATAAATATTAGTTAGGTTTTATAAACGTAATCTTGGCATCGAATCCCTCTAATTTTTATTAGCTTCCTATTAATTAGTTTCCATCTAATTAAAAATTTAATCTATAAGACAGTAAGAAAGTTTCCTCCCTCTCATATACAGGGTGTCCCAGAAGGAAAGATCACTATTCTAGGAGATCAAAATATTGGTCATTCTAAGAAAAATGTTTATATGAACATGACTGTGTTCTATTCCAAACACGGTTTCCGAGATAGAGCTATTTGAATATACAAAATATTTTGAATTGATGCGCAATATTGCTGTTCCCTCTCACGGTAATGCATTACGGTTTGAAGTTCACAGAACAGTTGCAAAGTGCATTGCTGTTGACGGTGAATTTTGGAAAGTTTCTTATAAACTGTAACAATTTCTTATTTGAACAATAAATATTAGAAACAGTATGTAATATCTCTCTCTTAAATATCTTTGCAGCTGCACATTCAAATATCTCTACCTCAGCGGAATAGGACACATGTCCATTACACATTTTTTTTTCTTAAAATGATCGATACAATGACCTCCCAGAACATTCATCTTTCCTTCTCCCTGTATAAGGCAAAGGAAAAATATATACAAAAATGAAGCACCAAAACAAAGAATAAAATGCTTTAAATCAAGTTAGCAAACAATAAAACATCAACGAATAAATTAAGCAAATTAAAACAAGTCATAAAATACTTGAAGAAAACAAAGATAATTTGAAAATTAAATAATAAAGAGAATGGGACTAGAAATAAATTTATAAATACAAACTGAAAGTAAATTAACAGAATCTCAAAAAAATAAAAGATATAAAAAGAATACTTAAATGATAGAAAATAAAAAGTTTATTAGAAAATAAACAATGAACTATACATTTATGGAAACTACGATGAATTTATACAAGACTAACATTTAATTTCGTAACATTAACGATTATTTTTCAATAATAAGTATTAATTGAATTTGTAAACTCTTGTAAGACTGTAATGAAAAAGAAGCATCTTCTTTCGAAACTTTTTACGATGGGTTTTCAGTCAAAGGGACTTATCTGTTATGAAAGATTTATTACAGGAAAGAAAATGAATTGAATTTAAGAACATTCGGAAATACTGAAATGCTTCTACGGAAGTTTGTTAGCTTAAACCAGTGGTTCTCAAAGCTTTTCTGATTGGGGAACCGTGATTACACATTGCAACATCTAGAAA
This sequence comes from Thereuonema tuberculata, assembly GCA_023159025.1. Lineage (NCBI taxonomy): Eukaryota > Metazoa > Arthropoda > Chilopoda > Scutigeromorpha > Scutigeridae > Thereuonema > Thereuonema tuberculata. The sequence continues at coordinate 180,582,307 of JAFIDM010009631.1, forward strand.
AACTGTCATGAATTAGTTATGGCGAAAATTCTCACGGATCTTTACGGGATACTGAATCCCGTTTGGAACTATTGGATTTGTGGAAAACCTAATCGGCAGTTATAATGGATCTTGGTTCAATTCCAAGCTGATGTCTGAGAATTTCTTTCAGTCTTGTCACGGGATTACCTGGAAAAAAATTGCCTGATTTTCTTAGAATTTTATCTTCATTTTTGGCTACTGATTGTCCCGTGCAGAGGGATTAGGTTATTGCAGTCAGTAATGGCAGCATACTCATAGTAAAATAAAATGACAAACCTACTGCTTAGCCAGACGAAAGAGACTGGTCATATGATTTACTGGTCAATCCGATCTCTTTCTCGGCGTGAAAATAGGGGAGATGAGTATGTGCCGACAAGAACAGAAACAAACGACGTATAAAGGAGAGATGCATAAAGTGAAAAATTACTGCACAAAATTCAATTTAAAATTAACGCGAGAATTAAATACACACACACAGAATAAGAAATACATGTATAATAAACTTTTAGAATGTAAATCTTCCCTTCGGGCTGTTCCATTTTTTTGGCAGTGCGCCAAACCCAGTCTTTATCGCTTGGGCAAGCAGTACGACGTTCGATAGCGGCAATAAATTTATAATACGATTATTAAGTTTGAAAAATTTCTATTAAACATCAAAATGCATTGACGCCATTTTTTTTTTTTTATTTCTCATAAATTCCAATATAAAGGTATAGCCTACCTTTTTCATAATTTGTTTATTTACATTTTAACTGTAATCCAGACTTATATTTAAAAAAATACAACCATCAGAAACATAAATTAGGTTTAATTATTAATATTCGATTCGTGTGTTCTAAATCAACAGAGAACAGCCATAAAATGGAATCCCAATGAATTATTACAGGTTGCGGTTATGTATAGCTTTATCAACAGAGGTTTCTGCAGTGAAGCAAATCAGTTTTTCCAATTGGCTGCTTTTGATAAATGACGGGCATTTTTTAAACATTGGTGGTGCGCCTCAGTAGAGGAAGTGAAAATGGAGAAACAGGCTATTTGGGATGCATCGAAATCGCCCTCTTAGGATAACAGGACTAAGAAAGCCAATTTCCTGGATATTCTCCAATGTTTAGAAATTTAATATATATAGGTATTACTTAAAAAGGATCTTTTTAATTTCCTTAATGTATTTATGAATAATTATCAGGATTCTCCTACTGCTCCTAAAATGATTCTAAAATTCATGTTTTTTATTATATTTTTAGAATCATATCATTTTCAATAGGTAAGGGAATGATATTTGAATACAGCTCAATCTTGATAATCGGATAGATATGGGACCAACAGGTTGTCGGATTACCAAGGATTCCGGATTACCAAGGGTGCCTTTAAACAATGCTAAATAACCCATGATCAGAAGGAAAAATAAAAAAAAAATTAAATGTTGTACACATTATTTACTATATTTACCCTCAGTAAATTATAAAAAAACTACGTTATGAAGATATTATGACGTTTTTTTAATAATATATACATATTTAAAATAATTCCTGCTTTTTTTTCACTCACTTACTGAAGTTAATATTTAACCGATTTTGATGATTCTTTTTTTATTTAAAAGATAATTTCGAGTTCTAAGTTACTATGAAGCTAAATATTTGATTTACACTTTTATTTTGGTTACATTTCCTCGCCTAGCAACTGAAATATGCCTTCGCGAACTTGTCGGACTACCGAACGTGTCGGATTGGCAAATGTCGGATTATCAAGATTGAGCTGTAGTTCAACTTAGGAAAACAGCAAACTTATTAAAAATATTTATTAAATTAGAGCTTTAAATCCGCAAGTTAACGTTAGGTTAATCAAGATAAAATAGTTTCGACATAGCATATATTTTAATTGATTTTTTTTTCAATATTTTCAGCATGTATTTGTTTTTGTTTTTTAAAGAAAACTCGAATCATGAAATTAAACTTTCTTATCAATTAATATTTTACATTTTAACGAATTTTGTTGGAAAACAAAAAGAAACAATTTCATATTGTTATTCAATGTTGGAATCTGCTTATTAGTTGCCTTCTAGAGCTCGTCTTGAATCACTGCGATCTGGATTTAGTTTTCGAAATAATCATGTTGCTTTGCCTGATTCCTCTGACATGTTTGATCATGAATCCGTGTAAGTATTCGATCTTCAGCTCAGAAGAGAATTAAATGAATAAAAAACAGCAATTATAACGTAGTTAGTGTTTTCAAAATAAATCCGAATCATCAAAATTAAACATGTTTCTTTTTCTCTTATTTTTAAACATAGATTGTACCTTTGTTCAAACAAACAACGATTTTTATCATAAAAACAAACAAATCAATCAAAAATTCGTTTTTATTACATTAAATCTGTTTTTGCTTTATAAACGATACCAGATTGACACAAAAATTATTTATATTAAGGCGTTTCATGTTCTGGTCAATTTCTTTTTTTAATTGTACAGATTTCATTTTAAAATTATTAGTTAGAAATTAGTTAGAACTAATTCGAACCAAAAAGAGATTCAAATATTTCGGTAATGAATCTGAAATTTGAAATATCTTTTTCTGCAATGGAGATTCTTTAACTTCTAAATTAAATTACTTGAAAATCTTAAATAAATGCATACAAGCTCACATTGCTAGTGTGTTATGAATCCTTTACATTCTTCGATCGAAAATTTTCTCTTAAATTCTCCACGTTTTTATTCTATCTTGAGCAATAGAAAAATGCCAAGAACAGATAAATCTAAAACTTGTAATTACATTATTTACATTTACATACTTAAAACTGTAAATTATATGTTTAAATATAATATTACTTACTCTTATAATTATGCAAAGTATTTCATCTTACCTTTTATAATTTTCTTATCTTGAAATCTTTTATATTTCAGTCTTCATTTGCCTATCAGTTGAGTTTCCATCTTAAAAGCTGGAACATTTTATGTCTCAAAATTGAATTAAACTTGTCCAACAACTGTCTTAAGAGAAAAGCAGAATTACGTATTGTAACTTTACTCATTATTAGAAATCATTAAAATGATGTGTTTTAAAATATTTTAGTCATCATTACAGCTTTAAAAAAAAAAGAATTATTTTTAAATATTTTTCTAGTAATGAGAAATGTTCAAGTTATTAATTAATACTCTTACAAAAAAAAAATGTCAAATAAGAATTCTGACCTTGTTAATTGGAATGAGACAAAAAATGCCACATCACAGCAACAGACAAATAGGACTAGATGAAAGAGAAAAAAAAGTGACAACTAATACAAACAACTAACCTTCAGAGAAGCAAATCTTAATTCTTTCTGCCAAACAATGACCAGCCTGGCACAAGAATGGTCAGCATTTATAAGTGTACTTTACTATCTACTCTGCTTCTGACAGGCGTGGCCTTCAAGCAAAAATTAGTGCAAGTACTTAAAAGAAATCAAATATGCTTCTGACCACAATGTGACGAAATCCTATTGGTAAATATTTCAGCAACTGTCTCTTTGTCCTAATGAAACCTCCTTTCATCCTCTCATTGAAATGCCTCTCCTCTTCCCCCTTAAGTTTTAATTAATACTAGGACAACCCCAATTACAAATCGCAATTTCGAAATAAAAGTTAGGTCGATGCATGGGCGTCTCTCTTGACTTGGCAAATGGATTCGTTTTCTTTTGCAACCGCTGAAGTAAAAAGAACATTCACAGCGGTTTGTTCACATTCTAAAGTCAAAAAGCCATTTAGAGTAGTATTTTAATCAATATATAATAATACTTTGAAAACAAGGTATTCTGTTCAATTAGTACAACTAATGGAAAGACAACCTAATTAATACTGTTTTCCATTCGTGTTGACTTTCCTTTCTTTAAATCTAAGCGAATCTTATCATGGAGATAATTGCACATTCATGGGACTTTTGAATTTCTTTGAAAATAATTTTCACTTTGATTTAAAGTTTATTTGAACTTGAAGTAACTGTAAATTAAATAGTAAGACCTAAAGATCGAAATAAAAGCGCTATTCCATCCTCTTCTGTTCATTTCATTGCACAAGGTGCCCCTACTAAGTTAATAAAAAGATTTTCTATATATTCATTTCAAATTTATAGTGTGATATTGTATACAAAAGTATCTTTGTTCAGTGAAAATTGATTACAACCTCCGTTTAAGATAAAGGGTTAAAGAAGTCAAGTCCCTCTCTTTGGATCCAATATATCCCTATTTAAAAAGCTATTGAATAAAATAAAAATCTTAAATTCATGTTTGCTGCGATTTCGCTACTTAAAAATGTACAATAAATCCCCATTCCACATCAGCATATCCCGGAAAAGCTGATGTTTTCAGTAATTTCAGTGCTCATTTGGTTAAAGTAATGCAAATACAAATTCACTGAGATATCAGCCCACATTTGATAATGAAACTAAAGTGTACAAATGTAAAAAAATGATGTGTAAAAAAACGATATATATCATTAACATACTTTGATGGATATCTGAAGAGCCCATAAAATGTTATTGTATAACATTTTCCTTTTGACTTAATGAATCTGAAAGCAAACTGAATGCATTGTTCAGATTTGGCCTGAGACAACAAATTCTGTTCTTCCATAAAGTCATCGTGCAGGCACGTAGCCGGGGGGCGGGTCCGGAAGAAAAAAAAGAAAAGAAAGAGTGTACGTTCAAGTGAGTAAATGATGAAATTCAAATAGCCTACTCTCGCCACAGTTTTTAGTATTGAGTTTTACATTTTTATTTAAAGAAAGCAAAGTCATTTATAAAAATTTAATATAATGGACCCCATCCCCCCCTTAACAAAATCTTGGCTGCGTACCTGCATCGTGTGACCCACTGAAGATAATACGACCCACTTATGTATCCACAGATGTTCGACAGGATTCATGTCTGGAAATTATCAGGTTATTCGTTGGATAAATTCAGTTTCTAAAGACTCCGCCATAAATTACTTGTTGGCAAGCGAATATTGTCATTAGTAAACAGAAATACAGAATAAATGTTCCCTTAGAGCGGAATTGAGATTCAAAAGATTTGTTCTTTGTACTGTCGGGTGCATTTCCAATGTCACATTGCGAAGTAGTGCTTTCCTGCATTGTTCGGCGATGGGGTAAACTTCTATTCAAGCGTGGGTCATGCGGGGAAGCATCGGGCAGCTAATGTGACATTGGGAATGCCACCCACGGTACCTCTGATCTCTTACGGAAGTATCATTGAACTTAGAAAAAAGGCCGTCAACTATTTTTCATCATAATCTTTTCTGTGATATTTGCCGAATGAGATTGCGTCGTTTCTTTTTATTTCTAGATTAAACGGTTTGTATTCGACTACTCGCTCATAGAGATGCATTGAAAATGCAGATTAGCTTATTGTCATTTTAGTGATTTCAATTCAAATGAAGCTGTTGGAGATTAAAGATAAGGCAGAAAAAGCCTACTAACAGTCAAACCCCATCAAGCCTTTACAACATACTTCTGCTAGAAATTCTGACACATGTGGCAGCAGCGATCTCGGTCTAGTTGCTGCGATGTCCTGTGATAGAGTAGATAACAGATTATTCATAGTGATAAAATTTCCGGGAGAATTTGACATCTCCTGTAGTTAATTATCCCTGAAACTGCTCATTGATGGCATTATCATCTTCGACACTTGGAAACATTTTCCTTAGCGTCTAACGATTTCCTTTCAATAGAACCATTTCAAAGGAAGTACAGTAGAACCCCGCTATTCCGAACTAATTGGGACCGAACACTCTTCGGTTTAGCGGGAATTCGGAATAGGTGGATTTCATGAATAAAATCAACGTATTGACTTGTTAAGGCGTAAATTAAGTGCGGTGACATCTGATAGTGTCGGCTCTATACAGCGTTGATCGGCTCGTGGGAACAGATTCAGTGAAAGTCGGAAGGGAAGGGCAGTGACCTTCGACGACTCATCACCCCCCTACCCCCCCTCTCCCTCCCGCGATCCAAGAATTACTACGGGTTACTGCATTTCCGATGTTAAACATTAAACATGGCAAGTAAACGAAGTCGTTCCTCGTGTACTTTAAGAGAAAAACTTGAAGTGTTAAAAAGACTGGAAAGGGGAGAAAGTGCTACTAAATTATCACTCGAATATGGTGTCGGAAAAGCAACGATTAGTGACTGGAAAAAGAATCGCGTTAAAATTGAGCAGTTTTGTTCTGCTTCAAATGAAAAAACTCTTGAAAAACGGCAAAAAACTATGTATGTCTCTATTTAACTTCTTTGTATAACAATAAATGTACGTTTTTTCACGAACGTCTTTTTAATTTCTCCTATTTTTAAGTTAAAAAAAATCGGTATTTTTTCTGAACTCTGTTCGGAATAGGCGGATTTTCGGAATAGCGGGGTTCGGAATAGCGGGGTTCTACTGTATGCTTAGTTGAAATTGTGAGATGAACCTCCTTAGAAGCAACACGTTAGAAGCCTTTTCTTCTTCGTTTTTTTTTGCTTTTCTTTACGGGGCATAAGTAATTTTGTAAATTGCAAGAGATTGTGGAGTCGTAACTAAATTTCCATTTCTTTTTCGAAATTAGCATATTCTGTTGACTTTGGGTAACGTATTTACTTCCAAGTTTGATATTAATTCCAAACATTTACGAATTAGTGTAGTTTTTTTTTACAGGATTAGAGTTTTATTATTCGTTACCGAAAGAAATCGGATAATTTACTCTACTGTTCCGTTAAAAAGTTTTTTTTTTCCACATTTTAAAAGAAAATAAAAAAAACAAAACTGGATTTTTTGACTTATCCACGCTCTGTATTATATGTGATGTGAATCTTTCTGAAGTCATTGTGGAGGGCAAAATTATATTCCTTTTTAATACGGCTTAAATCCCATTGTATATATATATATACAGGGTGATTTAGAATTCCCAGTACAAATTTTAATGGAAGATAGGAAGCACTAAGACAAATATTTTTTGTCTATGAATGTATGTTCGCTGACGGCAACCTTTGTGCTGGAGGGCGCTAATGCTTGGCCATCACGATCGCCGATTTAACATGTGCCGCTGGGGTGACTCATGAAGAGTCACGTGTACAGACTAAAGAAATAGAAGTATAGACCTCCTTCTATTTCTTTGTCCCATGAAGTCCTTGTCGCAAGAATCGCTGTCGTCGTATCAAATGTTTGCGAAATCAATGTACGGCAATCAATGCTTCGACGCTTTCATGCATGGCTGTCGAATGGCTGTTTGAGCACTTTGAGCAACTCTTTGTATAAACATATTGTTCATACTTGTTTCCATTCATTTAGGTTTCTCTTGGTGTTCCACATCTCCTCTAGCCGATTGTAGCACTGCCAAATAACGCCTTCTAGCACCGAAGATTGCCGTCAGCAGACATACAATCATAGACGAAAAAGATTTGTCATAGTGCTCTCTATCTCCCATTAAAATTCGTGTGTAATATTCAAACCGCATGTAGGGGCTTGGTTAAGGATCAATATATTCCTAATGAACCCATGTCCGGAAACGCCCCATTAAGGTGCTAGGTGGTCCTAAAGTTACCTTTCCGAGAGAACTTATCCTTTGCGACACCATACGAAATGTTCTGCAGGAGAGCCCACACGTTTTACAGGCGTTTTTTTCAAACAAAAATAGCACCCACAGACTCGCCTGTAAAACATGTGTGGGCTCCTCTGCAAAGGATATATTTTCTCTCTGAAAGGCATATAAATATATATATATACATAGCCGGACAGTAATGTGAAATTTGAAAAATGCCAATACAAAATTCAAATTACTGTTTCTGTGAAGATACTGCCAAAATTTATCCTCACGTCATCAGCGGCACAAGTGTCAAAAATAGAAATTAAAATTTAGAAAATTTAGAAAAACAAAAACACAACATTTAAAGACCTTGCTCTTTTTTATCTTACATATTCTTTTTTATATATATTTTATTTATACATTTCATGTTCTTCACTTGTGCCGCTGATGACGTGAGAATAAATTTGGCCGTATCTTTACAGAAACAGTAATTTGAATTTTGTAGCCGCATTGAGTTTCGCCTGTTCGATATATATATAAAGGAATAACTTGAAGGATTATACTAGATTTATAAGTGTAGTTTCCTAAGTTGTTTTTTGTAACTTGTAACTTACTGGTGTATTGATATTTTATTATTCTATTAGGGCTCCTTCAGTGGATTATAATTACAGTTACAATTACACAGAGCTTTATTATACAAACCAACAACAACCATATGGTTATGGCAAAAGAAAGAAGCGGCAGTCATTTGAAGAAGAAGGATTGTGTCCTGTTAACTCTGAATTTGTTTCAGCACAGGCTGCGTTGAACATGGATGGCAACTGGAAATACGTCGTCAATGTAGGTGGCATGAATAACCAATTTTCTCAGCAGGTGCGAGTCCAGAAATGCAGGTAAATGATTGTTATAATAATTCTTTTTTGTTATTTTGTAAACTAATCTTTATTTAAACGAATTGGAGCTAGAGATATGACAGAAGTTTGAAAACACCTGCTCAAATTCTGCTCTGAAGTTTTTTCAACAGCTGAAGTTCAGAATTGATTCAGATAATTATTCTGTGCTATACTTAAATGTTATAAATGCTTACAGACAATATAAAATCTTGAGAAAATAGGATTTTAGAACTGGTAATAAATATATTTAAAAGTTACACACAATATTTCGGCAATTATAATTGCAATTGCCATTCTCAAGTGATATAATAATAGACAGAGCAGAAATATTTGAACAATCTGAGATTCAAGAGATCGAATACATTATAGAGAGGGGGGATTGGGAAAGGAAACATCATTCAGGAAAAAAATATAAAATGAGTTACAATAATACTTATAATAACTAGGATACAGCACAAAAGAGCTGTAAAAACGGGCAATACTCTATAATATACCACAGCTAAACATGACAGGGACTTCCAACATAATCTTAGTTTTGATAATCCTTCCAATTTTAGCCATCGAAAACAATGAAACAGAGGTTAGCTACAGAATCATATTTTATTTACACCAACAAATACTGCTATAACGACATCCTATCTAACAAGAAGATACCCCTCTTATTTAAATAATTAATCTGGAATAAGTCTTTTCCTTCTTTTTTTTTTTCAATAATTGTAATTTTTTTATTTTTTATCCCTTTTATTTGTTTGTTTTAATTGTAATAAACTACTCATACCCATTGAATACCCTGGGGTTTTTTTTTAGCTCCTACTACTCCCATTCAAACCATTATTACTGTACTCGACGTTTTTTGAATCTCAATGTTTTAATTTTGTCATGGTCTATTCATTCCATTACTTTTAATTCCATCTTTTACATTAATTTTCTTTCTTTCTTTTATTAATTAAGTTTGTTATCTATTTTTTCAATATTTTCATTTACTGTAATAAATTCCGTAAACCATACAATATCCTAGTTATTATAAGTATTATTGTATCTCATTTTATATTATTTTTCTGACTCATGTTTCCTTTCCCCTTCAATAATGTATTCGATCTCTTTTGAATCTCAGATTGTTCAATTATTTCTGCTTTGTCTGTTATTATATCACTTGAAAATGGCAACTGCAACTATAATTACCGAAATGTTGTGTGTAATATTTAAATATATTTATTACTAAAATTGTACTTTCTCAAGTTTATGTGAGTTTATATTGTTTGTAAACATTTTACCTCTCACACGCTAAATTTGTTATACCATTTTGTATGTCCGAAGTTTTGTTAAGAGCACCAGTGTGGCATGATTTTGAAATGGGTAGAAGATATTTTGAGTGCCAAAAAAAAGCAAAAAAAAAAAAACACGTAAAAACTGGAAAGATTTCAAATAAAACAATGGCTCTCCGAAAAATTCAACTAAACAAACAAACAAAAAAGATGCAAAATGCTGAATTTCTTTCTTTTTATAGATGCAATGGTGATGGTTACAATCATCATTGTCCCATCTCCCAGCCTTGGCCTGAGTGAGTCCTCCTCAGATTTATTATTCTGATATAATTCCCAATTGACTTTTCAATATTGGCAAATTTTCATCATGTCAGATCCTCTTCATAGAGAAGTTATTAGAATTTTTCTTTATATAAGCTTACATAAGTTTTGTCATTACAACATGAAGTATAGCTTTGATATACTCTTGTCTGAGGAATTTTTGTACTCCAGGTGAGGTTCACTCAATATATCAGCCAAGTACCTCGAGCCTTTGTCAGATGTTGATCATTAAGTTTGGTGCATTTCTGTTGTCAGCGTCTCAGATAAGTTGTTTTCGTTGTGTGCTTGCGATGTCTCGAAGAAACAGGTTACTAAAACAATTTATCCAAGACACTGACAACAGAAATGTGCTAAACTTAATGTAATAATCAACATCTCCTGAAGAAGGTTTGAGGTACTGGGTCGAAATATTGAGTGAAACCTAGAGTGCGAAATATTCTCAGACAAGAGTATTATCCATTATCATGTCTCACTCCTCCTTCAGAACCAAACTGTACAACTGCTTTTTAAAGAATTGTGAACTACACAATTTGAAGAAATGGAGAGAAATTCAAACTTTCTAATGTCTCCTTCCTCCGTTATCTCCCATACAGTTTCAGCTCATTTGATAACTTTAGTCAATACAGCAAAACAGCAATTAAAATGACTACAAGAACTACAGGAATTGATTTTAAGTTAAGGATTTTTATTTTTTTATTCTCAGGGAGGTTTAATAAAACAAGTTGAATGCATTATAGAAGATTTCAAAAGTTCATTCATGGAAAAATCTCCAAAATAGTGACAATAAAAAACAATTTTGACTGAGTTTTTCCTTAAAATAATGTTTTACTGGAAATGCCAATCAAAGCTGCCTCAGCACAAAAGGAGATAGCAAATTAAAAATTTACATTTTAAGGCTGTTTAAACTACATCAAGTTAATATAATATAATATTTAACTCAATAATTCCTTATCAGTACCATACCAACTGGGTGTGCAGCAGATGTACACTTAAGCTAGAGTTTGAAGACCTAGCTTAGGTGCAGTTTAGAAGAAATATTACTACCGAGTTTTGATTTCAGTTCTCCTGGCATCATGCCCTTTTATGGTAACATGCATTATAACTTCCTTTACAGATACGGTAATTACCTACATTATATGTGTAATAGGTGTCAGTCATGAAGATTTGCCATGAAAGTTATTACATTATTAGATGTATTATATCATTCAATTAAATATATATATATTATATATATTCAAAACATGTCTATTACTTATCCGTGTTAATGTAATGAACATATTAAATATCTTATTATATATTCTTTTAGATGCCAAAAATAAAGCTATTACATTTTTAAAGTCTGTAATACATCTGTTAAACATCAAAAACATGAAAAGATGTATCTCCGTGTACATACCTAACATACACTAAAATTGCTTTTAATAGACATTTCAAATTGTATTAGATACATTATGAAGGTAAATTTCTACATATTTGAGATGTTTAATAAGATGCATTATGGGCAATATTGAAAATTTAATATAAGCATTTTGGGCATCTGTTGGAATATGAAGCAGAATAAGTAGTTCATTGTTTCTATGTATTCTAACCACTGAAATTGTGCCTTTGCCTGATGCACTGTTTCTGAATCCTCGAACTAACTATTACAAAAAAAAAAAAAAAAAAAAAAAAAAAGTGTCTTCAGTCCACAGCACTGTTTCTTCTAATTCTTTATCTAATTAAAGATACAATGCCATCTTACAGCACTGTTTCTTTATAAAATAAGTAAAGACTTTCTACTAAAGAAATAATGTATTTTCAAAAATGCGCTATTTCTTTATATTCTTAGAAAACAGAGATAGTGCTTCATACTATGCACTGTTGCTTGTATAACAAAGAATATTGGAATATTATATTTAAAGAATCTCCTTTTTAGCAAAAAATACTTCCTTCAATTAGTAATTTTTTTCTAAATAAAGAAATAGAGCCATTATATTAGTTCACTGTTTCTTTGTATTGAAATTAAACAAACAGAGCTTTCACACTACTATTACTATTACTTTATGTTGTAACTAAAGAAGGAGATTCTTCTGATATCCTTCTCAAGAGATGTTGCATAAATCTTATGAATTAATTTAATGAGTGACATGTTTCATTAAGTTAAAAATCTTAACTCATTATGTGGACTTAATTAGTTTCATATGAGCTAAGGATCAACACCTATCACTGTTCAATATTTTTTTTTGTCTTGTCCAATTCAAAAAAGAATTTTTAGATGAAGCTGTTTTTCAGCTTATTATGTGAATGAAACCAATTCATTCTTTCATCCTTAGTTTTTCAGTAATTTAACCTACATCATAAAAATCATAGATTGCAAAATAGGAAACCAATTTTCTTTTATGCTATTTCCATTTTATCCACAGAATTTTTTTGGTTTTCTTTGTTATATACAGAGATGCTAAGAATGAATCTATATTTTAAATCATATATCTGTTTGCCCCTAGAAATTTTCATATCATACTTTCCTGCACTGCTTATTTTATAAACATTCATTTTATCATTAGGATTTCATGCAGATTTTAATGATTGTTGTTGTTGAAAAAACAAAACAAAAAAAACTCTCTTTCATGTACACTTTTTGATATAAATAATATAATGATTAGATAATAACTGTGTGATTTTATAAAATAAGTGAAGTTGGGGAAACTGACTTACTGTTACTGTTTGAGTGATCAGACAGGCTGAGATATGCTTAAACATATCATGAAAGTCTTTGCTTGTAGCATCTATACGTTAACAAGTTTAGACTTCACTTAATATTCCTTATTTTAACAGAGTTCTCTCAATAATGCACCATGCATTACATGGTTAAGATCATTAATGAGTATGATCTTCTACCTTCAAGTATTTTGTATACTTTTTAAGTATTTTTGTTTATTTACAATCTAAGATATCTAATAAATTGTATCAATCATTCAAACAGTTTCTGTTATATTTGAGTGATTTACCTTTTAATAAAACTTTAAAACAATTGACTAGATGAATTTTCTCTAGTTAAAAGAAAGGTCATGGAATTTATTTTGGATATCAGAAGTCTTGGGCCTCTCTCTCTCTCTCTCCCCCCTGCTATAATAATTATATTAAATATTTCCCACCTGTTTAAATGTGCCATTTGCAGTTTCAACAGTTGTAAAGGAAATAAATGATCTTGTTTGTGATCTTAACTGGTCCAAAAGTGAAGCTGAACATTTGGTTTCTAGGTTAAATCTTCTGTAAGAGAACATCAAGCTATGCTAAGTTATTATTAATGATAGCAAACATTATTTTTCTCAGGAAGTTGGTTTAGTTTACTGCACTGATGTAAATCCTCAAATGTTAAGTATTGAGCACCTCCAAAATCGACAGTTATTTATTAAAGGTTAAAGCATCATACCATTATCCTCATAAGAAGGTAGGCAGAGAGAAAGTTAAAGCTTCTGAGATCACAAGCCAAATGGGATGAAGTTGAGGTCTAAGAGTGCTATCTGCCTCCTCCCCAGGTAAACAACCAGATAGTTCATTTGACATCCATCTGGAGGTGAAATAACCAGGAAAAGAAAACTCTTGAATTCCATTGGAGATTCAACTTGGGTCTTTCAACTCACATGAAGGGCTTTACTACTTAAGCTGCTGGACCTCTGCAATCATTTATTGATTCCTCAAAAGAGAATTTGAAATATGTGTCATTCTATTATAGAAATAATATTCATTTGATATCATAAACATATCTAACAAGATGAAAGTATCTTTTCATAACATGGAACTTTTTTTTGGCAAGCATTAAATATGATCAGTTTTCTTGAAATTACTTTGGTGATTTTAATTTTTTTTTTTTTTACCATA
>JAFIDM010009631.1:180596589-180610973 GCA_023159025.1 Thereuonema tuberculata
AAAAACAAAAAAAAAAAAAAAGGAATTGTTATCAATAAATAGGTTGTTTCCTCTTTCTCTTAGATTGCTCATTAAAAACAATTTTATTTTATAGAAACCCTAATCAACCATGCCAGAGATTTTGCACACCTCCATCAAGAAGCACTAATCGATGTGAACAACAATTTGTATTGAAGCGACTTATATCACTTGATCCTAGTGGAAATCGACTGGTCAATGATGTATTTCTGTTTCCTGATTGCTGTCTATGCAAATTCAGGTTGCCATAATATTTTTCTCAGGACATTTTATACATTTTCATAATTTAGAATAAATTATGAGCATTTTTAAGAGATATTTCAAGCATAATCCAACTGTTACAGTTGTTTCAGAAAAAGTAAGCCCAAGCCATAAGTGCATTATTTTTCAAAAAGAATATTTTTTTTATATCTAGTGATAAATGATATACTGACTCAAATTGGTGAATCTAAAATTAATCTGATTTATTCTATAATTTTAATTTGCCGTAACACTTTTGTCTTAACTTACAATTACCGTATATTCAAAACTATGCTTAAAAATTGGAGAAGAGGAGTGGTAAGTTTTATAAGAAAAAAATATTCTTATTTGTAATTACAAAAAAAAAAAATATATATTCTTACAAAAAAAATATCTGCATGCAAAAGTATCCATAAAAAAGACAAATTAAAAAATAAAAACAAAAAAACAAAACAGTGTCTTTGAAAGTATATAGTTGATCATTGCAATCAGTTATGGCTGGCAATATTGGAATTTAATGACTGAAGGTTAAGGGGCTAAAATACAAATAAGCCAGAAAGTCCCAGTTATTAATTTATTTTCTACAGTTCATTTTAGCCAAACAGACAGGCAAATTGAAATAAGTTAATACATTTTATTTGGTGAATTAGCAAAAATGTACTTCTAAAATTTTGCATTGGCATACTAACAGTTGCAGAAGAAAATGTCTGAATTTTGTAACAAAAATTAAAATGTATATTTTTTTTTAAATAGAAGTGTAGTTTTAATAAAATTAAAATATTAAAAAAAAGTATTAAATATTTTTGAATTCTACTTGAATTCAAGTAGTATATTTTTTTGTATAATCTTTTGATATCTATGTATTCTTGGGAGCTTATGGTATTTATGTAAATGAAAAATCACCACTGTGTTTCTAAATAAAAAAATCAAAGAAAAGCAAATCTACAAAAAAGTCAGTTTAAACGATATCATTTGTAGATTAAATTATATTATTCAAAACAATATTTAATATTAAAAAATAATAAAATGATTAGAATCTAAATTAGAGAAAGAGATAATAATTTACACTTAACTAAAACAGAAAAAGCTCTTATTCTGTACACTTTTAGAAGTCTATAAAAGTTCCATCATCAAGCATTCAAAAATTAAAACGATAAAGCCAAACCAAGATTACTATGTTTTAACAACAACAGTGTATAGTATATCCTCCAATTTAGGAATATATCCAGTCTGTAGAAGTGTAGTAGGCTTTAATAATCCATGATGACTGATCCTGCCAGAACAAATGAGATAATGGTATTCTGTCAAAACTGACAGCATGTCATCTCTTTGTTTTATAAAAAAATAACATATTATGTTTCATATTTTTGAATTTTTTCTTGTGTTCAGATAGTTAAATAGACATTGCCCTATTGGCAAATACATTCCAAGGGTCAAACTTCCTTTTTACTCCTCTCTTCTCTGTCAAGAATAAAGCCTGGCATTTCAGCATTTATTTCATCTAGTGTGGATTGCTTATTTTTGAAAAACTACTGGAATTGTATCTAAGTAAGTGTTCTATAACCAGTATTTTTTCTTAACTATATTAAGTAAAACCATAGTGCAACTCTTCATATTTAGTTGAATTAATTGAGGTGAATTTTTATTGACTCTCAAATCACATTTCTTTTGATCTAATTCACTAACAAGGAAGGGTCTTGTCTGCCCTCTTTTTTACACATTCTATTGGTACTAAGTTCAGCTGTGCACACCTTTCATTATGTACAGTGTCCAAACTGACCAATCAAAATTGAAAATTGGGCAGTCCCAACTTTGTTCATCATAATAATAGTGTGGATTAGCTCAACATGACTGGACATAAAAGAAATTAATTAAACTTGGGTAATTATTTAGATTCTTCAATACAATGTTGGTAGCAAATGTAAACAGTGCAATAAGAATATTTGATATAGCATTCTTTCAGTCCAATAACAAAAATTCTATTTAAAACATTTTAATAAAAAAATGATTTGGGATCACCCAACAGTCAGTTTTAATACATTAATTTTTAAATTTCAGCTATTCATTTTTCAGCTTCCTTCATGGCTCTTTTGAAATTCTCCAATGTACTTGTGCTACAAAGTTCTATTGATAAATGTTATACCGACCCCATGATATTCTAATTGCTTGTTTTGATGATCTGTTTTTAATTTCATACCAAAGTAACAGCAAATATGAATCCCATTATTGCTGTAAGTCATTGTAAAGATGAATAGTAAATATGATGTAGACTTCAGTTGCAATTTTGTGCTATAGTCCATTGATGTTGCTTGCTCTTTCTCTGATAAAATATGTTCATATTACTTAATAAATTCAATATAACTCCTTTCCATGTTTTTAATGCCATAATACAGATTTAATTCAGTAAAAGATGTTAAGTGTATCTCTCCTTTTTTTTTTTCAAAAAATTGAAAATTAAAATTGTCTTGAAGAAAATGTAATATGCTTTCTTTTTCTCATGTAAGGTTTATGTATACCTAACTTACTAATTCAAAAAATTTAGTGAACTATCATGAGATAATCAACCGAATTATATCTTCATCTACTTACCTATAAAACTGAATTTGTGACTTACACAGACTTAATATCTGCTTTGCTATTTAAGATAGGTAAATATTAGAGAAAGGAATATTTAAAGAAACCTTTGGAGATCAAAAATGTTCAGTTTATTTATGAAATTATAAACAAGAATAAATGTTTGTATTAATTAATTTTAGATGTTTATTGAATTACATTCTGTTGATTTCATATTGAATTAAATTATTAGTTTGTACTAATTATTCACAATTCCTTATGTGCAAGTAACTACAATAATACAGAAATATATACTGAAATAATTGATATTGTTTGATAAAAATTTTATATTGTTTATGTAATATGAATTCATACCATGACTAAAACAAATGTAATAAGTTTGAGTAGATACTAGGATAAATTTTAGATGGGAGATCTCTAAGAGATAATTGTAGGATACAAAGATGTCCAAGTCTGTTTATTTTGGATCAATGTTCATATACTTCTTTAATACAAAAACTAGTTATTCATTTTTCTGCATTTCAAAACCTATTATAATCTCTTTCTTTGAAATTAACTATTGTCTCTATTTACTAATAAACTTCCGTAGTAAAGCTGTACTGCAATGAAATAAGCGGCTGTTTATAATAAATAAAGAGCCTCTGAAATGTGGTCTTCTATGTCAATAATTACATGATTAACATTCCTTGACTTTGATCATTGTGGTAGTAATTCTTGTTTCAAAAGTTGTTAAAATGTTCTATTTCCTAGAGACACTGATTATGTTACACGAATCATCTTCATCTGTAGGATTATTGTGGATAATGGTTATGGTACTACAAGGACTCTAAAACTATCAATTTGATTTGTTTTATAATAAACTTTAAATATTCAAGGTGTGCTTTGCCAATTCTTTTCAATAGTAATACTGCAGAGAATTAAAAAAAAAAAAAAAAAGTGTCATTGCTGAACTACAAACTGGAAACAAAATCTAATAGAGTATTGTCAATTTTATCATATATCAGTATGATCATGGATATTTTTTTTCCATTTTGGGATCAATTTTTCTTGCATTGCATATAGAAGTTTTCATCATAATGGCATTTTTCACATCAACACTTGCTTTTTTCCAAGATGCTCCTTTAGAGCTGGAAGGATGTTAAATCAGAATTGTAAGGAAGATTCTGTACAATCAGAACAATTCACAGTAGTTTTGATTTTTTGTAATGAATCAAAAGAACTATATGGCTGCAACTTTTTTAATATCTATTTCATATTAAATTGCCATGCTCCGTTGCACCTTTTGGCTGTTGCACCTTTTGGACAAAAACTTCTATTGCACTTGGTTTTAATCTGCATTTGCAAAAAAATGTAAATTGATTCAGTGATAATGTAGAAAAGTGACAACATTTTTTATTATATTATTTTGCTATCAAATTCTACAAGCTTTATACTTCTTATTTGTAGTTCACATAGACATCAATATTATTTTTTTGAGTATACCCATAACAATTCTATACAAGTTAACTTTTAAAGTGTAATTATTTAATAATCTTTAAATCCTAATTATACTGTAGATTGGTTAAATACTGTAGATTTTATTTCAGAATAATGACATTAGTTCAATTATAATCTATACCTTTTTCTTTTTAGATTTATGGTTCTTTCAAAAAAATTAAATCTACAATCTTTCACTTTATAATGATAAGCATTTTCTTTCTTGGTAGTATAATCCATTATCTTCCTTTCATTAAATTTTAGAATTTGATTTTCTTTAGCCTTACTATATAATTCTTTTTATCTTCATGGTTAGTTTCATCAAATTACACAAAATAGCATCAGGTAATTTCTTAACAATATCTTATTAATTCTCGATTCATCTTCTTGAATAAACTTCACCTGACAGTCTAAAACCCTTCAACCCTTCCTATCAAGAAGTTTGATATAAAAAACTTCTGCTAATTAAATTTTACAGGTAATGAAATTTTCAAACAATTGCAGAAAATTCCATATTTGTAAGATAAAAAAATAAGAAGACAAATAAGTCTTCCAATTTTATTAATTTAACAGTAAAGATTTTTTTATTTATTTATTTATTTTTTATCATATTAGCTTAGCATAAATACCTTCTCTATATTTTAAATTAACACTTTTCTGAAGCTATTGATACTTGTCTAAAAAAACTGAAATAATGATGAAGAGTTGCAGTATTATTTGTTTTATAAAAAAAAAAAATATGTACAATGATTATTTGTATTACATATGAGATGAAAACAATTAAAAACAGAACTTTCATTTAATTTTTAAAGAAAATTCAGTTCAGCTTATATTGATGTTTACTAGTTTTCAAGATGGGGAAAATAAAAACCTATTCATATTTTGTGAAATAGATTTTAAAAAAATCCTATAAAAATAAATTTTTTATCAAGTTGGATTATACTTATTGTATTCATTTTTGTACAAAATTGAAGATACATCAGAAATGTATTTTTAATATTTAATAAAAGTATCCACAACACATTTCTTGTAAGCCTGATTTATACAGCAGCCATCTTATAACATACAACCATCTTTTTTCTATAATTTTCTATAAGAGGTATTTTCTGTGTTAATATTTTGTGAACTTAAAACCTCAAATTTTCAAAAAATAAAAATGCTTCCTAATAAGAATTCTGATTTAAGATGATCCTTGGTGAAAGATAAACATCTACAACATCATAATTATTTTCCATTTGTTGCCCAAACCAAAACAACTTCCTTTATCCAAATAAATCAGGGAATATGGCATAACATTAACAGAATGCTTTAAAAAAAAATAAAGCATAAAATAGGAAAATTACTTAACTTTTAACAAAAGCAGAATGCATGTTTACCATAAATGTCTTTACTAAAAACTATACAGGGAATAATGAAAAAAAAAAAAAAATTTGGTTAAAGAATCAAATTTGAAATTTCAATTTCAGAATCAGAACTTTCTTGAAAAGTAAAACAGCTTTTTTTCTTTTCTTTTATTTTTTTTGTAGTATTTCAAATTTGCATTTATAGGTCAAACAACTAAAAACAGAATTTTGTACAAGTAAATGTCATTTTTGAATTGTTGAAACAAATGTCAATAATCTCACTGTGACGAAAAGAATGTTGAGTCTATTTTTAAATCATTATTTATCTGTGTGTGTCTATAGATCTGTAGATAGAAAGAGACACACACCACACATTGCAAACTACATAAGATGCATTTTAAGAATCAGACGATATAATGATATAACTGAGTGAAATGTCCAGATGAGATTACAAATATTTTATTCACTATAAAGAAACTAAAATGAAATTTAGGATTTACAGCAACTCAAAATGATTAGAGATGGAATCAGAAATTTTAAAATGGATCATGAAGAATGAGAAATCAAGAAAGCATCACCACAGTAGATAGGTGGATGAAATTAAAAGTTTGTTGGATATGACTGAAAAAGAAAAGCTTTCAAAAGATGGAGCAAAAAGACTCTTTATCCTCTAGTGGACTGAAATGATTGAAGTTTTAATATGTATATGTTTGACTAGTCACATATGGCCATCCTTAATTTCCATATTTGATGCTGCATCTGAAAATTTGCATGTGGTTTCAACATTCACTGGATTAGTACATATATGTACAAAAAGTGCACTGAAAAATTCTTATTCATTTTTTAAAACACTGTCTAGATCCTGACATTATCTGAAATGTGCTGTCAAACTTAAAGGTTATATTAAATCATGCAAAACAACGAATAAATGTCATATAAACATGGGTCTGGAAATGCTTTATTTCCAAGATATGAACGATGCAACAATACATAGATGTTGGCCGTACAGTCGATCAGTTTCCCAGAAAGAGCTTGAAATGTCCTCCACCGGCCACAATGCACGCAACACAACGTCGTTCCATCGACTGCCAAACACGGTCGAAGATGCCAGGTGCACGTCGAATTGTGTTGCACTCATCCACTATGCAATCATGCAGTGTGTGGGTGTCAGGAACTGGTGTGGTGTACACTAATGCTTTAAGATAACCCCATATGAGAAAGTCCAAAGGGTTTAAATCAGGGAAAGAAGCAGGCCATGCTCTTGGTCCCAATCTTCCAATATAATAGTCAGGATCAGCAATTGAATGATTCTACGATACGACGTAAAGGACAACACCTCTGTATCGTTTCATCGTTCATATCTTGGAAATAATGCATTTCCAGACCCATGTTTATATGACATTTATTCGTTGATTTGCATGATTCAATACAACCTTTAAGTTTGGCAGCACATTTCAGGTACACCCTATATATACAGGGTGTTCATTTTATCTGAAGACATTGAAATATCCCGAAAACTACAAATCAGATCAAAAAACTTTATAATTAATATTTGCTCGTCTCGGAGGGGGACATCCAATGATACCAAACTCGACCCCCACCCCCTATGAGGTGAGGGGTTGGGAAGAAAAACGTAAATAGGAACCCCCATTTTTTTATTGCAAATTCGGATTTTCCAGAAAATTTCACATTGATTTGATGTACTGTACGTCGGGGTTGCTCGCAGATGGCGCTGTAATCGACAAAAATCAAAATGGGTAAAACATCGTTGAAAATTGGGAATATCTCAAGAAATAAAAAATCATATGAAATCAGAGAAATAAAAATGTGGACGTATGTGATATTTATCAAAATGCTATCCAATGACACGTGAATTAACCCTCCACCCCCACGCTGCGAGAGTGGGAGAGGCAATTATTTCGTAACTTGTAATGTATTCCGTTGTGTCTCTTCTTTTTCTTGTCTCAAATATTGGAGTGTTTTGTCCAATTACAGTAAGTGTTCAAAAATACGACCTTCAACTTCAATACACTTATTGATCCTGTCTTCAAATGACTGTACACAGGACAGAAGCATATCTGCGGGAATTTCAGCACAGGCATTTCTTATGCGTTTTACCATGTTTTCACGGTCTGTTGGCACTTGTTGATAAACCTTATCTTTCAGATAATGCGACAGAAAGAAATCCGGCGATGTCAAATCAGGCGATCTAGCAGGCCAATTAATAAGGGCACCTCTGCCAATCCACCGACCATTGTAATCACGGTCTAATACTTCCCCTGCATGACACGAGTTATGCGCTGGGCAATCGTCATGCTGAAACCACATACTTTGTCGAACGTCCAAGGCAACATCCTCAAGTAGTATGGGTAGTCCCTGTTCCAAAAAATTTCGATATCTGATTCCATTCAAAGTACCTTCAATAAAATAAGGACCAATGAGTTTGTTCCCTATGATTCCACACCAAACGCTAACTGACCAAAGACGTTGATGTTCAACTTGTCGTAACCAGTGGGGATTTTCTACACTGCAGTAATGCATGTTATGGTGATTAATGCTATCATGGTTTGTGAATGTAGCCTCATCTGAAAATAGTACATTAGCAAAGAAATTGGGATTACTTTGCAGTTGTTGAAGAGCCCATTCACAAAATACTACTCGATTATGAAAGTCTTCACCATGAAGTTCTTGATGCAGTGAAATGTGATATGGATGATATCTATAATGATGCAATACGTTGACAATACTACCTAGGGACATTCCGGAATCGCGTTGTAATTGCCGAGTGCTTAGCTGTGGTTTTGGTGAACAGCTGCTAGTACAGCTATTTCATTAGCTTCTCCTGTAACAGTTTTCTTCGTTTCCTTTTCTTGGTTTGTACGCTGCCATCAGAGATAAAGGCATTTACAATTTTGTAAAAAAAAGAACGAGAGCGAACATTATCTGGAAACCGCTCAGCATACAAGGCAACAGCATCGTCAACATTTCTCCTACATTCACCATAAATCAGAATCATTTCAATTTTTTCTTCTATGGCTGCACGATTCATTGTCCACTTGCAATTCTGTTCTACTGTAGAAATGAAGGGTAGATGTGCAGGCAATAAAACCTACTCACGTACAATGAAAGTTTTAGAGATGCTTTCAGTTCTAATTCTGAAAGATAAGTGAGCTCTGATCGCACTGCACTGCCTTTTATGATAGAGCAGTCCCCTTTTCGTTTTCTCGGAGGAATACAACGTTGAGAATGGGCTTTCCCATTACAAGTTATGAAATACTTGCCTCTCCCACTCTCGCAGCGTGGGGGTGGGGGGTTAATTCACGTGTCATTGGATAGCATTTTGATAAATATCACATACGTCTACATTTTTATTTCTCTGATTTCATATGATTTTTTATTTCTTGCGATATCCCCAATTTTCAACGATGTTTTACCCATTTTGATTTTTATCGATTACAGGGCCATCTGCGAGCAACCCCGTTGTACAGTACATCAAATCAATATGAAATTTTCTGGAAAATCCGAATTTGCAATAAAAAAATGGGGGTTCCTATTTACGTTTTTCTTCCCAACGCCTCACCTCATAGGGGGTGGGGGTGGAGTTTGGTATCATTGGATGTCCCCCTCCGAGACGAACAAATATTAATTATAAAGTTTTTTGATCCGATTTGTAGTTTTCGGGATATTTCAATGTCTTCAGATAAAATGAACACCCTGTATATACAGGGTGTTTAAAAAAGACATGTCAATAATTAAGGGGGTGATTCCTGAGGTTATTGGAAGAGAAAAAGTTACTATACATATGGGTCCGGAAACGCTTTGTTTAGAAGGTACAGGGTGTTAAAGTTTTATGATTTTTCTAGTTTTTCGGAAATTACTCCTACAATTGGTAAGATATTGCTGTGAAATTTGGAATGCTGCCTACCCTGCAGCCAATCAATAGTGTGAGTAGGTTAGCGAGATTTAATACCTGCAGGGTGATACATTTGCGGGGGCAGGTGAAATTCCCCCCCCTCCATTTTCATATGTGACCCCACTGATCGATAGCGTTCTAGTATTTAAATTTCACATTGAATTTAGAAACATTGTTGTCTCTTGCAGTTTGTCCGAGAAAAGCATAGTTTGTATGATACATGCGAAATTGTGATAAACAACACGGTCATTCTGTACCCGACCCTCGACAATGTATCACCCTGTACATATGAGATTGTATTATTGTGTATTGTATGTTGAGGTGTCATTGTATCATGCGTAGTTTCCGAAATAACAAATAGAAACCCTGTGAATGCAACTACATTTACAAAACAAAACCAAATGCAAATACAGTGGAACCCCGCCATTCGTCCGCGTCTCTACATGTACAACTCGTTATTCGTCCAACTTTTTCAAGTAAAATTCAACTAGCCATTCATACGCTTGCTTGCCATTCGGACAGCGTGACCTTGTTATTGGCCGTGCCATGCGGTCGTTTCAGCTCAGTCTCGTGCTAGCTTCCATACGCTACGCATCATCCATGCAATCTTCGTGAAACTTTGTGCTATTTTATTATTTTTATTAAAAATAGTGCAGCCATGGGTTCAAACAAAATTACTGATTCAACCAAGCCTAAAAGGAAAGCAGTGAGAACGACAATTGAATTGAAAAAAGAACTCATTGCGAAGTTTGAAAGTGGAACTCGTGTCTCTGACCTGGCAACTCAGTATGGCATGGCGAAATCAACCATATCGTTTTCATAGTTTTTATGTATTTTATGCTTAAAATATTATTACGAAGGTTTTAATAAGCAATCATCTGTGGGTCTGGAACGGATTAATCCAATTTACATTATATCTTATGTGAAAAAATGATTCGCCATTCGAACTGCCTCCTGGAACGGATTGTGTACGAATAGCGAAGTTCCACTGTATGTGCAATGAGTACCAATATTTTATTTCCAAAAATTACAAAAACTGTGCAAAGTGACCATCTCCAGCTCGAATGCGAGGCAACCCTACTGAAATGCGCTGGTGCACCATCATGCATAAACCACATTGTAGTTCGTATTGCTAATGGTACATCTTCCAGCAACTCAGGAAGCGTGTTCTGCAAAAAGTGACGATATACCTCTCCGGTCAGCCTTCCCGGTAGAAGTACTGGACCAATCAGCCAGTCAGCTACAATTGCAGCCCAAATGTTCAATGAGAATTGATGCTGGAAATGATCTTGACATATATCGTGTGGATTTCCATCAGCCCATACATGGTTGTTATGAAAATTTCTTATAGCATTTCTCAAAAATGTCGCTTCATCGGTAAAAAGAATCAAACTCAATAGTTGAGGGATGTCAATCAATTTCTGCAAAAGCCATTGGTAGAATGCAACACAATGTGGAAAATCAGCAGGAAGCAGTCCTTGAAAGCATTGGATGTGATATGGGTACAACAAATTCTCTCTCAGAATGTGCCAAACAGTTCCATTACTAATGTGTAAAGCATCTGCAATCCGTCATGTAGAGGTTCATGGATTTTCTTCAATCATGTGCAGCACATGCTCTTCCAGCTGTGGCGTTCTTCTTGTCTTTGGTCTGCCTGATCCTCCATTTCGAACCAATTTTCCCTGTTTCCCGCAGACGTCGGTGAATATTTTCGAACAATCTTCTGTCTGGAACATTCTGGTCAGGTTATCATTCAATGTACAAGCGCCGAGCTGCTAATGAATTGCCATCAGCCAGGCCATAAATAAAATGCATATCGGTTATCTCAGCATTGGAATACTGATTCATGATTGGATTGTTCACACAATTCTACAGATAGAAATGATGTGAGATGCATTCAAATTGCAATTGCCATTCATCACTATTGTTGCACTAATGCACACTTGCGTATTGTTAGGGAATAACAAGTTCAATCTAAATCGAAATGTTCGCAAAGGGACAAAACCTGTTTATATGCAATTGATGTAAATAAACACGTTGTAAGTCTTAAATATTAGTTCCTTCGATGATAGGCCCATACTTCTGTTTGTCCGTTGTTTTTGTAAATGTACTTGCATTCACATGGTTTCTATTTGTTAATTCAGAAACTACGCATGATATAACGAAACCTCAACTTACAATACACAATAATACAATCTCATATGTACAGGGTGATACATTGTCGAGGGTCGGGTACAGAATGACCGTGTTGTTTATCACATTTTCGCATGTATCTCAGAAAATATGCTATTCTCGGACAAAATGCACGAGACAACAATGTTTCTAAATCCAATGTGAAATCCAAATACTTGATCGCTACCGATCAGTGGCATCACACAAGAAAGTTCGGGGTGGACAAAGTGAATCTGACCACTGCAAATGTATCACCCTGCAGATATTACATGTCGCTAACCTACTCACACTATTGATCTCCTACAGGGTAGGCAGCATTCCAAATTTAACAGTGATATCTTAACACATGTAGGAGTAATTTCCAAAAAACTAGAAAAATCATAAAACTTTAACACTCTGTACCTTCTAAACGAAGCGCTTCCGGATCCATATGTATAGGAACTTTTTCTCTTCCACTAACCTCACGAATCACCCCCTTAAATATTGACCTGTCTTTTTTAAACACCCTGTATATATATACACACTACTATTATAAAGCTGAAGAGTTAGTGTGTTTGAACACGCTAATCTCAGGAATTACCAGTCTGATTTGAAAAATTCTTTTTACTTTAGACAGCCCATTTATTGAGGAAGGTTATAGGCTACATAAAATCACGCTACGTCCAATAGGAGTGGAGCAGTAAACATAAACGTCAATCAATCTTGCAAACTGAAGTGTGTGGCAGCAACAATCTGAGATTCAAAAAAGAGGTCGAATACATTATTGATGGCGGGAAGGGGAAGGAGACACGAGTCAAAAAACAATATAAAATAAGTTACAATTATATGTATAATAACAAGGACATGGCATAATATAATGATATTAATACAATAAAATAGTCATTATAAATATAGATAATAAATTTAATTAAGTAATTAAAAATCTACATATTTAAAAATGAATGTTTCTTTCTTTCGTTGTTTATCCTTTATACACTCCTAGGCCCTTTGACCTATCTGGACCAAACTTTGCAGAATTACTCTTTAGGGCCCTGCGGAAAAGATAGGCTACCTTAGAACCTGCCCCCCCCCCCAAGGGGTTGAAAAAGGGTAAAATCCCTGAAATAGCAAAATATCCACCTGGTGGTGACAATGAGAACTATACAAATATTGTGTAAAGTGAAAAATTCGCTCTCCTGTGGGGGCAGGGACACCTCATTTGGGTGGGTGGAAGGATTTAAGTGTCCCACCACTGACCGACGCCGGGCCTTTATATTTAGGGCAGCTTCTTGGGCCCTCCAAGTCAGTTGCAAAAAGGGAAAAATTCGCTCTCCTATAAGGGGCAGGGACACCACACTTGGGTGGGGGAAGGTGACACAAGAGCCTAAGTGTCCTGCATCGACCGACACCGGGCCCTTATATATAGGGCACCTTCTCGGGCCCTCCAAGTCAATCGCAAAATGGGAAAAATTCGCTCTCCTCTGGGGGTCAGGGACACCACACTTGGGTGGGAGAAAGGCGACACAAGGTCTAATGCAAAAAAGGGAAAAATCCAATCCCCTATGGTGGGCAAGGGCACCACACTTGGGTGGGGGGAGACGACCCAAGGCCATAAGTGACCCACCCCTGACCGACACCTGGACCTTATATTTAGGGCCCCTTCTTGGGCCCCCCCCAAGTCTAATGCAAAAAGTAAAAAATTCGCTCTCCTATGAGGGACAGGGACACAACACTTGGGTGGGTGGAAGGCGATGCAAGGACCTAAGTATCCTACCCCTGACCGACACCGGGCCCTTTCTTTCTTTGAGTGGTATTGCAACGCATGCCGGGTTCGCTAGTATTTAAATAAAGGTTTAAATTCCAAAATAATAGATTGAAAAAAAACCAGGCGGAAAATCATTATGATTTACATAATATCGAGTACATTGAAAAGGGTTCAAAAATGAGATTAAAGAAACTATTTCAATAAAACAAAAACAAAACAAATTTTAAAAAAAAAATACAATTTTATAACTCATTTTGTATTGTTTTTGATTCATGTTTCCTTCCGATTTCCCCCATCAATAATGAATCTATTCAATCAATTTTTTGAATCTCAGATTTTTTATTTATATCCGATCCGTCTGCTTATTTGTAATTTGAAAATGGCAATTGGAACTATAAATGCTGTTATAATCTACTATTATAAATCTATCGATGAGAACTGAAAATTACCGAGAAGGGCCGAACTGTGAATGCACAGGTCAGCGAGCGAGGTACCACGCCATACAGCTCAGTCATGTGGTCGGCTCCTTAAGCAACAGTTGTGCTTCAGTGAACTAATTTTTTACAGTAAAATAAAACAAAGAACGAACATAACTAAACAAAACAAAAATTCACTGAGCTATTTTTTTGTATTTGTGCTGGGAATCGGAGACAGTACTGTTTCGAGGTTAATTGACCTCTCATCAGTCCAATCCGCCCAGCATACCTAGCTCAGTGAAATGGGACAAAATACAAAACGACAAACATACAAATCAATGACCCCTGAACAGAGGCGTCACTAGGGTTGGTGTCACCCCCCCCCCCCCAAAAAAAAAGGAAAACCTTGTAAAATTTATCTGTTCAACCAAAAAAAAAAATAAAAAAAAAGGAAAACCTTGTAAAAATTATCTGTTCAACCAAAAAAA